>CM076577.1:216483734-217083734 GCA_034641835.2 Pinus albicaulis | reverse complement strand
ATATTTCATAGAAGATTGATTTAGGATGGTCTGACCCATTCTCAGTGCGACATTTTTGTTTGTCCCTTAGAGGATCATATCAACTTGTATCGACAAGGATGGTTGCCTCGAGAGGAGAAGATGTTCATAGTAGGAAAAGAAATTGAGGCCTTTCATCGACAAACTTTGAGGACAAAGCTTTTTGAGGGGAAGTCAATGTAATAAATAAAATAATGTAAATAATGTTTAAGTAGTTAATTAGTAAGTAGGTTGAAAGGCCATGTCTGATAAAGACATGACCTTTCGTGAAGAGGCACCTGTGTAGGTATATAATCAGGCCTCATTTTTAACATTCAAACCGTCTATCTCATTCATAATACTATCTAATATAATATTTGTATCCTCATGGATATCTCTGTATTCCAAGTCTTCTGGAGTATTTATTTTGAGAATGAACTTTGTTCGCTTCAATATGTCTCAAGATTATTCTATGTTTTTTTTGGTCAATACAATCAACAACAGTATTCTGGAGCCACCTGACAGAGCCAAAAATATATTGGCACATTCTGGAAAAAACATCAATACCCAACACCAACCTAGGAAAATCAACCATACCTAGGATTGACTTGGAAAAACTAACAATTCTTTGGGACGTCGTAGAAAAGTTTGCAAAACACACAATACCCTTCCCAATGGTCGAATTAGGTATATCAAGGGATAATATGGCCTCAAAATTTTCAAAGCCCTTTTCGTATTGTTAATCAATCACTAGGAACATTACCTCAGTCATAACAACTATCATCACAATTGCAACCATAGTTTCAGTTGCCTTCGAACACTTCACCACTATAACACCCACAACTACCCACACAACCAAATCCCAACCCAAATAATAGACTTTTTCAACTTCTAGAAATATCTGATACTTCATACTAGTGTCTTCACTATTTAGAATGTAATGAAATCCAATTTAGATCGGGGAGGATTATTCTTATAGAAAATCCTTTAATAAATTCTAACCAATCAGAAAGTAAAAAATATAATAAAGAGCATAACCAATCTGAAAAATATTCAAAACTACAACTTATGGTGGATTAGAATCACCTCCTGAACCTACCAAAAACTATATAGAAACTAAAGTTACAATTGATGCTCCTCCATTTCTAGAAATATTAACTATAGTTAAGCAACGATATATCCTGAATTTGATCTAATATGATAATTTTAAAATATTTTTGTTAAGATTCCTCTTTTGTAGGCCCTCAAAGGCATTCCCATCTATGTAAGAACCATTAAATAATTATGTATTAAGAAAATTGGAAGAAATCATAAATAACCTCCCACTATTCATGTGATTGGGAAACTATCCGATTTAATATTAGGAAAGAAAATTCCTATGAAATATGATGATGTTGGAAATCCTATCGTCATTGTTTAGGTTAGAGGAGTTAGTTTCCCAAACACTCTGGTGGACTTGGGATTTTATATCAATATAAAAACATTAAAAGCATGTATTCTTCTTGGGATGCATGAGCTGATATCGACACCTACTATGATGGAATTAGTTGATATTTTTGTAATTAAACCAGTATAAATTCCTGAAGATATCATTATTTTGATGGACTCTTGGGAGTCCCTTGCTGATTTCTTGGTTCTTAATATTAAATACAAACTAGAAGGACGTCCTCTTCTATTAGGTAGACTCTCATTTTCCATTGTCGATTCATAGATCGAATGTCGAAATGGGAACATGACAATCGCTAAAGTAACAATCATAAAAATACTTACTCTTTATCCACATGATAAACGTAGTGTAGATTTTGGTAATCCAACATGGTTCTCTCCTGAATATGAAGAAGACAAATTGTGTCATGTCCTCACTATTGAAAAATCCCTTAGCTTTAAATGATAGATTGAGGATGATACCATTAGTAGCTTTATTTATTTTGTAGAATATCCACCTTGTCGAATGTTGGAATATATGTTGCATAATGAAGCTCAAGGTAACCCTATGGAATAACCCATTAGCGCTCATATTCCTATGATAGTAGTTCATAATAGAATTCCCATTGAAATCAATCTTGGTAAAACATTAAACAATAAGCTAACCTAAACAACTCTCAACATGATCAATCGATACAAGTCCTTCAAAAGCATCAACAAGATTTCGTTTGGGATTAAACAAACATGAAGGAATCAATCCCAAATTGTGTATACATCACATCTGTATAGAGAAATATGCTCGTCCTATCCACCAACCTCAGAGGATATTAAACCCACACCTTATGGATGTAGTTAAACATGAACTTCATAAATTTTTTGATGTTAAATTTATGTATATATTAGATAGTCAGTGGGTCTCACCAGTATTTGTCATCCCTAAAAGGTATGGGAAGTTGCACATTTATGTATATTACAGAGAATTAAACAAATACACACAAAAATACAACTTCCCTCTCTCGTTTATTGATTAAGTACTTGATACTCTTGCTGAAAAGAAATAATTTTCTTTCCCATATGGATTTAACAAATGTAACCAGATTTAGATCGATTTAGAAGACCAAGATAAAACCACATTTACTTGTCCATGGGGGACATTTTCATATTGAGTTCTCCCATTCGGCCTCTACAACACACTTGAAACTTTTAAAAGAGTGGTTCTGAGTTTATTTTATGATTTAATTAATGATGGACTTGGGATTTATATGGATGAATTTACACCTTATGGTGATGAATTGAAGAAGCCTTTAATAACCTGGAAAAAGTTCTCATCATATGTATATTAACCAGGTTGTGCCGTAGCCATGAAAAATGAAATATTTTAATGAAATAAGGTTTGGTATTGGGACACTTTATCTTTGTCATAGGCATAGAGGTAGATCGAATAAAAAATGAGGTAATTTTTCGACACCCTATTCCGCAAACACCAAAAAAGTTTCGTAGATTTATTCGTTATGCCGATTACTATCACCGATTTAGAGATCATATTTAAAATATTGAAGAACCTTTATATATATTAATAGAGAATGTGGAATTTTGTTGGACTAATATATGTGATCATGCTTTTGCAGAGTTGAAAAAGCTACTACGAACAACACTTGTACTACAAGGTCCTAATTGGAAACTTTCATTCCACGTATCCTTCGATGCATTTGATATGACCATAGGAGAAATATTGGCTTAAGAAGAAGACAATAAGCTTGATGCCATTTATTATACCAAAAAAAATTTGACACCTACAGAGATAAATTTTACAACGATGGAAAATTAATTTTTGGTTGTTATCTATGTTGTTCATAAATCAATATATTATAGGCTGTCCTGTCTTTTTATATACCAATCATTCTGATATTAGGTATCTAGATAATAAACTAGTTATTAATGGTAGAATAAATTGTTGGATGTTCCTATTGCAGGAATCTAAAATTACTATCAAATATTGAAAAGGTAAATATAATCACATTGCAGAATTATTATCCAAGATCCTTCCTGCAAATGGTTCCTCTCCTGTAGAAGACTGATTTCCAGGTGAACATTTTTTCACAGTATCTGTTAAAAATTCATGGTATGAAAAATGTTAGAATTATCTTGCAGCAAGAAATTTTCCTTCAAATTTTTTGCCTCGTGAGAAGAAAAATATTATCCAACACAGTTTTTGGTTTTCCTAGATAGATGGTTATATTTTTCACACAGGAAAAAACCTTCAAATCCACAAGTGTGTAAGAGAATATGAGGTTTATGATATCCTTAAAGCCTGCCATGAGGATATTTATGGGGACCATTTTGTTGATCAGAGAACTGGACATAAAGTACTACAGATGGGATACTTTTGGCCTATAATATTCAAGGATGCCAAGAAATACGTGCAGAGTTGCAATAGTTACTAAATAATGGGGCATCCCATTTAGTACGATGAAATGCCTCTTCATATGCAGATTATGTTAGAACCATTTGAAAGGTCGGATATGGATTTTGTGGGCCCTATTAATCCTCCTTCAAATTCAAAATCATATATATTTTTTTTGTACTAATTATGTGATGAATTTGGTAGAGGCAACAATTGCTTCAAGAGCCACAAAATTGGCTATAAATTTCTTGTTTGAGCTCTTTGTTTGATACAAACTACCCAAATAAATCATCACTAATGGAGGAATACAATTTTCATCTCATAATATTTCTGCAAATCTAAAGAAATACCAAATTAAACACAAAGTTACCTTGTCATACTATCTCGAAGAAAATGATCAAGTTGAGAGTATGAATAAAGTTCTGGAAAATATTTGACTAAGACAGTGGTCCCAAACCATTGAGACTAGGCTTCCAAACTTTCTGAATCCTTATGGGATTATCATACGACTTGGAGTAACACCACTATCTTCTCGCCTTACATCTTGTTTATGGTTAAAAACCATTCATTCCAATTGAATTCAAAATCAAGACTCTAAAGAATACCCGAGAAGTCAGTCTGGATCTTTCAAAAGCACAAAATTAGTGCCTACGATAGCTCAATGAATTGAAAATAAATCACATTTCTTATTTCCAATAAACATCTATAGTTCAACAAAAAAGGGATAAATGGTATGATTGTCTCATTAAAATAAAAGCTTTTCAAAAGGGTGATTAGGCATTATTGTATGATTCCAAGTTCCAAGACTTCCTGGGGAAGCTTCAAAGTAGGTGGTTACGTCCTTATGAGGTCAATGAGTATACATCAATGGAAATGTACGCCTCATTACTATCGATGACTCCGGTATTTATTTTCTTGATAATGGTCATCAATTAGCTTATACCATCAACCAAGCACAAAAGAATATTTTCTTCACAAAGTTAAAGATGATGAATATTTGTATATTTGTAGATCATAGGTGGATAGGGGAATACCCTCACACCTACTATAGGGTAAATTTATTTCCATTTCAGTATATATATATTATGTTTATTTTGATTGCTTTTGTTTTGTTGTTTGGTTTTTTTTCTCTTTTTATTGTATTTGTTTTTTTTTCTAGTTTCATCTTAAGTTGCAACCATTGTTACCTAAGTCACAACCAATGTTTCCTAAGTTACAATTTTTTTTACTTAAAGTCGAATTTTTTCTTACCTCAAACTATCGTTGAGTTTACCTTTTGTATAGCCATTATTCCCTTACTCAAATATGAAAAATATTATTGCTATTTATGTATTTGAAATATGTTTTATAGGTAAAATAATATCTTGACCCCTATTTAAAATTATTATGATTGATTGAAGAGATCACCCTTATTCCTCCCATCATTTTCCCTAATATTTTGATAATTAGGTGGGGGAAGAAGACTATGTTATTGTTTCTTTCTAATGATCTTAATGATTATTATTCCAATCATGTTAGTGATCTTTTTCAAATACATATTTTTTCAAATTGTATTAATCATTATTAAAGCATTTGTGGCATAACTTTCTATGGAGGCACATTCCCATAAGGATGTATATTAAAAATTAAAGATAAAAATAAAGGTGTTAATGACTATATTGAAGTTTTTTGTTATTACCTGAAACGATCCATCTCATTTCACATTACAATAGCCATGGAATATAGACTATGATGGGATATATGTTTAAAAAAGGAACCTAGCGACTAAAATAATGTTCTTAAAAAAAAAAATTGTACCATCCACTTTCCACCATTTAAAATTATCATATATAATTAATATTTATTAGTAAAGTGGAAATACAAGTAAACCCATCAAGGTACTGAAAAAACCTACTGGAGACGAGGCCATGCTTGTATGGTACTAAGGTAAACTCGTCAGAGTACTAAAAAGGCCTGCTGGAAGTGGGGATATACTAGGTAAAAGAAGATACAAAAATTTAGCACTATATTATTTACCTTGGGAAAGGTTGTTGTGATATTCAATCATCATAACTCCCATAATTCAAGGCTAAGGACAATGAAATTCATACTTAGGCTTTCAGGTAATGATTCAAAATTTCTTATATGTTGGGTAAGTGTTATATTCTTTCCATGATGGACCCTATTTTTTGGTGGTCAGACCTGCCCATGGTTTTGTGCATGGGTTTGCACATGGTTTTTGGGCACGATGGCTTTTGGCCCCTATTATTTTGTAGATCTAGTCAAGGGAACTACGATTATTTTCTAATCCAGGGTTAAATGGTTGGGGTTTATGAATGATTCGACATGTATATATATGTGTTGTAACACTAAAAGGAATATCATGAAAAATCAAGCTGGTAGTCCCGATTTGGGATCCCAGGGAAAATCTTTGTGTATATCTATTTTATGTTTTATTCTCTAGCTATTGCTTATTTTTTGTTTTTAAGATTAGTTTACAGATAATTTATGTATAGGGTTAAAACCTACATTTGGTATCGGATTTTTTTCAGCTTCAAGGGGACACCTTTGTTGTTGAGGGGTTTTTTTCTTAGGCTTGTGGTAGACCCTGTCCAATGGGAGATCTGCAGGATTGATTCTTGTGGTAAAAGAAGATGAAAGCAGTGGAAAGATAGATATCGAGAAATTTAATGGTAATATTTTTTAGTTGTGGAAGCTCAAGATGGAGGATCTGCTGGTGGATAAAGATCAATGGCACAGTAGATCCGGGTACTAAACCAACGACAATGTCAGATGAAGACTAGAAGAATTTGGATTGGAAGGAAAAGAGCACAATACGGTTTTGTATCTCAGATTTGGTATTGTTGAATGTATCTGGGGAAGCTACGACGAAGAATTTCTGGGACAATCTAGGGAATTTTTACCAATCTAAGTCTCTGGTGAATAAATTGTTCCTATGGAAAAACATGTATACCTTGAGGATGAATGATGGAGACTCGATGAAATAGCATATAAATGCCTTCAATACCATGGTAAGTTAGTTGTCATCTGTTGATATTAAAATCTCAGATGAAGATAAGTGCATCAATTTTTTGTGTTCTTAACCAGATTCGTGGGACAGTCTAGTTATCTTAATAGGTAAAAATACAAATACCTTAAATTTTGATGAAATTGTCTCATCCTTGCTGTCAGAGGAAAGGAGACAAAGAAATATGGAGGGCCAGAATGGAGATGCCTTATCTATACAAGGAATATCCAAGAACAGAAGAAAAAATAATTTTTCGAGTCGGAGATCTAAATCTCCAGGAAATTTTGTAAAGGTATGTTGGAAATGTGGAAAGGAAGGGAACTACAAAAAGGATTGTAGATCTAAATCCCCAAGAAAGGAAATGGATCTAATGATGTTCCTTATGTAGAGGAAAAAACCACCTCAGATGAAGGTGGGGATGTGGATTTGGATTCTTCTTCAAATACACATGTAGACCATGATGCATGGTTGATTGAATTAGGTGCCTCCTTTCACTTCACTCCCCATAGGGAGTGGTTCTGCAAGATGGTGGCAATGTATTCTTAGGGGATGATAGGAAGGCAAAAATCGTCGGATGTGGAAAATTCAAGCTAAAGCTACAAGGTGGAAGGATTAGAACACTACGTGGTGTTTTTCATATTCTTGCATTGGCCAAAAATCTGATTTATATAAGCAAGATGGATGGTGTAGGTGTAAAAATAGTGTTCGAGAAAGATACCTGCAAGATGGTTCAAGGAGCACTGGTATTAATGTGGGGAGTTCGTATTGGAAATTTGTACAAGATTCAGGTTACCACTATTATTGATGGGTGCAATAGTTCTATGGTTCCTGAAAGTGGAGTGGAAAGCCTAGAGGTCTCTATAGAAAATACAATGCTATGGCATCAAAGGTTTGGACATATTGGAGAGAAGGGCCTTCATATACTACATGGTAATGGTATGGTAGAAGTTATGTCTAATTTATCTCTAGATTTTGATTTTTGTGAACATTGTGTATATGGGATGCAGAATCGGGTGAGTTTTCCTTCTGGTGCTAAGAGGGTGAACAATATATTATATCTTGTGCATAGTGATGTGTTTGGACCTGTGTTAGCTCCATCACTGGGAAATTCTGTGTACTATGTTTCATTCATAGATGACTTCTCAAATAATACATGGATATATTTCTTGAGGAAGAAATCTGAAGTCTTTGAGAGATTTAAAGAAGTTAAGGCTCTGGTGGAAAACCAGATAGAGAAGAAAATAATGGTGTTAAGAACAGATAATGGTGGAGAGTTCTGCAAGAACGAATTTGAAGAGTTCTATAAGAATTTTGGTATAGCACGAAAGAAGACTACTCCATACATACCTCAACAAAATATATTTATAGAAAGAATGAATAGAACATTGATGGAAACGACAAGAAGCTTGCTCAATGGTACCGGGTTAGGATAGGAGTTATGGGCAGAGGAAGTAGAGACTGCATGTTACCTTGTTAACAGATCACCTTCATAAACGTTGGAGGATAAGACTCCACATGAGGTATGGAATGGTAATAAACCCTCTCTTTCACATCTGAGGGTATTTGGATGTGATGTATATGTACATGTTCCAAAGGAGAAAATGACCAAGTTGGATAATAAATCTGAAAGGTGTATCTTTATTAGGTATAAGGATGGTTTAAAAGGTTACAAGATTTGGAACCAAAAAACAAGGAAGGTAGTGTACATTTGAGATGTGGTATTTAGATAGGTGAAATATGTTGTTGAACATGAAGTCCTCCCAAAGGAACCTGAGAAGATAGAGTTTTAGCTAAAGGAGGATGAATCAGACTCCGCAACAGAATAAGATTCATAAGAGGAAGAGCCACAAACTCTAGTTGTGAGAAGATCATGTAGAGAAATAAGACAGGTAGAAAGGTATATTCCATCTGATTTTTGTTCAAACTTTTCTTTAACCATCACTGATGATGATCCTAAAACTATCAGGGAGGCAGTGGATTCAGAGGATGGAAAACTCTAGAAGAAGGACATGGTTGATGAAATGACATCCTTGCACAAAAATGAGGAATGGGATCTGGTGGAGTTGCCAGATGGAAGGAAGCCCATCAGGTGAAAATGAGTGTTTGAGAAGAAGATGAATGTAGAAGGCAAGGTGGAGAAATACAATGCTTGGTTGGTAGAAAAATTTTATTCCCAAGTGTCAGGAATTGATTTTGGTGATATTTTTTCTCCTATTTCCAAGGTGACTTCTATTTGATTACTTTTATATGTTTCTTCTGCATTTGATTTTGAGGTAGAATGGATGGATGTGAAGACAAAATTTCTTCATGGGGATATGGAAGAGGAGATCTACATGAAACAACACGAAGGCTTTATGGTGAAGGGTAAGAAATAGCTTGTATGCAGGTTAAAAAAGTCTTTGTATGGGTTAAAATAGTCACCAAGGATGTGGTATCAGAAATTTGATACCTATATATGGGGACATGGCTTCACTAGAAGCAAAGAGGTTCACTGTGTTTATTTTAAATTAATTGATGATTGTGTTACTTATTTGATATTCTATGTGAATCATATGTTACTGATTGGAAATGACAAAGAAATTATCCAGGATTTGAAGACCCAATTGTTCTCCAAATTACACATGAAGGATATTAGTGCTTCAAACTATATTTTGGGCATGGAAACTAAGAGAGATTAGGCAAAGAGGAAGCCTTGGTTAAACTCGAGGAAGTATATCAAGACAGTATTTTAGAGGTTAAATATGCAGGATAGTAAACTGGTGAAGGTTCCTATTCCTGTAGGTGTAAAGATATCTGCTGAACAATGTCCCAAGACACAAGAAGAAGAGGAGGATATGTCCCGTGTTCCATATGAAAGTGCAATGGGTAGCCTAATGTATGAAATGGTATGCACTAGACCATACATTACACGTGCAGTGGGAGTATTGAGCAAGTTTATGTCAAAACCAGGGAAGGAGCATTGGACAACAGTGAAGCGGGTTTTCAGATATTTGTGTGGCACTAGTGATTATGGTTTGTGCTACCAAGGAAGACCAGGATTGGAAATTTTTTTGTAAATCCATGGTTTTGTTGATGCAGGAGGGGCTGGAGATCTGTACCAAATAATATCTACAATTGGGTATGTGTTTAGCCTATTTGGAGGTGCAGTGAGTTCGATGAGTAAAATACAATTTGTAGTGGCTATTTCAACTAAAGAGTCAGAATACATGGCAACCACTCATGCAAGCAAGGAATTAGTTTGATTGCAGATATTGTGTTCAAGTATGGGGTTGGTGCAACAAGCTATAAGGATAGACTGTGATAGCCAAAGTGAAATTTTATTGGCAAGAACCCTGCTTATCATTCAAAGGAAAAGAACATTGATTTTCAATATCACTTTCTGAGAGATATGGTTGATGATAAAAGGGTGTTTCTGGTAAAGGTGGACACTTTGAATAATGTTGCAGATGCATTGAAGAAGTATGTGAGCACTCAAAAGTTCTCTTGGTGTAGAGAAACAATGGGTGTTTTAGAGCTGGACTAACGAATGAGCTATCCTGTCGCCCCCTGCGGAAATAAAACAACAAGTGGGATAATGTTGGGTAAGTGTTATATTTTTTCCAGCGATAGCCTCCCATGTATGTTGTGCCAGGTGCAACAGGGGAGTCAAAATGGGGGTGGTAGCGCCCCGGGATAAATTTTTTGGGCCCTATTTTTTGGTGGGTGGACCCACCCATGGTTTTGTGCATGGGTTTGCACATGGTTTTGGGGCATGGTGGTTTTTGACCCCTGGTATTTTGTTGTTCCGGTCAAAGGAACTACGATTATGTTCTAATCCAGGGTTAATGGATTGGGGTTTATGAATCCTTTGGCATGTATATATATGTGTTGTAACATCACTAAAAGGAATATAATGAAAAGTCAAGCTGGTCGTCCCGATTTGGGATCCAGGGGAAAATATCTATGTATATATGTTTTATGTTTTATTCTCTCGCTATTGTTTATTTTCTGTTTTTAAGATTCATTTGCAGATAATTTATGTATAGGGTTAAAACCTACATTATAAATAATAATGCATTGATGTTATAATTTAAATATATTACTATGTTATGGTATGTGGGACCCATAGGAGTTGTCACATTTTTCTTATATCATTCAAATTATTATAATATTGCTACCAAAAAGGGAATATTTATTCTACTAACATTAATGGAATGTATCATTCAAATATTATTATTTTTATTTTTGCATTTATCTATGGTATTCAATAATTATCATGCCAATATTTTATTATAAAAAATATTTCATATTTGAGGAGTGATATCTTGGTTTAATGATTGAGTTTTCGATGATGACTAAATAAATAAATCGCATTGTAAGTCATACAGAGGTACACTTTCGTACTCTCAAAATTTTAAATGACCTTATTATTGACCTCTCCTCTCATTATTGACAGTCGTTAAAACTAATTGGGGGTGTGAGGGTGAAATGTCATCATGTTGTCAATTCCTCTTGTTACAACCACATGTTGTGCAATTATTCATAATCTATTATTGCATTTACGATTAGGAAAGTTGGAAAGTTAACACAACCAACTTTAGTAATTCATAGAAGCATGTACCCATTTTAACAATAGAAGTAAGTTGCATACAAAATCATAAAAATTCAGTCGATTAGATATGAATTGAAGCCATCTACGAGAGACAAATGAAACACACAACATTCTGAACTAGTTAGAATAGGTGCAATATTTAAGAAAAAATTAGTGTTTTAATAGAGAAGTTGCATTAGAATTCATGAAAAACTTGAACAATTGAATGAATATGGTAAATAATTTACAGGTTCAAGTAGATGAAGAGGCTATATCTTAAGCCTAAGGGTTAGAAACAATAAGAGAAAAATGGTATGAGCCACATACTTCGCTTCAAAATGTAGCTCCAGATGTTGTTTCTAGATGATGGAGAGGAATTAGTACGAAAAGGGAAGGATTATAATCCAAACTAATTTTCAGAACCTTGGAAGGAGATGGCAGAAATAGTCCAAACATATATAACATGTGATGGAAGATATGAAGTGGTTAGAGGTTTCCACCTTAAGTTGTTGTCGTATATGAAAAAAAAAAAATCTTTGAATATTCCCTTTTTCTTAAAATCTATGTTGCATGAAACAACACTTAGAGTTAGAAAGGATAAAGAAACCTATGTAGTCGTAAGCCACCATGAATTGATCAAATTGTTCGTCATAAGGAGCTTACAACAAGCCCAAGAGACTTGGAAAATTTTCATTATTGTAGATGAATAACCTATGAATGGACCAAATAATGGTGAGGAAGTTCTTCTAGGAAATGTTCTAGAAAACCTCGAAGTTGCTACAGGTGATGAAAATCCCAAAATTGGAACTACTAGCGAGAACCCTAAAAACACAATTAGTAAGGAAAATCCTAAATTTATAATTGGAATTAAGAACTATGAGGAGATAATTTTGAAATTAATGTAGGACAAGATGATGAGGAAAATTCAGTTGATTTGCTAAAATCAGAGCAACCGAATTTCCCTCTAAATAAAGAAGAAGTGGGTAAAGAAAATTTTGTTCCAATCTAAGAATGAGCCTCAGTTGTACAAGTAATACTCCAATATGACACTCTTAAGGCCGAAGCTGCATAATTACACCCCACTCCAAGGATATCTATTCTAAAAGCATTTTTGTATAAATTCCTCAAGTTGAATTTTCACAATCAAAACATGTAATACTGTAATGTAATCTAATTGAAATTTCAAAATTCGAAGCTTAATTATTAGCGACTCTAGTCATAAAAAAATATAGTAAGGTAGAGAGACAAATTATATATTTAATGTCCATATTACCTAGAGGAAGGAGAAGTTCATCTTGATTGTCTAAATTTCACCAAGGACTCAGCTTGACCCCTCTCATGTCTTCAAGGAATTCAACCTCAATTTCTGGGGAAATGGATTTAACAGAGGAAAATTATGGTGAAAAAGGAGAAATTTTCTAGGATCAACCCATGCAATAATTAGTACAAAAATTGATCACCTTGAGTCAATTATATAAGAAAAAAATGATGATTGGGTTATGACATAAAGGAGAAAAGGTGTAGGAAGATGAGCAAGACCCCAAAAAATTATGAGAATCATGTGAGGATAATTTGGATAAAAATGATCAGAATATTGAATATGAACAAGTAATAGAGAAAATAGATTTATATCAAGAAGTGCCTAGTGTGGATGTAAGGCAGGCATTATAAAAGGTGGAATATTTATTAGAAACATTGGATATGGAGGAAGTAAAGAACAATTTATTGGTTCCTTGATCAATATAGTTTAGTATTTTCCTACTAATATTCAACAATTGTAGCTCAGGTTCCTCCCATTGGTTCTCTTACTGCTGCAGCTCATGAACCTTCCATTGACTCTACAACTACCACAGAATAGGAACATTCTGTTAGTTCTGCATCTATTGTGGTGAAAGAGCCTTATGATGATTCTCTAGTGGATGAGGTTAAAGATCCTCCTATTGGTTTTCTCGTTGATGTAGTTCTAAAACCCCCTATTGATATATCAGTTACTATGGTTCAAGAACATTACACTGAATCCTTGACAACCATGGCATAAGAACCTCTAATTGATCCTTTAATATCTATTATTCGTGAACCTTGTGATGGCTTCTTCATTGATATGACTTGTGATCTTCCTACTAATTACTTGTCTGTTATAAATCAAATAATTCCAACTAATTTCCCAACTACCAAAACTTAGAAGTCTCCTATTGATTTTCTAGATGATAAAGTCTCTATCCCACCTATTGTTTCTCCAAAAATTCCCTCTATAAGTAAAATTATAAGAAGAAAATAAAAAAGTCTAGAAGTAGGAAGGGACAAGGTGAGAAATATGCTCTTCAGAAGATTTTCCACTATGAAAAAGGATAATGTTTCTCTAAAAAGGAGGATACAAGAATTAGAGAGACATTTTGTAGAATAAAAACAACCTCATGCTGGTTGGAAAAGAAAGGCTATAAGGAATCGTAGGACCAGTAAGAAAAGAAAATTCTCTGAATATCAAACCATAAAAATGTAGACTAAAGAAATGATTCAGAAAAAGACAAGAGTGCAAACAAATATCATGCCTCCATATTCTCCCTTGATTTTGAAAGTTGAAATAAAAATATTAAATAAGATTTTAGTTAAGTATTAGGGGGAGATGGTCCCTCAAGATGAACATTATAAGTTTTTGAAATGATTTTATGAATTGAAACATGTGGAACTAGAAACAACTTAACACATGGATGATGCTTGAAAAAATATCCACAAGTTGCAAGAAGAAGTTCACAAATTGACTCGATAAAGGGATGAAATCCATTCCATGATTCTATATTATTTTTCTTGTAGAGCGCCATCCTGTAAGTATCCCTTATTTTAATGGACCAATACTTAATTATTAAGATTTAGGTAGTGCAACATGGCTTTCCCTATGAGTTTACTGATGTTTTTAATTTCATAATTTTTTTCCATGAGCAGAATGAACACGCAAAGTATATTGTATCTGAAATTTATATGCATAATTTTCTGTTGATGGAACAAAGAAGTGAAAATGTTGTGTCCTTTTTCAGAGATGTGAAACTTTAAGCCCTTATATCTTTCACAATACCTACAAGTCCTATAATACCTATGATCAAAATGGAAAAAATTATGAGCTATGGGTTTGAGGAGAACCTGAGAACGCATTCACCACATTCTATAAGCATAATATATTTGCTAAAAATATGAATTTTTAGTTTTCACTCAAAGATATCCATTTGGTATTATTGATATTAGGACTTGCATATTTTAATGGAATGAAAATTTATGCAGTAAAATGGCATAGAATGAGATGGATGAAATCTTCATGAGAGGTGAAGAATAATGAGCCCTTTTTCCTGCATAACTTTTAGCGAGATCTTTTTGGAGTTCATCCTTATACTGCAATTGTAATGGAGCTAGGAGTTAAATGGATGGGATGTAGGTATTGATGCCCCATTATTTAGCATCCTATGCCATGTTATCTATATGATCTTCAGTTTTCTAAACAAACTGAATATTCATCCATCCAAGAAATCGAGTACAATGTTGGATTTAGGTATAGAGGAGAAGAAACTTACAAAGCTTGCTACTTGACTTCCCTACATGTTAATTACTTGCATGCTCAATCTAGAGATAAATTTCATGAGGAAATGTAACCAAGTCAGTTGGGGGGTGATGTTGGGCCTTGTAATTATATATTTTCTTTCATCTAATTTCTTAGTTTTTATAATAAATTCTTGTTCTTGTTGACTTATACTCATACTCTTTTCTCAATATGATTTAAAATTTTTAAAAATATATATTTCTTGTATAATTATGTTTTATTGAGATAAATAAAATGCGTTTCTTTATAATTGAGCTAATAATTCATTGGATGAGATCTTGTTGAAAACAAGGATTGTGAATATTGACGAAGAATGATCGTGTTGAAAGGATTCATGGCTAATTCAAGAAAAGTTGTTCCTAATTGAAGAATTGTTTATGAGACATAATTATTGGTTTCTTAGTTGAAGATAAGAGACACATATTAATTTAGAAAGAATGTTATGATAATTTTCGATTCTCAGGAACATTCCTTATTATGTAAATCGTCTATTGTAAGTATCCTTTTTGTAATACAAAAATAGGGGAATTTACCTTTGGTGTTGGTTATACTTTTGTAAAGACAGAACTAAGGACAAATATTTTGATTGTAACTATCTATCCAAAGGATTGTAATGAAAAGAATTATTACTTGATTTCACTATTATCAATTGTCCCTTGATCTGAATTTCTCTTAGAGATAGTCTGACTCTGGGAAGTTTGGGCCTGCTTCTTAGATGAAGCATTGTTTTACTTGTGTAATGTAAAACATATTAGCTTTATGTTCTTTCTTCTTTCCAAATAGTTCTCTTACGACTAATGTTATATATGGTTATTTAAGAGTATCATTTATGTTTTAGATAGCAATAGAATTCATTTCATTATCTCGTTTTATTGTTTCCTCGGTATATGATAGTTGTTCCTTCAATTTCTCATTGTTGTTTCTTTAATTCTGTTTTTTTGTTTCTTTATTTTTTTTTTCCTAAAGCATTTTTGTTAAACTATATAGCTTCCAGTGTTCTTTTCTAAATGGTGAGATAACAAATAAGTCTAGAATTAAGGTTACTTATGTTGTTTCTTAGCTAGAACATTTTCTAACAATTAGTTGTGCTTTTGAATTTTCTTTTTTTAGTGAGAGTTGATTTCATAAAATATAAAAATATTTTCCTTTTTGATAATTGGGATCATTATTCTTGCATAAGAAAGATTCAAATTTTATATTAACTCATAGAACACCAATATCAACTTTTTAAATCCTCTTGCATAGACTTTGCCAACTGCCTTGATATAAAAAGGAAGATCCTTGGGTTGATGAATTTATGTTTAGTACTTGGTTGTTTTTAGGTAATAAATAGTCTCTAGACAAGCCTCCAAAATATAAATGAAGGAAAAATTTTGGAGGATGTCGTAGAAGCTACAACATGAGGTAAATCTTATGAAGAGATATTGAAATATAAAGGTCACTATTCACAATGATTGTAACCATTGGACCCCTAATACAACATCAGTACCGCCCATTTGTATTGCAATCATGGGTTTGTCCAAAATATACTTCCCCATATTGTGCTTAATACTATGGCACCTCCTTAAACAATTTATGGTGTATCCATCTACAATAATTACTCGAAACTCTAGTGTTGGATATATGAAACAATTTGAGAATTTTTTCTAATTTGTAATTGATGAAGTTATGGGTAATTCATCAATGAAAACTATTTCCTTTTTTTTTTTGATATGTCCTTCTATATTAAGGGTTTTTGGAGGATTGATTCCAACCAATGCATGAAAATATATCGTTGGAGTATTCTCTATTAGCTCTAGATCTTGTGACTATTCCAATTCTTGAGCATATTCCTCTTAAGAGTCTATGTAGAATAATTTATTCTCATTGCATTTATGACCCTTAATGTACTTGTTTTCACAGTTGAAACATAGTCCATTTTCTCTTCTTTCATCCATTTTATAAGGTGTCAACCTTGTGAGTTTAGGATAGGGATCATAATCTTCACTATAGTTATTAGTTATATATTTTCTAGTGGCCATATTTTTACTTTCAAATTTCATGTCCTAACTAAAATCATGCTCAAAAGATTTATTTTCAAAGTGACACACCTCATGTTGGATGTTTTCCAACAAATTATCCTCTATAATATTATTTAATTTGAGACTCAAATTTTGGAACTGTTGAATGTGTTATGCAACTGAACCTTTTTGTCAAATATTTACCAATTGACTGGATAATCATTCCTCTTAGTATCCCCATAATGTACTATAAATTCCTTTATAAATATGAGCCAAGATATAATAAAATCCTTTTTCCTTTCAAAAATCCATTGGAACCATACATGTCGGTCTTGTTCTAAAAAAATGGATGCAATATTTACCTTTTGTAATGATGAATTTTTTTGTAGATCAAAGTATTTCTCCATCTGAAATATTCATATTTTAGAGTCATTACCATCAAAATTCCTCATATCAATATTCAGAATGTAGCAGTTCCTTGGTGCTAACTTGAAGCTCTGATAATGTGGATCTTGGTTTGAAAATTCATGATTATCTTGGTTTGAAAATTCATGATTATGATTATGTCATTCAATATTTTTTCTCTCCAATTGTGATAACATACTCCCCAAATGAGATTTATTTTCAACACCATGCTTCTCCTTATGTTCCTGGATTCCTTGGATTTTCACATCCCTTTTAGGGAGAGATTTTAATAGATTTTTTTGTAATTATTTGATTTCTTCTCTGATGGATTTTTGTATATATTCCTTGACATTTTTCATTTCTTCCTTATTTTCATTCATCTTCTTTTCCATTTATATTTTAATATTTTCTTGAGAACCTGATAAATCTACCTTTTTCAACATACTACCATCCATTTCATTAACTTTCTTCTATAATTGAGATAACCTAAATTATAAGTCTTCACTTTATTCACGATTTAAGGATGATCCTTCAATATATTTAATTAGCATAGTATCTTTCTTTAGAGGAATGTTAGAAAATAATAAAAATACTCCTCTTTATCACAACTTTTAGTCACTTAAAAAAAGGATCTTCTAATCACAAATTAGGTCACCAGTAAGTTACATACTTTTGGAGAATATTAAAATGGTTGAAGATTTATTGATATATCTATGAGTTTTTAGGCCATCAAGATCCAAAAAATTGTTTTCTAATACTATGATATGTATTTTTTGAAATTGAATAGGTGTAAACTAAATTTGATATGTCGACTATGAGTTATGGTAGCTTTCGAAAAATTTGTTGATTTTTTGGCCTCTTCCCATGAACAAACTTGTATAGTGTGCCAGTTGTCCAATTATTCAAATATAATTATGAAAATCGTACTTTAGGTACTTCTATATGTCTCTTAAAATCCTTAAAGTTTTCACAATCTAAAAATTCCTAAACCATAATATATAGAAAAATTTCAAAGCTGACTTGTTCAAAATTTATTTAGGACTATTCACAAACCCTAACGTGCATAGGGTACACATCCCAAATTATAAAGAAACAAATTAGAAAAGTGTAACCATTCTTTCCTTGATATTTATCCTCAATATTATACAAGTTTCAATTTTTGAAGCCCCATAAAAAAAAATTATTGCGAATATTCCAAACTGACATGGTTTGAAATTGATTTCAAGAGAATTTAGGAACTTTGAATTCCTTAGATAATATATCTGAAATTGTAATGAACCCATATATAAAATTTGAACTTGATGTTCACCGAGGCATTTCCTCACTTGGATCAAATTTCATATTTTGAATTCTTATAGAGAAAAAAATTATAGCAAAAATGACAAACCAACTTGTTTAATAATTATTTCGAAAGCATTAAAAAAACCTAACTTCCTTGGAGCATATATCTTAAGATATAATGATCCAATATTTGAAACCTAAATCAGATGTTTTCCAGGATTTATTCTCCATATTTCACCATTTGAAACAACCTAGAAAAAAGTTAAGGAAAAGATGTCATGATGATCTATTTGAAGCAACAAAACCATAAGATTATGAGATATAATACCAAATGTTATAATCCTTGTTCCTTAAAAGTGAAAAAAAAATAGTAATTACAATTATTTTCAAAGGGGGGGAAATAATTTTATAATGAAAACAATGTACAAGACAATATTTGATGATTCTAACTAGGTCTCCTAGTATATATATATATATATGAGACAAGGAATACAATCATAATAAAATGGGGCCATGGGGGGTTCTAGCCTACATAAAAATGTAACAATAGAAATGAAACCACTCAATATATAGGGCTTAAAATTGATGAACAAGGTTAAAATTCCTTCAGGGGCATCATCTTTGAGGTTTCCATGGGTGAACCTAGAGGTAGTTGTTAAATGTGTGGTTGCACTCAAAGATATTATATTAATTATCATGAATTGGGAAAACATAAATGGATCAAATCTCACCTATTATTATCCTTAAGAATTATTTCCCCCTCAAGGGTAAATAATTCAAAAGTCACTTTCTCATGAGTGCGGTGTTGTCGTTTGCATGAGCTCTCTTTCTCATATTCTCTAGACTCAAATTATCTTATACAATTTCCTCCTTTAGATACATGATTATTTTACCTTACATCACTCTTCAGTCATGGTGTCTTATGTATTCTCTCTTACAACTCAAATGATACATGTCGGAGTAGATGGTAAGCTATGCTTTCATGACACATTATCATCGTAATTAGGACCATATTTGTTTACTTCATTTTCTATGTTATGCTCCCATGTATGGGTCTAATACTTAGACATGGTGTTATAACTTCCAATATATTTATGAATATGGTAAACATGAAATTGTGATTAATAATAATTCATAACATTATTTATTTCATATTTTTCCTCACTATACCATGGGGGGCATAACTATTATTTAGAAGTGTTGTTAGGTATTGAGTCAAGTTGTACTACTAGTGATCATCTTGATGTACCATACTCTATATCCCCACTAATCTCACTTGATTTTCGTGGGTTCACACATTTAATATTAATGGCACTGTTTTTTTTTAATGGGATATTGTAATCTGCATGTAAGTTGTGTGTTAAGAGAAATATTTTTCCTTCTTATAATTTACTAGAATTGCAAATTTTATAGATACTCTCTACCTGGGATGATTTATGTGTAATATTCCTCCCAATTTCACTATAAATCTCATGGGATTTTTTTTCTTACTTTTGAAATATGTATTTTCTTCTTGATGCTAGTAATAATAGACAGATAATTTTATCTTATAACTTAGGATTTATGGCCTCTTTGTAGTAAAATAACTTTATTCTTCTCAACCTCACTGTAATACCATAGCTTCTCTCTAAATAATTTAGTTAAAATAATAATATGTACATAATGATGTCACTATTATGAATTAAATCCTCTTCTGGTACCCCGTGTTAGAGTCGGTATCTTCATCCCTCCGTCAGAGATCAAATTTCTCTTGTTGCATTTCATTTTAGGTGTCTCATTCAGTTCAGTCAACTGCATTCCATTAGGAGCATGGATCATCTGACAAAAGGGTCTTTTCTCTCATATCCCTCATGTCATGTACCTGCTATTCCGTTTCAGTTCATCAAAATCAATGTTAAATCCATTTACAGTCATGTTTGGCCTCATGTTTGCCAAAGAGTCATTTTAGGGTTTTTAGTCTCACTAGGTCTAGTGTTTCGAAAATTTAGTCTTAAAAATGTCTAATAATGTCAGCAGGCACATGAGGGAGGCTCAAAATAGGTTTTCAGTGAAAAATTTCATCGTCATAATGCTTAATCATGATTCTTCTTCAAAACTCTGTTTTGAAGAAAAATCGTCAATTTCATCTTTTGTAATAAATGTAATGTGATTTTCAAAGTTGTGAAGTTGTGAAGTTCTTCAGGCGCAGCCCTAGTCACCTTTGTCGAAATCCCATGCCAGTTGTCCCTGCAAAAGATAGACAAGATTCATCATCAGTTCAAAAAATCAAAGGAAACAAACAAAAACATAGTTTATTTAAAAAAGTGAAAAGTGCCAAAGTCTGCAACATTAGAAAATGGGTTTGTAAAAAAAAAAAATCAAAGTCCTTTGTGTATATAAGATATTTCCACATTCAACAATTCATTTGCACGCAAGAGTTATCAAAGAGCGGAGTAAAATTTTGGAGGAGAGCGAAATTGAGTTTGGAGGTCGAACTGTTGGTGAGTTACCTGCGCGGCGCATTGGGTGGAGGTCACGGCGCACATAGTGGTCGTGACGCATAGGACCGTTTTTCACCGTGAAAAACACAACGGTCACGGCGCATACACCAGGCGCGACGCACTGGGTTGTGTGCACGGTGCACAGGGACGAAACACAAAATTTTTTGCCAGCCTTCTCCAATATCAAATTTTCTCAGTTTCTTCGTGTTGAAGTAAGTCAAATCCGATCCCATATTTCTCATAGCTTGTGTTGGGTGTTGTTTGAAAGGTTGGTTTTGAGAATTTGAATGCCAAAATACAAACCCTATCCTCTTATCGAAGTGTTCCCTTAGGATTTTAAAATTGGTGTTTTGAAAGTAATTTTGTGCCAAATACTTCATTCCTCATTGGTTTACTCCCTCTCACTATTTTACTATTATCAGAGTCCCTCCCCTATTCCCTTATATCCCAAGCCACTCATACCATCTAAGCCCATTTCCCTATCCATAAGTCATTGCATTTTCTATCACTTTCCTTCCCATTTCATTTGTAAAAGAATTCTCAAAAATTCAGTGGCTGTCCCTTCTCCCAAATTTTGTCAAATTTTCAAAGGGAAAAATATCACTTGATTAAACCCATTATTCCCACTGCCCTATATCTCCTGCATTCCCTCTCATACTACCACACAGTTGGCACATATTTGGCACTAAATTCAGAACATCAAAATTCTCATTTTCACCTCACACAAGCCAAACATAGACCTTGAAACATTATGGAGACAGAAACTGATACATCATATGATAGAGATAGTGATTCTACCACTGAGCTACATGCACCGAGAAGGCCTCGTAAAGGTGGCAAACATGTGAGAGAAGATCCCACCTCATTGACTCAATTGCAGGCCTGCCACTTGCAATAGCATGTTTTCGAGAGCAGTCATGTTATCAGTATTGTGAGATGATTACCAGGATTCAACATCATCAGGAGTTGGCTCGGTTGTTTGTGTTACATTTGCATGATGGTCAGGTAACTCTTGCTGGTGTAAATTTCACTTTGACACTGGAAACCATATCTCAAGCAACTGGAATACCGAATGTGGGTGAAAAATGGAACAAGAGAAAACAGGTGGAAAAAGTGCATTATGAACCATACATTAGGCCTAGCTATGTGAGACAACTCAGCAGAGTGTTTGCATTCCGGTTCCTAAAGGAATCCTATGCACCTTTGATGAGACTTATAATCAGTAATTTCAGTTGTGAGGGCCGGTTCTCACGCCCCTATGCCTACCACATCAGGTTATTGATGCATTTCAATAGAGTGAGGATGATGAACATACCTTATTTCATGTGCCGCAACATCGAGCGAATGACCACTCTTGTGCAGTAGAAGACTCCTGAGCAGCAGTACAACAGCATTTATCATTATGCACTCATCAAGATTGTTGTTGTACATCATCTTGGATTGCAGGGTATTACGTGGGAGGATTTCATTTCCCTTGACTTTTTCACAGCTCCTCAGGTTCCTCCGGAGGTTTTCCATGATGTAGGTGAACCTTCACATCATATTGAAGGTCACGAGACAGAGCCTATCAGTGTGCCAGTGTTTGTTACTTATCAGAGAGGCACCAGAGTATTATTTGCAGCAGCCCGACGAGTATTATCTCCACCTGGGGTGGAAGGGGTCTCACTTCCATCATCAGCAACACAGGTACAGGTACAAGATAGAGGTAAGAAGACCATGTAGGATGAGGGGCCTTCAGGGGGCCAGGATACTGATTTCATACTCATTGATGAGGATTTGAGCTCTCCAAGCTCAAAGTTGAGAGAGATTGTTCTGGAGCAGAAGGCGGAAATAGAAACTTTGTCCGACAAATTGCAAAGAGCTCAATGGATCATAAAATATCTGGAGTAGCGCAATAAACAGTTGGAGGATCAGTAGAAAATCATGGAGTTGCAAAACATCCGTGAGAACCGGCAGGCTGCCCGAAGAAGCCCAACAGAGATTACACCCATTGAGCGAGAGATTGAGGCTGATAGAGAGACTTGGCTTGAGAGGGTCAATATTCATCTTCAGAAGTTGTTGGTGAAGGAAAAAAAGGAAAAGAACATTCTCAGACACATGAAGAACCATTATTGGGCGCGACATCAAGATCATGAAGGCAAGGCTAAGGAGGGCACTAAAGCACCGCAAAAGGCATGATAGGCTCCAAATTTTGGCTAAATATTATTTGGCCTGGAATAGTGCTTGATGAGGGACCTTCAGCCCAAATTTCAAGAAATTTGGGAAAATTTTTGTCAATTTTGAATTTTTTGGTCTCAAAACAGATTTTCCTGCCCGACGCGTAGCACCACTTGGCGCGCGCTTATAATTGGCAACTCTTCAGGAGGAAAACTTTGAATTTCTGGATTTTTCATCAAAATTTATGCATTCCTATGGATCACCTAAGGATTTCATCAATTTCTGGGTTGCCTAAAGGGCCAAAAACACCCTAAAAATGGCCTTTCTGCCACTTTTTGCATACACAGGAAGCAGTGTTGGAATATTTGACTTTTGGAGGATAAAATAGCAACCAAATCCAGAAATTCCACTTGGGTTGGAAATTAGACAGGCAGAGCTTTCCAACGAGCTATCCTGTGTTCAATTTGGACTTCGGTAAGGCCCTCAAAATCAGCCTCAAACTTGTGCTACGCATAGAGAATTCAGGCGCGGCGCATAGGGAAATTTGGTCAATTTTTCACTCAACAGCTCAGAATTTCGCCTAGTTTTGGCCAGTTTGACTTTTTCATGTAACTCTTGATGTACCTTGATGTAATTTCATGACCAAGATGTAATTTTGGCACATTTTTACTCATCTTGTGGATTCATTCACCAAAAAGTGAATTGTAAGTGAATGAATCAGTTTCCTACCATATAGAGGCAAGTTGTTTCATTGCTTATTTTTCAGTTCTTAGTTTAGATATGGTTTAAACAGCTCCTAGAATGATGAGATCGACCCCTAGAGGCATGGGAATGAGTTATGCTTGTCTATATCATGTAGTTCTTCAGTCATTTTCAGGGTTGGACACTTGGGATTGCTTGGCACTTCATTGTACATTTCATCTCTGCAATTGTGGCAAAGGAATAGACCAGGGTTTGCAGCACTCTTTGGGATCCATGTGGCTCTGTGTTTTGATGGTGTGTTTCTCTATGTGATTTTAAGTCCATTGATGTTTATGTGTATCATTTACCTTCTCCTTTCTTCTTAAATTAAACAAATGAGAGATAAAGGTGGAATTCATTAGATTGCTTTGCTCTGCCTTCAGTTTTGTTTAATTTTCCATGTTTTCATCTGTTTGAAGAGGATTCCTGGAAGCCTCTTGCCCTATTCAGCTCCTCACTGGTTTGAACTATCCATTCATTCAATCCAAAGCATCAAAACAATTTCCTTCCTTGCCCCATTCATAACTCTGCAAAAACTAGGCCTCATCCCCGAACCCAAAACTGCCTTTCCCTTTGATTCCAAAAATACCCCCAAAATCAAAATCAAACTCCTTTACTTATATACCTAGCCTAAAATAAGCCTTTATTTCAAGTCATCTCAAGCCCCTTCGATTATTTTTTCTGAGATTGACTCGGAGAGAGCCCTCTCCTGATCTAGTAAGGCTAGCTACCAGACTGAGCGTGGTTTGATGTTACCCTGAAATCTGTCTTCTTTCAGCCTGAGGTAGATTTAGGCTATAACACCCCGCAATATAAAAGCTAATAAATGGCATCTATAATCCACTCTCTCTTTATACTTGAGTGATTTTTAATAATGTTGGAATCCATGATAAGAAACTTCTCTTTCCTCTTATTATCCAAATTGTACTTCTACAATAAGTACATTAGCATAGCCTTACCCTTTTTGGTTGAGATACCAATATTTAAACGAAGGATAGGTGGGGTGTATGCATTTTAATTTTGAAATTGATTCTTCTAAAACACTTTTGGATATGCTTTATTTTCCTAAAGTTCCCTAGAAATATTACAACACTAGATTTAAAAAAACATAGAATGCATGGGATAACAAGTGTGTCATAGAGAAAATTAATTTTTCCCAAAATGACAACTTAGGTAATTTATGATTATTTTCATGTAAACAATTATTTCCAACCAAAATTGATCTTTATCTCAATACTACAATTCCATTTGATCTTGTAATGGATGTCAATTTCCCATACTTACATGAAGGGAATTCTTCCAAGTTATGGTTATTGTATATAAACTTAGCTTATCCTAGACTCAATGAACATTATTTTTTGTTATTATGATTCAGAATCATCTCATAGTTAGAGTACAAATATTTAAAAATTGTAAGCTTATTTTTAGGTCTTAATGACTATCTTGCTAAAAGAAATATGACATTTGCATTAATAAGGAGGATAAATATCCTTATGATATCGATGCCCACATAAAATGATTTTTTAGGAAATGTTCTAAATTATCTATGTAATTGTCAAAAGGTAAGTGTTAGTGTGGATTATAATCGCAAGCGTATGAAAAAATCCCACTTTAGTTGTGCATAACAAAAAACCCTAACATCGAAGTTGGTTGTCAATTTCCTTAGATCTGCAGTTAGTTGATCAGAATAAATGCTACAAACTCCAGATCTATGAAATTAAAAGACATTAAACAACAAATAAAAGCAAGAGTTTCTCCATGCATCCAATAGACAAGACAAGAATATTTTTAAATAATTGTGTATTGATGACACCTGGGAAGGGAACATAGATTTTTCAAGGGTAGCAAGGAATGAGAAGGTTATATGAAACCCTTCTGCAGTCTCAGATATACTTGAACTCCACGATATTTATTTATTAGAAATATTATTGCAAGCCTGCGGTGACATCTAGAGAGTCTGACCTGCGATAAAAAGAGTGAGTCTGAGTATGTTGTCTGCGGTTCTAAGTTTTCGGGATCATCAAACGAATATTGGTGGTTTGCATTAATCTGTCTACAGTTCTTTGGAACATTAATCCATCTGCGGCTCTCCTCGGGTCTGCGACTCCCATAGTTTAACATCTTTTCTGTCTACGGTTCTCATTGGGTCTATGGCTCTGCGATAATTAGAAGATTTCGGTTCTAATTTCGGGTCTACAGTTCTACAATAACGGTGGAAGTAGGTCTACGGTTCTAAGTTTCAGGTTCATTAGACTGGTTTCGCATCTCTTCTACAGGGTTTGATAGCATCTCTTTCGCAGTATGGCTCCCAGCTTCGCAAAGATAATTTTCGGCCCAGTTCTGTTCGCATCTAATAGTCAAGCTCCTGCCCATATTTTCAGTGAAGCCCCAGCTCCCACTGTGTAGGTGGTCAAGGCCTCACTAGATGAGGCCTTGAAGTTTTTTGAAAGTTCCTTAATCTGCCAGTTTAATGGCTTTTGGTCGCGGCTGATAGCTCTCCACAATTGGATCTCGGAGGTATGGAAGCCTCTCATTTCTGATGAAATTAATATCTACCCCTGTGCTAAGGGTTTTTTTATAGTATATTTTGAAAACTCTAAAAGAAGACAATGCATTTTATATTCTGGCTCTTGGTTTTGGGAAAAATCAAACCTATTCATGAAGCCATGGAATCCATCATTCAATCCCTCAACAACAGTCATAACCTTAGCACCAGTTTGGGTCATATTTCCAAGCCTACCTTTGCATATCTGGAATCTCTCCTCGCTAAAAGCCATTGGAAATACAATTGGGAAATTTTACTGCAGGTGCCCAAAAATAGAGGAATATGTCAAAACCACCTATGCATGCATCTGTGTAGAAATGGACTTCAGCGCCAGATTCCTAGCTGAAATAATCCTAACAAGCAAAGACTATGTATGGAACCAGAAACTCGACTATGAAAGTGTCCTCTTCAGATGTCGATTCTGCTTTGAGACAGGCCATCTAGCCAAAAATTTCCCAAAAGTCTCCCAGAAAAATTTTGCTAGAAAGAATCACAATAGACCTACATGGTGGGAAGAAACACAAAAGGAACATTACACTATCATCACGGAAGAATAATCTCCAGAAAACTCTAAATCACAATAAATCAGGCAAGAAAGAAACAACCCTCAAGACAAGCAGGGGGAAATCCCCCCCAATAACAAAAAAATGAACTCGACATCCCTTCAAGCATCAACAATTATGAGGATTTGAATACCGCACAAAGGAAATATTCTTTTCGCAGCAAAGAATATCTCCCAAATCCCGAATATAAGACACCAGTGTCCCAAGGATCCAAAGAGATAAAGGAGTTGAAAGATAAAGGAAGTTGGAAGACCATAGAGAAGAAAAAGAAAGCTACAACACCAATCTCGCCAAGAAAGACGAGAAGCCAGACAATTAAGAACTAAGAAAATTATAGGTCCGATAGACCAAGTTTGGTGGATGTTAACCATCATCATCATCATCATCAGAAAGACGTTACCAGTCCCCCTCAATGGGATGGGTTCTTGTATGTCCTCAGTGGTTAAGATCTAATACCTCTCTCTCTTGATGGTGTAGAAAACCCAGACAAAAATGGAACTCAAAGGGAGCTCACAAGAAAAAAGGTAGAAAAATATGACAATGGTGGAGGATCAAAGTCAGACTAAAAGTATATATCGAGAGCAATCTTTAGGAAACGAAAGGTAGTGAATGAATGGAAAAACCCTTCTATTTATAACAAAATATTGAGTTAGTCTAGATATTGGTGCATAATTAAAATATTATTAACCAAATCTAGATCCAACTTTTATGGAATATTTTATTATTTTTGTTGGAGGGAAAAGGAATTTGAATTTGGTCAAATCCCTTTATTTGTAAATAATAAATAAATAAATGATTTATTTTTAGGAATATGGTTGAGTAATAATTAAATAAATAATAATTTATTCAATTATTTATAAATGATTTAGTCAAATTTAAAAAGGAATATTATTTAAATAATGTTTTAAATAATTATTCCTAGGAAATAATAAGATAAATAGTGATTTATCTAATTAATTTTCTTGTTTTGGGTTAAATATGACCAAGAATATTAATTAAACTATTGTTTAGTTAATTATATCTTGAGTAAAATCAAACAAATAAGGATTTATTCAATATTTCCTCATGGGGTTTCCTGTTTAGACCATAAACAACTTAATACATTATGGATTACTAAGTTATTTTCATAGTGAAAGTAATTTTATTAGGGTAAAATTAGTCTTACATGGTGTACTTTGGTCCATCTAATAGTAACAGGTTAGATGACCAAAAATTCATGTAACAGATTTCCCCCCATCGTGCGAGCATTAGGAGCTAATCGTATGACAGAAGTACATTGTAAGAACTCAATCAATAGACACCAAATGGGTAGTTAGAGAGAGAGAAATATAAGGTAGAATAAAGCGCTAGAGGACAAGACCTTGAGGAGGTGAGACTTGCAGGTTCTACAAGTCTCTTTTATGAGTGAGTACCTGTTCTACATGAGGCGGGAGGCATACTTATGCCCACTAAGATAACAAAGTACAAAGAATAATGCGTCTATTAAAAAAGGGACCGAACTATATAGTACATGATGGCATAAACATGGGCCAGATAAATACATGATAATGGATCCCACATACATACTCTGCCTGGGCTAACAGCCAAGACTTATACAATAATATCTGAGTACATGAGATATAAGTACAACCAAAGAGGCCTTGTAAAACAGGAAAGGGCTCTGAAAATATGAATGATACATGCAAACTAAAGAGGCATTACAAGTGGCTGAGGCCAGAACCATCAAATTTATGGAGCTGCATCCAAGGCTATAATAGAGAATTCATCTAGGTATATGGGGGGCTACCTGAAGGGAACCCCCTTATGAGGTCTGAAACATCTCACATGTGTTAGCCATCCATAATTTTGACATATTCAAAGATGGCTAAAATAGGTCTTTAGCCTTCAAGAAACAAATTTGGAGCAAATATGTGACTTCTTCAAGCCTTGCTGTGTCTATTTGTCCAAAGGATCCATCTCACTGATGTCTTCACAAAAGCCCTACTGTTATCATGAAGAAAATTGTTTTGAACCCCTATTCCACCCTCTTTCATTCATATTTTCCTGTTAAAAATCCCTCCACTTCCTTCAAAATCCTTTAAAACCATTTGAGTCCCTTTTATAAGGCTTTAAGCGCCTTTGGCCTAAGCCTTAGACCCTTTCTACACCATAAGATCACACCCTGCGACCAAGCGCTAAGCCCATAGGCTATCGGCCATTGCAGTTTCTAGAGTTCTTGCTCCCACACTCCTTTCCCCCCGCCGATGGGATCTGAACCGTTGATCTCACCTATCTAACAGTCCTTGCTCTGTTGCACTGCAAGTGTTCCTCTCGATCGTCACTTACCAAAGCCTCCCCGCTGATGTATTTTAGACCGTTGATCTGGCTCCCCCAGATCTAAACGTCGATGTTGTTTCATCGTTCTGCTATCCTCCACCTCTTTCATTCATTTCTGCAAAGTCACGATTAATCCAGACCATTGATCATCCCGATCGGACGGTCATCACGCCATCGCGTTATCGCTTTTCTCCCATCCAAGCCCCTTCTTCCTGCCATTCTCCTAAATCATCCAAGTTGTCGATCCTCCTAATTCAATGGTAATCGCTTCATCGCCACATCGCGGTTCACCCCTCCCCTCGCATCATTCATGCCCTTGTGCGATTCCACGATGCATTCTCCACCACTGATCTCGTTGATCCAACGGTCACTGCTAGTCCTTCGCTCCACCCGCGGGCACTTTCAGCACACAGGTTAACACTATGAGTGCCCCTGCAGTTGACTCATTTGACTATGGAAGATCTTAGATCGACGACTGAAGTTTTCTGCAGAGGCACGGGCCGAGAATTTCCTCTGTACCCCCAAGTGCCCCTGCATGACGTCTGCTACTGATCTCCCATGTCATCCCGCCGATCCCACCCGACCATGCAAAGGCTTTCATCATGCTTCCGTTCAATCTCCACCGTTGTTTTCCCCAAATCAGATGGTCCGCATTCATTTTCACATTCATTTCTCCCACACCCCTCCATAGTACATTTTGAACGCGAAATAGGTAGTTTTCCCGTGGACACGTATCAGACACCAACCCATATCGCATTCATTTGGCCCATTACTACTAACCACCTTGACCCTGCGTGAAAACCACTCGCGGTTTTCCACAAAACTGCTTATAATTTAATTCCACACCCATATTTGAATTCAAACCCTGGTTTATGTGCCCTTCTACCATGAAACCCTTCTCCGCATGTTCTCCTCCCTCTGCACTGCTCCTCCACCATCCCAATGCCTCTGAAAGCAGTTAAACCACAAATGCAAGATTTTATAGTTGTTTATTGTTTAGTTGCAGGTTTTAATGGTGGCCTTAAGTTGCAGGCCCTCCCATAGCCAAATACCAGTGGCAAAAGCTAAGGATGACGATCCTGAGGCTAAATCAATGTAGAAAGGGATTCACGGGTTTATTATTAATGTTTTATCATTGTCTCATGAACACTGGTGAAGAAAAAAACCCCCAGCGCGGAAGCCCAGCCACCTGTACACAAAAGAGATAAAGTGAAGATCAATGAAGATTAAAGAAAGATCAACAAAATAATTAAATTTAAAAGGGATTAAGCGCAAAGTATGAATATCAAAGGCTTAATCCATAGTTAAAGGATAAAGCGCAGTTGAAGACAAATCAATTAAAGTCAAAACAGTCAGCCAAGAAAAATCAGAAGATAGAAGGCCTCGTGCATGTCAGAGCAAAGCAGTTAATTCAGTCAGAATGTTTGACTGCCACCATGATCTGCATTTTACCTACCAAGGAAAAAACTGGCAGTTACTACAAACAGAGACATTGCAACTATTAGAGTAGTTATTGTGAAAGTATGGGAAAGCCTCAAATCCCACTCTTTCACTTAACTTGTCCCAGAAGCCTAAACAGAACTACTGCAGTCAGAAGACATCTCCAAAAGAACACACGTTGGAGTTATTTCAAGCTTGCTAGATATGCCTCAAAGGTAGAAAAAACTACTAAAATGGTCCAAGCAGTTAATGTGATATTTATTAAATAGATTGGAGCATTCAAAATGCCCCCTACTCTATATTAATTGATCCATTTAGACCATTTACTCCACTTCTCTTCCTCATTCACCTATAAGTACTCATTGAAGACTCATTGTAAAGGGTTGGAAAATTGTTAATTTTCGAACTATTATTGAGTAAGAGTTGTTGAGTAGTTGTAATATAGTAGGCTAGGAAGAGAAGTATTAGAGTGTAGAAAGCTATTGGACTCGAGTATGTAACTGGTCTTGTACATCAAATTGACAAGCATATTCACTGGATCCTGATCTAAATCATTGGTGATGTTTTTCCTTATTTTCACTGTTGCTTCTTATGTTTTTCACTCTGTTCATATTCTCTGATAAAGAGCAGGAAATATAGGTTAGGATTTACTTCTAAAGTACCCTAATTATGACTAATAATATTTATCTTTATGTTTTCTTCTAAATGTGTGTTTGAGAATGAATCAATAGAGTATAACCAGTCAAGGAATGTTGGTGAGCCCATGTCTTGCTGAGTAGAACTTGAGATGTTGTTCTTGAATGATATTTTCACTACATGCTAAGTAGAGTCATAATCAAGGAAGTTTATGGTTAGCACCGTCCCTTGTTTAGTATTAAATAGTTGTTTTGAAGATTTCCCTTAAGAGTATGCCGAAAGCAGGATAGCTTAAAAGTCCTTACTTGGTCTTAGGCTGCCCTTTTTTCATCTTATATGTTTTCTACTTTTTTAAGGTAGTCAAGAGGATTACTGGATTGTTGTCTTAGAAGTTGGCTTTAGTAGGAGTATTGCCCAAATAAGTCTATGGTTTTCCTTGTCCTTTGGCTTTCTTCCAAATCAGTCACTTTGAAATACTCTTCGTGTTTAGTGAAGTTAATAGATTCTTAATGAGTTATTAGCTTTGCTTCATTCACATCTTTTCTTAATGTTTCATACCACAATCTCAACTTAAAAAGATCTTTTGATATAGATGACTTTCCCTATGGAAACCCTTGAATAGTTGTTGTGCAAGTAAACCCTTTTATGACTCCATAGCCCAATGGATTAGCACTGTTTCTTGACCCATCTCCCCATGCTGAAATATCCTTCAATTTATTCCCTCCTTCACACTTCACATGACCTTCTCAGTTAATGATCCCCAAACAACAAACAAAAAAATCCTTTTGTGCTTCATAACTATCCTAACATCATATCATAAGCCTTAAAGTATATCATTCTAAAACACATATAGAGAAATCCCTCTCTGAATCCAGGAGGGCTAGATCCTAGGATTCCAAAGTGGTTTTGATGTTGCCTTGTCATTTGGTATGCCAATCTACCAAATCACAGGACCCCAACAACACACACCTGAGAATTAGTGGTACATCTGCTGCATCACTGAACCATCAAGTATAGAGATCTTGATCATTCCATAAGGAGCTGGAGATGAGAAAAAAAGAAAGTCTAAGGGAAATAAAGAGTCCATTTTCTTGATCTGAGGCACCAAAAAAGAGTGGAAGCTGGAACCAAGGTACACCTCCCTCTAGACCTGTCTTCTGGAATGAATAAGTTGATGTCGACAATAGGAGGTCTGTCATAGGCGAGGCAATAAGGTATCCTCAACTAAGGCATGAAAGATAATAGTAGAGTGAATGATAGACTAACACTAAGGATAATTATGGAATGGGGGGTACTGAGTAGTGGGCTGACAACTTCCCCTGTCACAGCATAAAGGCATGGATGACCTGGCAGCAACTGATGCAACACCGAAGGGGATAGGGGACAGTATGACTTAAGGCCAAAATGTGCGACATGAGAGAGGAACAAATAAATGAAGGATGAAGGACTATAGTGGGATACAAAGGGACTTGCGATAGACTCCATGGATGCGATGATGACTCAACTCAGATTCTCTAAACAAGGGAGACTCGATGATGATGCCACACAGAACGGGCCCGATGGGGACAATAAAAAAATGAGTATAATATGGTTACTCACGATGAAAATCGACGGGAGCATGGAAAATTATGAAGGAAAAGTGGTGCCCCAAGTACAAGTGTTGCAAGTGAACAAAATCGATTTTGAGGAGTGGTAAAGTGACCCTTCTTGGAAAAAATGTGTTCAGGTGAAGTATCAAATCACAAAAAAATAAAGGATACCCATTTGAGAGTTCGGTAAGAGCTTTCCAATGGTGCTGATGGTTTCTCAAACTGAGCTACAGTTTGGTTGTAGCTGGAGAAAGAAAAAACTAGGGTTTCTCTTTTAACAAGCCATTTCCCCTCCAATTTGATTCATTTGCAAGTGTAGTTGTGGTGAATGTAGAGAGGAGAAAAGGCTCTAAATCTTGCGGTGATCGTAGCGGACAAACCGACCGTTCGAATCGAGATCCATCAGTTGCAGGGATGAGGCCTAACCCTACTCTTTCATTTCAGTGGATTGAAAGTTTAGTTTAGGCACCCAGGGCTAAGGAACAGACCCCTACTCTTCTTCATGTTCAGGTCGCACTTTTTGGGGCAATATCTGCGACCTGGGTAGCAATTTTTGGGCAGAAAACTACAACCTATCCCAAGAATTTCCTGAAAAGTGACCTATCATATAGGGGAATTTTGGTGTTGTTTCTTGGTTGAGAGATGGGTTTTTATGGTTGAATATAGTCTTTCCTTTCTGTACATTAACAAATATGATGGTTTTGTGCATATATTGAATAATTTAGGATCAACTGGAGAGAGAGAGAGAGACCTAGACACATTGGGTCGGAGGTTCGAGAGGATCATGGTGTCCACAGTGCATTGGCTAGGTTTGGGGTCCTAAAGTTTGTGGAGAACCATTTGATGAGAGCTGGGGAGCCCTTGTTGGCCTGGATTGTCAGATATTGGGATTCGGATCATGAGATATTTATAGTGCAAGGCCACCAGATCGAGTTGACTGTCCAAGATATATATTTTCTAACTAGTCTCCTGCCACTTGGGATGGGGGGAAATACACAGCCAGTGTTACCGTGAGGGGCGTAACATTATGAATTTTTTGGAGTGCCATTTTCGATCGGGTCTCCATGTGAAGGGGACACAGATTCCGATCGGGGATCTATAGCAGCTAGAAACCCATGTTTTGGCTGCAACAGTGCTGCAGATCTTGGGCAACCAGGCACTCCACCACATCATTTTTGGTCAGATGATGCTTGTTGAGATTTGTTTTAGTGGGACCTACTATGGGTGGACCCAAATGATGTTGTCATCATTGAAATGATAGTTTTCACTATGAAAATGACAGGTTAACCACGACTGTGAATATGGCACAATGTTGTGCTCGCTCTTCTTTGAGAAGATCCTGACACTTCGTCCTGGCATACAGATCCAAGATGGGGGCCCGAGAGAGACCAGGATGCGCCGTTGGGGGCGGATACTGTGCAGAGGGGGAGGTGAGGCAGTCGAACAGCTTTTCCGACCCAATTTTTTCACTTATTGGGATCAGATGCCACTATACGTAGACGACTATCCCTACAGTGGGATGAGTTATCATGGGGACTCGGACTTGCCGTTGCCTGCTAGTCGAGCATGGGGGCCCGATGGTAAGTGAAAAGTTGGTAATATTTTATGTGAATTTTAATGTTTCATAAGGTTGTATATGGTACTGATTCGTTCAATTTTGGTATGCAGATACAACACCGGTGAAACCAGTCGTGTATATGGGGCGGCCTGCAGTATCAAGAGTTGCAGCACCAGGTGGGTCAAGGGGTCCACAAAATGAGGATGCAATTTCCCTCTTCGAGGAAATTCATCGTAGATGTGAGAGGCTTCTGACCGGTGTTTTAGAGCGCATATGGAAAGATCTTGATGGCCAGTACATAGAGCGATGTATTGGTCCGCCCTCAGAGTAGCGAGGGGTCATGTGGAGCATGGTGATGGTTGGAAAAGGGATGTGTGATATACGAGCTTCCGGAGCCGATCCATTGGCCCGGGATCCTCCAAATAATGATTAGATGTAGGGGCATGTGGTTCCCCTAGTTTGAGTTTTTGTAACATTCTATGGGTATGTCATATGTATCAGAGTTGATGGAATCTAAAACATTTTGATTGACACATATAATGGAAATGCATCATTTTATGGTTTATTGTTATTATCTTGTGTGAAATGCGTGTGATAAATTCCAATCTAGAATATTATTTGCAATGTTATCTACATAGTGATTTTGTGCTCTAGGTACATGTCTGAATGTAATTACGTCAAATTCATGCATCAAAAGCTTCACTCGTAAATATCTTCTAAACAAGACAGGATTATGCACATAATATACACCATTCAATTTCATGACAAGAAGTAGGGAATCTAAATGAACATGAAGGTGAAGGATGCGATGGGAAAGGGCATCAGCTAACAAACCTCGCACTGCATCATATTCAGCCTGGTTATTTGTGGCACTACTAATGCATACATTGTTAGATAGACAAGCGAATGCAAAGGGGTAAAAATGGCCCAACCTGTCGGGGCTAGATTCCGGGAGTAGAAACTTGCACCATCAACATGACCAATATATGGTGTGGATGGGATTTCCATCTGAAAGGTTCCACAAGACAACAAATGAGAGGATGATGAACAATTTTGGCAACCCGAATGCAAAGTATAAATCAAACAAACACTGCTAGAGTGAGTGCTCTAGGTAGGATGTCTACCACCCACACAACGACCCATAGGTGATGTGTGAGAGCTGCCTTTGAGGGTAGCTTGTGCTCAGGTCATGAAAGTAACCATAGACACACATGGTGTCATTCCTCTTATGGGCGAGAAAGATGATGTCATGGGTGGAGAAGGATTCCATGATTTCATCATCACAGTAAAAGATGGGGTGACTGGTGGAAGGGTAACCACATGATGCAGCAAAGCTACCTGAGTCATCATCATGAGAAGAAAGGTTCACATGCACCCCTATGATGGAAGGACACGAAGATAAGGGATCCACTGATGTTGAGCCTAGGGTGATCGCTGAAGGGAGGTTGAGCGAAATAGAAAGGGAAGTCCCAGAGGGATCTTCCACTGTGGATCTCATAGATGATGACAGGTAGAGGATATTGGTCGAAGACTCTTTCATCTCAACATCGGGAGGTAGAATTTTAATGGGAGAAAAGGTATCCTCAAGTTGGCCTGAAGCATACTACAGGAGTACGGGAGAGGTGGACTGGTTCTGTTCAGTCCCATACTCCCGATCTAGTTCCAAAGAGGCGCGGTAATTCTTGAGGCAGCGAAAAATATGACTATAATGACCATGTAGATCACACAAAGCATAGGGGTGGTTGGTGTGAACATTCTTGGGGTTCTTGGCTACATTCTAGGAAGAAAAATAGGCTTTAGGGACATCAGACTCAACAAATGCGACATTAACCATGGGCTTCACGCGAGGAAATTCAGGACAATGATGGGTGGCATGACTAACAACATCACACAAAGCACACAGAGGGGTATGCTTTGGTGGCTGAGGAGGAGTAGTGGTTTTTTGGGTAGCCTTGTCTTTAGGTGCCTTCTTGCAAGCTTTTCCCCCCTCACTTAAAGCTTTCGCAACAGGAGTAGGTTCCTGTTGAGATGGCTAAGGCACATAAGCAAAGGGAGGGCTCATGGGGATTGGTTTGATGGAGGTCAAACCAGTATAAGGTTTGGGCTGACCAAGTGGGATAGTGGCTATGGGATCAATGTACCCAATTGGGATCCCTAGGGTCATGTTAGGAAGAGATAAGGTAACCATAATAGGTACCGAAAATACTCCAGGAGGGGGAGCTAGAAACAATATATGACCAGAGGGGTAATGGCCAGGTGGGACGGCTCGGATATGGTTAAGGCTAGGAGGAACTATTCCAAGAGGGTAGATAGTCTCATGGATACCAGTTGCATATGAGGGGCCTTGAGGAGGGGGTCTTAAAGGCTGAGTTGAGGTGCTAGGAGTAGGTTGTAGAGGGCAGGCCTACAGACTAGTCGAACCAGTCTGTTTGAGGTTAGACCGAGATGAATGCATCATGCAAACATTCGATGAGCTGGGATCAGAGATATGGGGGGAAGGTCCAGGGAATGAACCAAGCAGAGAGGAATCTTTGTAGACTTTTGGTGAAACACTGGTCAGAGGTTCGACCATTTGTTTATTGGCCATCGAAGAGATGATGGACTTAGGGGTGGTCTGAGACTTCGGTTCATAATACGTCAACTAGTCAATGGTGATAATCTTTCCATTGTCAGGAAATCACATCTTACGGTGAACCAAAGATGAGACAACAGACATTGCATAAGTGTATCTATGACCCAATAGAACGTTGTAGTCTAACAGGGCATCAATGACTTCTACGTCAACACAAACAATCTTTCCCACAAGAGTAATAGGACAATTGTGGAACATTCTAAGGGGATGGGAAGAGTGGCCATCCCACACTTGGAGGGTGATAGTGGAAGGGGCCAACTCAAGAGATCCGAGTTCTTTACAAACTAAATTGGACATCACAAAAGTGGATTCCCCCTCATTAATGATACAACGGGAGATGTTGGCATTCCGAATCTTGATAGGGATTTGGAAGGGGACGGAAGCAGGAAGGGGAGGATGTTATAACCAGTCAACATCAAAGAAATTCAAATGATCATCTTAAGGATCCATAGTGCCCATGGAAGTTATTAGAGCCTTTCATTGTGAAGGGAATGATTAGAGGACTTCCAGTGTTGACATGGCATTAAATGATTGTGCTAGTTCATCTACTATACTATACGAATGGTAAAATTTACCAGAAGCAGCGTTTCGGCGTAATGGCCCCTTGAGGATCTTGGTATGAACCTCTTCCTTAGGTTGAGGGATCAGTAAAGGGAAATTGGGTGTCGAAAGAGGATCTGTAGGACCTGAAGAAAGGGGCTCGAGAGAAAACGTAGCGCGAGGCCTGTTGTACTGATGGGATCGAGTCTGAAGGTTGAGGTCAACGGTAATGGGTTGGTCAGAGCTCATCATGAGAATATGGTAATCAGAGGTACCAGATGGATGAGGTTGAGTGGCTACCTGACTTTCAGGGGGTTGGGTAGCCACAAATCCTTGCTAGGGGAAAGGATTGGTAAACACAGCTGGTTTGATAGGTGCAGCGTTAGGAGGAACTAAAGGGGAGGCTTGCTGTCCTCGAGACACTGCTTGAGCTTCCCACATCTTCTACATCTGAGGTAAAAGAGGAAAATAATGGGTATAGTAACCATAGACACCGCAACAATAACCAGGTTTGTTCGTGAGAACAAGCCTGTCCTGCTTGGGCTAAGTGCCCTGTTGCTGGTTAGCAATGTTAGGTGTATTCCCTTGGGGATTGGGTCCTAGATTACCTGGGGAAGATTTTTTTTTTTTTCCTTTCCTCTTATTTTTGGAAGTATGTGATTATTCGCACCTTGCTGTGCATACACCTCACCCTGGGGGGTGGTGGCTACTGTTACGGGGGTTGCGAAGGTAAGGGAGGCTGAGGTGCTAATGTTGGAGGAGTTGGACACCAGGCTATGGATACGGATAATAAGAAGGTTGGGAAAAAGGATGAGGCATGCCTTATCCTAGATACATGCTACCGGGAGGAGGAAAAGTGCTAGAGGAGCTGGCCCCTCCCTAAGGGAAACCATAACCCATGGGAGGATGAGTGTACGGATGATAAAGGGCTCCAACGATACTGTCAATGGCATGGGATGCCCCCGGTGTGTTGTTAAGTCCCTATATTAATAGAGTAGCCCCTTATTATGTTAGTGTATCCCCCCTTATTTTTATTATTGTACCCCTGTAACCCCCATATTGTTATTATTGTGCCCTTACATTATTATTATTAGGTCGGCTAGGATTACATTGTGGCCCCACTAGGATTATATTGTGGCCCCATGGACTCCTATATATAGAAGGAGGTTTGGTTCATTTGTATCATCCAGGAATTTATCATTTATGTAATGTATTGGAGGTTTCCCCCTCAAAGTGGCTCATTTCTAAGGCGTTTATATCTCTTTTCTTCTCTTTTTGGAGCTAGTTACACAACATTTGGTATCAGAGCTTTGGATTCTATGGTTTCGCTGCTCCAAACAGGTCATCGTGGAATTTTCGCTATAACTTTTTTTCTACAAAGTTTCAGAAGCTGAAATGTTTAGGGTGCGAAGCTGAAATCCTGAGGAAGATTGGTTAAAAATTTCAGAGCTTGATTCGAAATATTTTCGGAGATATCATCTATGGAAGTTAGGTATGTTTTCAAGCTCCTAAACAGGTCATCGTGGAATTTTCGCTATAAAGTTTTTTCTACGAAGGTTCAGAATCTGAAATTCATATGGTGCGAAGCTGAAATCCTGAGGAAAGACTTCAAAAAATTTTAGAGCTTGGTTCGCAATATTTTTGGAGATATGATCTGTGGAAGGTAGTGCGTTTTCAGGCTCCTGAATTTCATCTCAAAGAGGTGATCGTGGGAAAAGTTCAATAACTCTCTCTTTGGGCATCGGATTTGAGTGCCGTAAAAATTGTTTGCAAGTAAACGGACTGAAGTTTCTTGGCTATCAATTTCAGAGACGAAAGAAAAAACAGTGACACGTGGAAATTCGTACAAGTTTTCTCTACTGAACTAGTCCAGAATTAGGTCATTGTGGGAAATTGGACACAACTTTGTCTTGGAGAATCCAAATTAGATCAGACCTGTGGCATTTGAAAGAAGCTTCAGAGGGATACTACAGGGCTGAATTTCAGATATTGAGGATTTTCAATTACAGAGATAGTTCAATTTCAATATCAAGCTCCTCAAAGCAAGAAAAAGGTGTGTATTTTTTTTTCCCAATTGCATAAGTCTTGTTTGAAGAATCAAGTTGAATTGATTCCAAGGGCATATTGAAGAATTTTTGTTAGTAATGGGTTATATTATGCCTCCAAAAAATAATTCCATACCCACTAACCCCTTAGAAAGCTATACTATGACGCATGAGGAGGAAGAATTACGATATGAGATATCAAAATTACGGTACCAAGTGAAACAAGTTTCGATCTTACGAAGAGCAATCGAAGATGAAATAGATGGTTTAAAAGCAGAAATGGAGGATAATTTGGATGGTTTGAAAGATCAAATAATAGCTAATATGGATGATAAATTAGTGGAAGATCACAGCGAGCATCAACAACAAGTTCTCCAACTCTCAAAGGATAACCCAAATTTGGTGCAGAATCTAATGAAACAACAGGAAGATCAACATCACATCGAAAGAAGTTATGAAGCAGTCATAGAAACAAGAACTCGAAAAGTAAAATCAATTTTAGAGTATCTCAGCAAGTGGAAGAACTATCCTGTAGAATATTTCACATGGGAGGATGAGAATTTTATACAGAAGCATCAAGAAATAATCAAGTGTTGAGGACAACACTTGTTTGAAGGAGAGGGGCATGTTAAGTCCCTATATTAATAGAGTAGCCCCTTATTATGTTAGTGTATCCCCCCTTATTGTTATTATTGTACCCCTGTAACCCACATATTTTTATTATTGTGCCCTTACATTATTATTATTAGGTCGGCTAGGATTACATTGTGGCCCCACTAGGATTATATTGTGGCCCCATGGACTCCTATATATAGAAGGAGGTTTTTTTCATTTGTATCATCCAGGAATTGTTCATTTATGTAATGTATTGGAGGTTTCCCCCTCGAAGTGGCTCATTTCTAAGGCGTTTATATCTCTTTTCTTCTCTTTTTGGAGCTGGTTACACAACATTCATCCTCCATGATATATATCTATTGGTCGACATTTACACAAAATAGATTTCAAAAAATCAATTTGTAATTTAGTGTACACAAATTATGTAGAACACAACTTTCAAAGCAATAACTGATCATGTGTGAAACTAAATTTAATCGAAAAAGAAATTATAAAAATGATAAGTTCACCAAATTGCGCTTTACATGGTGGGAGCACACTTGGTATAAAATTTACCACTTATACACTTTAGGTTGTGGGAGAAATGACACATTTACATAGTTTACCTTAAATTTGTTGTGTTTTATGGATATTAAAATGAATAACTTCTATTTAGATCCATTCCATAGATTGACTGTAGGGGCATTTACTAGATATGTCACCTTTCATAAAAGATGAGATCCAGAGGCTACCTGGCCCTTTACAGACTCTACCTATATAAATTGTAGAAGTAAACACTAGAGGCATTAACAATATCAAAGAACGTTTTCATGCTCAGACATGGGAATGTGTCTCTTTCCCTACGCAAAAAAATAGTTCAAGGTAGTTAATCTTCATAGACATGTCATCAAGCAGGTCAATGTGATCATCCCCAACTTTTCATGAAATTAGGCTTGGAATCCTCTACAACCTGGTAGATGGAGTTGAATGGGAACTAGGTCAAGGCCTTTACAAAATACATGCTAGTGAATAACACTTACTAGGTTATGCCAACAAATAAAGTGGGAGAAATTTTTTCTCCTCGAGGTTGTCCAATTGGGTGTGTAATACCAACTTCACCCATTTCCTCACAAGTTTCTCTCTTAGGTTACAAATGTCTTCCACCTTATTAGTTATATAATTTTCAATTTCCCTTGGATTCCTTGAATTTTTTCTTCTACCATCTCCCTCTCTCACTCCCCAAATTATTGTCATCAAACATGCCCCATTGAGGATCTGGAGCAATGTTTGCACCATACTTAGAACTGTCATTGCTGATAATTGAAATTGGAGTCATGTATACTAGATTGCTTGCTTAAGTGGCTCTTACTTGGACAATATCCTGAGATGAGTTTGACATGATGGTCATATTAAGTTGGAAGCTACTTGGTGTAATTTTCCTTGAATCTTCAAAAAAACAGAGCAAAAATGTCATTTTCGATCATTTTTTATTAGCTTCTACATACAGTAGATGTTATCACATTTGCAATACAATCATGTTCCATGACCATGAATTATGAATGATGAAATTTAATTCAATGTCTCTTAGAGTTGCAAGGTAGAATTGATAGAACTATTTGATTTATTTACCATAGATGGATATCTCCATTCATCTATACCTTTCTCTGCCATCTTATTTCCAAGTGAAATGGGAATTTTCACATTTTGAATGCCATTACCATGTAATTTGGTAGCCTGCTAGCTAGACCTATCACAAGTAAGGTTGTCATACCAAACTATTTCTCTTGCTCAACTCAGTGACCATGACTCTCTTCTCACACTGCTTACCATATAAGATCTTCAATTGTACATGTCACGCAAAGTTGGGGGTTCTAGGTCTACACCAATTAGGTAAAGTTACATATTTTATGTCATTGTGGTCCTTAAATTTGGAGGTATTCCACCTCAAAAAGTAGGCATTAAATATGGATGAAAAGGATTTGTTTTAACTTTGATAGAATTTCCTCGTGGAATTACTAAATTTCTCGACGACATCATGCTAGCTTTGCTTAGAGAAGAAGGTTTTGGAGGAGAAATTGAATTCTTTCGACTTATTTTTGGCATTGAAGTTTGAAATAGTAGTTTTGATGACTCCATTAATACCTTGCTGAGGAATTTGATGCACACAATATTGAATTTGAAGATGGTTTAGAAGATGTTGAAGAAGTTGTAGATTTTGGTGTTGTCACTGAATGTTTCTTTGCTGTTGGACTTGATCAAGACATGTAATTTAACTTTACGAGCAAATTGAAGAAGAATGACTTAAAATGACCTTGTATGTCTTCTCATTTTAGAGCTCGAATTTTTAGGAAGGATTTAAGTATCCACCTTTCAAGAATCACTAGAAGAGGTTGATAAAGAATATAGGAAGACAAAAAACTAACCAAGAGGTTGATAAAGAATATAGGAAGACAAAAAACTAACCAGTGGTGTAATAAATGGATTTCTTGGGAGGTAGATTGGCATATGGACTTTTGGTAGCTAGAACTTTTCCAAATAAGTGAATGTATTTGAAAACCAAACCTCTACTTTATTTTGGTTTAGACAAGGTCTAGAATTTGAAAAGTGAATTCCCTCTTTCTTCCTCTTACATACATTCCAATGATCGAAATCTGGATTGAGGGAAAAAAAATTCCTAAATAAAAATTTTGCATTTTATTTGTTGTACACATGAGTTTTTAAAAGCTAATTAACTCATAAATTTCTCACAAAATACACTTAAAGCTTGACACATAAACCCCTTCACAATTGGCTAACTTTAGACGATCCTAAACACATTTTTATTTAACTAATGAGGGAGATAGCCCAATAAAACTAGTTTGTCCATATTCAAATCAAGTTGGTATCAAAGTACAATTTAGCTCATTTTAGTCAAGGTTAGTTAGAATAATTAGCTATTGGTTTCTATCTTCAATTTCCTCTCAAAATGAATGTGTACGTGCTTTTGAGAGACACACTAGAGGAATAAGGTCCAAATTTTTGATGAAAATGTGCTATGAAAGTAAAGGGTTAAAGGCAAACATGTACAAGGCATAGTTGAGTACAAGGCATAGTTGAGCCAAATGCTGTTGAGGAAGGGGCTAATTATTTTGGTCTTGGTTATGGAAAACATGATGGAGAATGCTCCAAAGCCAAGGAGGCACATGAAGCTATTCCAAGAAGGAATTTTATTTCGTGTTCATTACCTCAAGCTTGTGAAGTTTGTGTTCATGATGAATGGAAAAGTTTGACACCCACTTTGCAAGAAGATGTTAATAAACATGCAGCTAATGAGAATGTAAAATAAGAGGATGTTGAAAGCTCTATCTAGTCATTGAATTCATTGCTGGTATTCAGAGGAGAGCCACTACCTCATCAAATTCACCTCCTCAAGAAGGCGACAATGGTGAATGTTCAAGGTATAAATTTGCCTTTAATCAAATTGATTTTGATTATGATAAACATGGTAAATATTCACATAAGATATAGAAAATAACTTGCACATGTTCCTTTTGTGGTTTGAATAATCATAATGTTTATAGATGTTGGAAGAAGATATCCATGCACATTGAAACTTTTTAAATAAATGAGGAAAAAATTCAAAGGCCCATCGAACAAGGAAAATGATGTTGAAAATAAGATGCAATTGTTTATTACTCATTGCCATAAGAAAGGTCACCTTGTAGACAAGTGTTGGACTTTGTATCCAACAAGTCATCCACAATATTTGAAGAATGTGGAAAGAGATAACAACAAGAATGGAAAAGAGCATTCCATAATCAATGAGGGTCAGGATGATTCACATGATGATGAAGTGCGGCTAAAAAAAACGCCATTGAAATGGTTTGCTAACATATGGTTAGATTTCTTATCGAATTAAGGCCTTGCATGTATTTTGATGTTTCATGAATTTCTTCACAAATTCAAAGTATGGTGCATATTGCATGAAGCAAGATGTTGAAAGTAGAGTTATGTTGACACACTTAAATGCAACAAATATGGAAATTTGTACATGAGCTATTATTTGACTTGAGAGTCAGTTGTTTGAAGAGGCATGTTTTGTCAACTTGTGTTTGGTTTAAGAGGCATGTTTTGTCGACTTGTGTTTGGTTGATGGTTTTGTACACCAATATGTAAGAGTACATGGAGATATTCACATGATGTGAATTTTTTTTCTTTGAAGGAGACAAATGATATGTCAATGAGCTATGTTTCTTGCATGATGTGTTTTTTAGTTTGATGGTTTTGTTTGTGACAAGACGTCACAATATTTTGGGAAGGTCCACTATTGAGTGAGAGCCTCATGATTACAACCTAATCATGAGAATCAAATGGGAGTGCATCCATATTTTGAAAAAAAATAGGATTCTAAGCTACCTAGGACTCAAACCATTATTTTTAAATTTGAAATATCATGATGTGTTGTTTCAATGCCTGAATCCACAACCCTAACATAAATTGTTTTATTCTTTTTTTGCAGGATTTAGTTGGTTATATTAAAATTCAGTTGAATTTAAAATTCTTGGCTTAGTGGCATGAACCAAACATATTGTGTATTAAATGAGGAATTTCACTCTCCCAATCATTTCTAAATCACCCATATCACCAAGAAAACATGTTTTAAAAGAACATACTTTGGTATGGGAAAGACCAAGTAGGTTTCAAACATTATAAGAAGGTTTTTGATATGGTTGAGAGAATGTGGAAAATAGAATCCATAAAAAAATTATTTTTCTAGAGCATAATTACTTTATAGGGCTGCTCGTCTCCCATAAGGATTTCCTAGGAAAATAATTGTGTTGATTGTCTAGAGATGTGTATGTGTGTGTTTCATTATGTTCTCTATTTCTTACATTGTGTTTCATTATGTTTTATATTTCTTACATTTTTTCCCTCCTATTTTTCTTTCCAATCAAGGTTTATAAAGTAACATGAGAAGCAACATGAGACTAGGAAAAATCATTTTCATTATCTATATGGAAGGCAAGAAGAATTATATCCCCTTAAGCTTAAACTTATGTAGTTTGTCAATTTTTATCATATATTTTTTGGTAAGGGTAAATGTTTTTTTATCTATAATACAAGTCATGAGTTCCCCAATTTTACCGTATGTAAAGCATGATTCTAGGATTACTACAATTCGTACTTGGTTTTTTATTGTGATGATGCCCTGTCTCAATCACTTGGCCATCTCTCTATGGGTAGTTAAATCTTTATAGTTCAATACTTAAGTAATATTTATCTATTTGTATTATGTGAAATGTAAAAAATGGTATACTATTTTTCATAAAATTGGGTTGATTTTATCATATATTTCGATGAAAGTTGATTATATGACACGTTTTCTTTAAAAGGATCTAGCAATTTTGTTAAGGTATGAATTTTCAATTTTGTGTGGCTCTCTATCAACCTTCACTTCCTCATTTCTAGAAAAAATCTACTTGCTCATTCGTATACCCACTTTCTATTCAAATGCATGAGTTTTGAACTCTCGGTAACTATGTTTTTCCACACAGGAAAATTATATGTCACATTTTATACTAAAGTTCTAAATATTATTTTGAAGTTTGGATTACTGAACTATTCTTTTATATAATTTAACGTTAGATATAAGTTTAAATTGAAAGCTACTTAGATGAAATATAGCTTAGATATGGCATTTGCAAATTATTATCTATTTATTGAACTAGAAAGGACATAATTATTACACATGTTTAATTTACATTCAAATGCTTCTTTGATTTATCTCCTATAGCTTAATGTAATGCTAGATATATAATTTAAGTTGAAGGCCCATGAGATAAATATGACTTCTATGTTACGTTTGTATTGAATCATCTATTTGTTGTGTTATATGAACATAATTGGTACGCATATCTAATTTTCATTACTAATATGTCATGCTTCTTTAATTTATCTTTTATAGATGACCGAAGCATCCCTTTTTAATCTATCCCTTTTGACTTCGGATATGTGGGCAATATTCATCCGCATATTTTTCTATCATAAAGCAGTGAGTAAAATTGTATTCCATTTGTGTCAATGTTAAGGTTAAGCACATGGATTAAAATTTTATATATTAGATGAGGAGGCTATGTATTACATATGGTCTTGAATGAGCTTTTGGACTCTTTAGATATATATATAGAGAGTCCAAATGCTCATTCAAGACCATATGTAATACATATCCTCCTCATCTAACTTAGCCAAGGATTTGCAATACTATATTTGAGTTGGCTAGCTCCATTTCAAGATATTATAATGTTATATTATTATTTCTATAGATTTTTATTATGGTAGTAAAATTTTACAAAAAACTAGAAACCAGGTACAAATAATATTATTCTAGATATATGTAAAAATGACATGGTAGAGAAGATCAAACAATATTAAACTTTTCATAAATAGTTTAGATAAAAATACATTTTCTAATTTTGATTGTAAGTTCCAAGGCTTAAAGCAATAATTTTTCTAATAATTTTTTTTTAATTAATAAATAAAAAAGAAGCATTTTCAATCAAAATCATATACAACATATAATAAAAATAATAAAAAAGAATTTAAAACTTCATACACTATAGCAACACTAATTTTTCTAGAAACATGTAAATCATAAAACCTGCAACTAAGCTGCAGATTTGGAAAAATATTACAACCATGAAACAAGACTTCTATAATTTGATTAAGGAGAGGCAGATGTCCAATTTTTCATGGAGACAATTCAAATCCCTCCATGGTGTCAAGAAAATGGTATAGAAGAGGGTAATGAGCATGTTGAAGTTGAGATTTATGTGGGGAAGCTAGAGGCAAGCGTCATATATAGAAAAAAAATAATAGAAAAGAAGATGATCCAATCCTGCAAAGTAAGCTACCTACTTGCACACTCTTTTTGCAATTTTTTCAAAAGAGTCGAATGGCTCAACAAGTGCTCCAAATAACATGGGAGAAGATGGGCTATCCACTATAAAAGTCTTTTCATTCATGAATGTGCAAAAGTGGAGCAACGATAAATGGCTTGTCCATCAAAAATCTATAAATAAGGGATGAATTGTACATTCAATCAATGTACATACAGCATACAAATTATATATGTTCATATCACGTTTCCACCCAAAGCATATATTCATCGATATGGATGGTATCTTACATCACTTCGCTATATTTGTAACAATGTCTAGTTATAGTGGAATTTTAAGTAAAACATGGTAAAATTATGTTATGGTTGAACACTGGAACCTTATGGATGAGTGAAGCATAAGATAATTTTGATAAGTATACAAATAATATGTGGTTATTTTATTTTAATTATTAATAGTTTAATTTGAAATAAAAGAATCTTGGAATCCACGAGTGAAAAACCATGAAGAAAGGCTCTTTACTGGACAGTTATAAAGAAACAGTTTGTCTCCCATCGAGGAGAGGATAAAGGGGAATATTGGGGAGGGAAAAAGCATCAAAATAGAGGGGATAGAAAAAATGAAAAGAAGGATGTTGTTGTAGGTTATCCAAGTTGGACATAGAACCAGTGGAGAAACCTAAGGAAAAACTATGTTTCCAGGTCGAACCTTTGTAGAGGTTCCAGTACCTGAGAGTAAAATCCAGTTTGGGGCTGTTAAATTCTAACTGTACTAGTAATTGTGCTAGGGGGGAGAAATATGATGCAATTTCTTCTTCTCACGGTTGGGAGTCTTGTTTTTCATGTGGATTCAATGAGACAACATGTCAGATAAGTTTCTAAATACATTTCCTAGATATTACCAATATGAGAGTGAAAAATATTTTCTTTAAATTTCATGAACCCTGATTATAATGTGTCTTTACGAAAGAACAATTAAATAAAGTATCTATGATTGTGTTTTTTATTTAAATGTTTGAATGCAGGTACAATTAGAATAATGGTTTTATATCGAAGGGAGAGAGAATGAGAGGCCTCTTAAACTTTCCAAGCACTGTAAAATAATAAGAAAAGAAACTACTTTTGTATATTCCAAAACGAACTATGTGTTATAACTAATTTGAATAAATAAATGTAAACAAGGGACTGTTCTCTTACAATTTTGGAATCATAAGAAAAAAAAAACAGAACTTTCCAAGCACTGTAAAATAATAAGAAAAGAAACTACTTTTTTATATTCCAAAACGAACTGTGTTATAACTAATTTGAATAAATAAATGTAAACAAAGGACTGTTCTTTTGCAATTTTGGAAACAGAAAAATAAAAATAAAAAATAAAAAAATAGAACTTTCTAAGCACTGTAAAATAATAAAAAAAGAAACTACTTTTTTATATTCCAAAATGACCTATGTGTTATAACTAATTTGAATAAATAAATGTAAACAAAGGACTGTTCTTTTACAATTTTGGAAACATGGGGAAACAAAACAAAAAAAACAGGTTCAATTTAAAGACATTTCTAAGTATTGAGACAGACCGTTTATGTCCCTTTTAATGGAAAGAAATTAATGTTCTTAGTTCTAGAACCATTTTTTATGCATACATTCATAACCAAACATTATTGAAATTTATTCTAATAAAACCAAGAATATAGCAATATGTTATATATGTAAGAAAAATGATTTCACAAGAAGTGAAACTCAGAACCGGTCTCAATACCAGGAAGGTTCAGATAACATAACCATATGCAGGTTCAGATAACATAACCATATTTTCATGCATATAAAGGAAAGAAAACTGGTCACCCAAAAAAAATCCCAGTCGACAATTATAAGCAAACAAAACCATGCAAATATAATGGGTCGGTCCGGGTTAGTCTGAGGCAGACCAAGAAAACTGGTCACCCAAAAAAAATCCTTGTCGACAATTATAAGCAAACAAAGAACCATGAAAATATAATGGTTCAGTCTGGGTTAGTCCGAGGCAGACCAAGAAAATTGTTCACCCAAAAAAAATCCCAGTCGACAATTATAAGCAAACAGAGAACCATGAAAATATAACGGGTTGGTCTAGGTTAGTCTGAGGCAGACCAAGAAAACTGGTCACCCAAAAAAAATCCCTGTCGACAATTATAAGCAAATAGAGAACCATGCAAATATAATGGGTCAGTCCGGGTTAGTCCGAGGCAGACCAAGAAAACTAGTCACCCAAAAAAAATCCCATTCGACAATTATAAGAAAACAGAGAACCATGCAAATATAATGGGTCAGTCTGGGTTAGTCTGAGGCAGACCAAGAAAACTGGTCACCCAAAAAAAATCCCAGTCAAAAATTATAAGCAAACAGAGAACCATGCAAATATAATGGGTCGGTCCGGGTTAGTCTAAGGCAGACCAAGAAAACTGGTCACCCAAAAAAAATCCCAGTCAACAATTACAAGCAAACAGAGAATAACCACCATTACTTTCAAAAAATGAATTTAGATGGAGAACAAAGTAAAACCAAAAACTAAGCCATTATTCTAAATCACAAAGGGAACCTATTTGAGTATTTACATCGATCATAAATTGTTAAATAAAATTCATCCAAGGAAATAATAATCATTCAGCCAAAAACTAATGATGCATGTATATTAGAAAAAACAAAGTTAATTGAGACTATAATAGGATTTTATTCACAGTCAAACGATACACATAAATTATATACCCAGTGAGTAGAACATACCTGAACACAGCGATTCGAAGAGCGCGAACGGGATGAACATCAGCGCGGCCAGGGCGAGCAACAATGCGAACACAGCAGCAGCAGCAGGGACAGAAAACACACGAACAATGAAACCAGTAAACCACCAACCTTCGTGGGTGTTTTATTTATAGAAAATAGTTCGGCCGAACTCTTTTAAAAGTAAAATTTTGGTTGAACTTACAGTTCGGCCGAACTTTTTTTAGAAGTTCGGCCGAAATTTTGTTGCCGATTTTCCAATCTCTGACAAAAATTCTATTTGCTCGCGCCATCAGTGTGCCTTCAATCTAAACGTAATCAAGAGTTCGGCCGAACTATTGCCGAAAAAAAATTTCTGCCCCCGATTCTCACAAAAGTGTAACCCAGCTTCATGTTTCCACCCAGTGGTGCCACATTTCACCTATTTTCAGTAAGAGTTTAGGGTTTCTCTAACATAGATTTAGTAATCCGATTCAATGCCTGCTTGAATATCGTTACATAATAATCATGGTTTGGATTGATGAGCATGTTCTGAATGGTTTGTTGATTCATAAGAACCGCCCATATAGTCATCTTGAGATATTTCAGAAGTTTTCTCGGGTTTCCTTTTTCACCGTTTCTAGTGGGTGGGATGGTGTGGGGTGATCCATCAATACTGGTGCTCTTGTAGTAGGGAATTTGTTTTTGGGGATATAAAGGAGCATTTGTTGTAGATATCCCATTGGATGCATTCATAGATGGGCACGAGAGGTCAAGAATTTAAATTAAAAATATGCAACCTCTAGCATGGCAACCTGAAGGCTGCGAGAGACACTGGGTAAAGATTGATTTGTGCTGGCCTTAATATAGTCGTGATTTCTTTCTATTATCTTAATGTAAATATATAGTCCGGTCTCATTAAAATGATGATTGTGGTTGTATTTCTCTTTGGTTATTTCTCTCTTAATGCTCTAGAAGTTGCCAAAAGTTGCGATAGTTGTTTAGTTTTCCTGTTACAACTTAAAAGTGGTTTTTAGCAATGGGAGTCATGTTTTTTAAGGTTCATACTAATATGAAGATCTTGTAATTCTATATTCAGTATAAGAGAAGATGGCCTCTGCTTTGGGCAGTATGACAACAATTGCCACATCTACCTCATTGGGTAACAATGGAAAGGGGAAGAAGTTGGGTGCAATGTTTGATAATTATGGCAGACAATTGTCTTCTCTTTCAGTTTTTTCACCCTTTTCCTTTAATCGCTCAAGCAGAAGAGGGACTCTGAGATTACGCGACAGAGAGAAGGTAGTTAATACAAGAGCTATGGAAAAGGAGTTGTACTTCAACAAGGGTGGCTCAGTGACAAAAAAATTGCAGGTCAGAGAAAAAATTATGTTTAAAGGAAGGTCACCTGCACGTGAAACTTCACTGCGGTGGATCTTTCCTTGTCCACTTATATTCGATTTTAATGTTTTATTTTAATTTTTCATGGAGGGTTGTTTTGGCATATGGTCTGGCATTCAATTGCACACTTACTGAAAGCATTGTCAATTTGTCTTGCAGACGGTGTGAACAAACTTGCTGATCTTGTTGGAGTCACCCTTGGGGCGAAGGGAAAAATGTTGTCTTGGAGAGCAAGCATGGTTCTCCGAAAAAAGTTAATGATGGTGTGACAGTAGCTAAGGAGGTAATTTGTAGATGTGTGCTCTGGTTTTCTTTTTAATGTTGTATTAGTTCCCCCTCTTAAATGTCTTAGATTTGGTAGGCATAATTTGAAAACTCAAAGGTGAAAGGAAACATATTTGTTACCCAGTGGTCTAGTTGGCCTATGGACTAGCCACATTAGAGTAATGAATAAAGATTTTCACAACAATAAAAGGAAAGGGTTATGGCTGAGTCAAATTTTATTGTTATTGACAGTGTAATGAAATGTATCTCAATGCTATGGTTTTGGCCTTTTTATTGGTTGAATTAGAGGACCCAGTTGAAAATATTGGGGCCAAGTTGGTAAGGCAAGTTGCGACAAAGACAAATGATTTAGCTAGAGATGGAACCACAACATCTGTTGTTCTTGCACATGTTGGAATATTGAAAAATTCCAAAATAATGAATGGAGAATAGATCTCCCTTCCTCTAACACAGAGAAAATAAAAATTTCTTTGACAGGAGACAGAGTTTCAATACTTTGAAAACAAACTTCTATTCCCTTCAATAACTCAAAAAAAAAACTATTACACTTCTTCCTCACTGAGAGGGATTGCAAAATTATGACTGCTACAAAAAAAAGTGCATAAAACCAACTCACTGTCTGTTCAAAACAAACATACTCTGTCTCTAAAACACTCTGCTATGTTTTTCACTTTCGCACTGCGATGCATACACACTTAAAAAGTTACACTCAGTATTTCACTTTTTACACACTGTCGTGTAATAAAAAATTTACGTACTGTCTATAAAAAAACTACCAAGATTTTTTGTCCTTTTTATTTTTATATTCTGTAACATATAAAACATATTATAATAAACCCTCTTTTAAAAAAAATAAAATTAAAACTAAATTCTATGGCCCACCTTTCATTTCGCATATGATATATATATAACATATGTTTAAAACATATGTATATATTAAAGCATACATAAAATTAAACTATCAAAACATTAAAGAACCCTTTCCGTCGGACTTCAAAAGTCTGAATAGATTTAATTTCAAACCAAATTCGCGTTCCAAAATGGGATGCTGACGTCTGCCTAATTTGTAACGTGAATTCTCAATCCAATGTGCCTTATAAAAAATTCGGGTCCGGTTTTCAGGTTTTCAGATTCCCTTCAATTTCATGCGATCCAATATTAATGCTCCACATGTCCTCCTTTTGAATTTACAAAACTAGGGGGTAAATTTCTGTTTGTTTAATTTCTGGTTGGTGAATTGCGTTAATGCTAGTTGTTGTGTTTAAATACAATCCTGTATAGAAATATGGCTGCGGCCGTCTACAAAAAAAACTTGCAGGAATTTTAAATGCTAAATTAAATTTCTGGATGGCGTGCAAGCAACCTCCAAAAAAAAATGTTGCTGCTGCATCCGTCCTTCTGCTGCAGCAGTTGAAGTTAAAATTCAACAGCACAGGGTTTAATAAGTGAGGGTGTAAAGGTAACTTTTTTTCGATAGTACTGGATTAAGATCATCTATTCATTTTTGTAGGGTATTATGGTGTTTGGTTTTTTAGTTTTGGGTTGGGCTTATTGAGTCTAAGATAGTTTTTGAGTGAAAAAATTGCTATCAGGTATTAAAAAATTTTGGTTCTTTTGTCAAAATTTATGAGCTTATTAGGAAATACAAAACTGACAATGTTTGTATCTTAAATTTGTGGAAAATAATTTGAAATGAAACCTTTTTGTTTAGGTTGTTGCAGCAGGTGCAAACCCCATTCAAATTACTAGGGGCATTGACAAGACAATAAAGGCCCTTGTTTCGGAACTCAAAATTTTGTCAAAGGAGGTAAACGCTTGCCTTTTGAGTAGGGTGGTTTTCCTTTTTGCTGATGGTTTGGTGTATCTAATTGAATTAGTTGCCTAAGGTATTTTTGGTTGCAAACTCCTTTTCATTTTTCATATAGTATTGGCCTTGTGGAATACATTTGATTGTGTGGTCTTGTTAGATCTACAAAATTTGTAGTTGTTTAGTCTTATGGCCGAGGTGCACTTTTATTATGGAAATAGTTGATGCAATATTGTTATTTAATCCTTACTGCAGGGTAGCATGTTGAGAAGTTTCTTGTGAAACATTTGGTATTCAAAATGACACTTGATCCTATACAGCATCATGCACTTGACTTCAAAATTCATATTCAAAGTGTGCCAGACAATTCTTGCAAAATTTCAAATATTTATGTTGTTTTAAACCATTGTCTTTTTCATGTATTGGACGCTGAAAATGAGAAAAATACTTTGGTATGAAACCAACTGGTGAATAATTTCTAGCAAAAAAACCACTTCCAAGACATGATTTAGAAGTAGAACATATGTACTTATGAAGCATAGAAAGATATCCTTGATGCATTGTCAATGTTTGGCTAGGGTTATTTTTGGAGAAAATAACTCCTTATTCCTAGAATAATGATCTTCAATACAAGTAAATGCCAGAGAAGAGAGATCATCGTGTGACATAAACCTACTAACAAAAGTGAACAGGGAATGATTATTAATTATGGCATACTAAGTTGTCAGTGATTTTGACTATTTGTCTTTAACATGTAAAAATGTTAAATTCCAAACTTACATCATCATGGTTTGACATCATGAGCTTGACTAATTGTCCACCATGCTTATAATTTCATTGTTGTCTTCGTATCTATAAACAACGTTTCAAATAATAATAATAAAGTTCTATAAGAAAAATCCAAACCTCCATGCTACTACTCCTTGTGAGACAAAGTCAAAATTGCATTACACAATATGACACATAAGAATCTCCTATATCCCGGTGGTATGTATCCAAATTCTTATAATAGTGTCTTCAAGACTTATGTTGACATTGCCAATGAGATATTTAAGCAATGAAAGATGGAGCCTTCTTCATTGTTGTATATGTAACAGTCTTTTATTAATATAAAGATTGATTGTTTTGTCTTTCTGAAAATGAAATGTTAAAATAATTTATTGTGGTCAATGAAAAGTTTTTTTTTTAAGATTTTCATTATGGAAAGGCGACATAGATATATTCCATTCTAATTGAAATTCGTACCTACCCTTCAAATTTGATCACTGTGTGGGACCTTAACAAATAATAAAACTATTTCGCCGCGTGTTAAATAAAACATATAACAAAACCTTTGTCAAAACTTCAAACGAACCCTTTGGCCGTAGGTATTTCATCACAAATTGATCATTTTACCATTTACCTTCTTCTAGAGGAATATTCTTCCACTTGATTAGGTACTTCATAATGGTTATATGTCAAAGAGATACAGAATGTTTATCTATAACTTTTTGTGGTTCAAGAATCAACTTTCATTGTTCATCTAATTTTGGAAGTTCTATTTACATTGGCATATTTTTTCCCAAAACCTTTTTTAGGCAAGATACATGAAAAACCTTATGAATGCAAGAAGAAGGAAAATATAACTTCTATACCACTTTTGCAATCCCATGAATAATTATTTAGGGCCATAACATTTTTGAGCTAATTCTTTATTCTTCTTTTTCTTGAATGAAGATTGCTTATAATGCTATAATATAAAAAATACCCAATTACCCTCAAATTATCTTTCACTTCAATGTTGTTCCCCTTGTTGTTTTATCATATTTCATTTAAATTGAAGGTTTTCCATAATACTTTTGAAATTTTCTTTAGTATTTTCCATATGTGACTCTGTTTCCTATACTTTGGACTTATCTTGCAAAAAGTATGAGATACTAGGAGTTGGATATCCATAAAGGGCCTTAAATGGGGAAATTTTAGTAGATGTGTGATAGGTAGTATGATAGTATCATATTACCATTCTTCATTGAGGAACCCACTTCATCCATTAATATTGCTTTTCTAAAGAGTAACATTGTATATAACCTTAAAAACATTTGTTAACTATTTTTGTTTGACCATTTGATTGTGTTTGATATGTAGAACTCATGGCAGCTAGTGTTTCTCCACTCATATTAAATAATTATTTCCTAAAGTTTCTTGTTACTATTACTTTAGGAAAACCATGAAGACTATGAATTACTTTCACGGACACTTCTTCCACTTGGCTTGTTCTTTATGTACTTTGAGCTCTACCAAAAAAATCTACAAAATTTGTCTACATAAATGACCACAAAAATGTAATACTTACCTTTATATTTCAGTAACCCTGTAATAAAGTCAATTGATATATCTTCTAGTCTTTGAATATGTATGTGGAATGGTTGAAGTAACCCTAGAGATTTTACTATCTCTCTTTTATTTATTATGCAAACCTGATCTTCTCTTACAAAATTTTGAATATCTTTCTTCATTCCTTCCAAAAATATATTTTTTGATCCTTTGAGATGTTTTAAGGAACCCTGCGTCCTACCATCAGAGAGACATGGGACTCCCTTAATATTTGTTTACTCAAATATGCTTGCGTGCATAAAAATATTCTACATTTGCACCAAAGTATATCTCTCTTTCACTCCCAATTCTCCATAGAGTTCATCCCATCCTTTATAAATTTTAGTTTTTGTTTAGTAATATTGTCATTTTTCCATTATGGCAAGCTTCTTCTAGCCACCTAGGAATAGAAAATTTAATTGGATATAAATTTGAGGCCTCTTCTATTTTAGAAAGAGCATCATGTACTAAATTTTCCTTACCCTTTTTGCAGATTATCTCAAAATTAAAACTTTACATTTTTTCTCCTCATTTTTGTTAATCTTCCAATGAAATCCATAGCTTCAAAAAATACTTTATGCTATCATGGTATATCTTGACTTTAAAGTACCTCCAAATGATATACTATCCCCATTTTTTATTGCATGTAATATTGCTTCCATTTATTTTTCATACGTAGATTTCACCAAATATTTTCTTTGAATTCCTTGCTTTCAAAAGCCAATGATATCCCTTATTGTGTTAATGTTACGTAAATTCCTTGTCCTAGTGCCTCACGCTCTACTATGAATGTTTTACCAAAAGTAGGTGCAACCGATGTTGGTGTAGAAGACATGGCATCCATTAAAAGAGAGAATGCCAAAGTAGCCTCATCATTCAATATAAATGATATTTTCTTCAAGAGATATGTGAGTGGACTTGAAATGCATGAATAATTCTTAACAAATTATCAATAATATCATGTAAGTCTAAAAAATCTTCTAAGAACCTTGATTTTCTTAGGAATAGGTCATTTTGTAATAGCTTGCATCTTTGAGGCTCCAACTTCACTCCTTCCTTTAAAACAATATGAACCAAATACTCGAATTCTTATTTCCCAAAAGCACATTTGGATATTTTTACATAAAAATGATTGTTCTCAATAATTTATATAAATTTTCCACATGTTTAGTGTGGTATTCCAATTATTTATTATAAATATGTGTATTATCAAAGAAAACCAATGCAAATTTTATAAGATGGGATCAAACAAAATTGTTCTTAAGTCGAGCCCGCCGGATTTCAAATGGCGATAAACCATAATTCAAACCAAATTCACGTTCCAAAATAGCCTGCTGACGTCGGCCAATTTTGTGACACGAAAACCAATTGAATTCTGCCCTAATCTTTTTCAGGTCCGAAGTTGGGCTGGTGTATGGAGGGAGAATTGTGACGCGAATTTCTTATCAAATTCGCCCTAATCTTTTTTGGGTCCAGATTTCCACTGTGCGAGCGGCCCAAACAAAGATTCGCTCCAATCAATTTCTGCCATGTGTCCTCAATCAAATGTTGCCTTGTTATCAGATGTGGGTGCATTCGATGGCGTTTAAGGCGATGGGACATGGATTTGGCGATTTCATATCAATTGCTAAGTTTTAACGTTGTTCAATTAAGTTCCAAGGTTTTCACATCAAATCACATTAATTTTTAACACTGTTCAAGATCGGACCTCCACTCCTGTTAGCGATTCCGCATGCTCCAATATGATCTGGCCTTCAACTCTCATTAATGATCAGAGATTAATTATGACGGGCATCCTTCAATTGCATTGCAATCGGGTCGATAAAATGGAATTTCGCTATGGTTTTTTAGACGAGCCAGTTGTTGGGTTACACTGTCTACTCATTGTGATGAGAAGGAGAAGTGGCCAGCTGAACTGTTGCTTAGACCTTGCTGCATATCTGCATTTCTCTCAGTCTGTTCCTTTTCTGTCTTCCTCTGTTTCTTGGAATTTTGCTTCTCAGTCTCCTCTTGTGCCCATTGCTGAGACTGCACCCATGCCTCGCCTGCGTCAAATGATGCGTTGCCGCAGGGGGAGCACTAGAGGTAAACCCCTGCATGCTCCTTCCATCCCCTCAACCGATTCGTCTTCCCAGTTTAGTGATTTTCACGCAGGTCGCTATCCAGATACTAGAGGTGGGTGGGGTCAAGTTCTAGGATCTTGCCATCGTATGGGCTCCCTTGCTCCTCATTTCCCCACCACTTCACCTTCTCCCACGATGTGCACTGCACTTTTTTCCTTTAATTTCTCTCTGAACCTCCCACGAATCACAGCCTCAATTACTGTGGTTTTCCGTGAGGAGGCCCAAATGGAAGAAAAATGCACCCGTCCGGCAGGTCTGAGCTCAGAAAAAGCCGGCCAGCATTCGGGCCTTCAGGAGGGGAGTGGTGGCATGAATGTGGAGGTAGCACTTGGAGATCCTGGACCTTCTAAAGGATGGTTCTGAATCGTCGAGGAGCCGGAGGACTAGTTTGGTTAATTTGTTTTTCTTGCTTCAAGACCCACTTAATTGGGCTGCTTTTAGATTATATTACTGTGCTGGACCTCTGTAATATTTTTGAATTCTGTAAATGTTCAAGATTGGTTTCCCCATATGAGGGAAGTCTTCTTAATTTTTTGATTTTTTGATGACAAATTTTCCATGAGTCTGGGCAATGTTTTTGACTTCGGTGTAATTTTATTCCCACTGTTAATAGATTAAATTTACTTAGAAAAAAAATGTTTCCCTGTTTCTATTTTAAACCTATTTTTTGAAATACAGAGCCATGTTTATATGATTGTTTATAGTCTAAGCGTTGCGGGGTGGTTTATTATATTAATATTTCACGGTCGAATTATGTTTCTAACAATTGGAAAAAAAAAATGTTGCCCTGTTTCTATTTTAAACCTGTTTTTTGAAATACAGAGCCATGTTTATATGGTCTACGTATTATACTCTTTCTCTGTATATCTACAGGAACCTTTTTGCTATGAACAGGGTGGATGCTATAGCGGGCTACTAATGGAAACAAGTGAGCCTGAACCTTACATCTCGGATGCAACAGATGGTTACCAATTTTGGAATCAAGCGAGCCTGATCTTACAAGCGAGCCTGGGTTTCTGCAGATGGTTTTTATTTCCGGAAACAAGCGAGCCAGAACATACAATCGACCCTGGGTTTATACATATTTTTTCTCTATCATGGATGCTTTTTGTGTGAGGCATATATCAACAGTACATGTCTCTGCACATTTCCTGTATCCGCTTTATGATACTATTTTATGTGTTGACAGGTTATCACTCTGCCTTCAAAACTAGCGATGCTGGTTTATTGATATGGTATGATGGTCTTTTTATATTTTGGACATATCACACTCCTCACATGATTAGCGTTTTTCTCTGTTCAAGGATTTTGGGTACTTTAATTTGTATTTGGAACAATGGACGTCGGTACTCTATTTGTTGCTTTACTATTCTACATACTGCTATTTCACTTTCTTATAGATGCCTCGGGCATATTTGGATGCTTTCTCAGATTGTCAATAATCTCCATGTGGACCGTTACTGGGTTTTATATCATGTCCCTATATGTGACATGGGGTATTTTTCTATCATTGTTCGGGGTGGGACTTCCACTTTTCTGGATGGATATTTGGGTTCCAATCTTCAGATGTGAAAATGTAATGACTTCATGGACTGTTTTACTTCATATAATATATTCAAAACAACGTTTTTTCTCTTGTGAAAAAAATGATTAATGTTTATCACTCTGCCTTCAAAACTAGCTATGCTGGTCTATGTTGCTGGTTTATTGATATGGTCTGATGGTCTTTTTATATTTTGGACATATCACACTCCTCACATGATTAGCGTTTTTCTCTGTTCAATGATTTTGGGTACTTTAATTTGTATTTGAAACAATGGACGTCGGTACTCTATCTGTTGCTTTACTATTCTACATACTGCTATTTCAATTTCTTATAGATGCCTTGGGCATATTTGGATGCTTTCTCAGATTGTCGATAATCTCCATGTGGACCGTTACTGGGTTTTATATCATGTCCCTGTATGTGACATGGGGTATTTTTCTATCATTGTCCGGGGTGGGACTTCCACTTTTCTGGATGGATATTTGGGTTCCAATCTTCAGATGTGAAAATGTAATGACTTCATGGACTGTTTTACTTCATATAATATATTCAAAATAGCATTTTTTCTCTTCTGAAAAAGAAATGATTAATGTTTATCATTCTGCCTTCAAAACTAGCGATGCTGGTCTATGTTGCTGGTTTATTGATATGGTCTGATGGTCTTTTTATATTTTGGACATATCACACTCCTCACATGATTAGCGTTTTTCTCTGCTCAAGGATTTTGGGTACTTTAATTTGTATTTGGAACAATGGACGTCGGTACTCTATCTGTTGCTTTACTATTCTACATACTGCTATTTCACTTTCTTATAGATGCCTCGGGCATATTTGGATGATTTCTCAGATTGTGGATAATCTCCATGTGGACCGTTACTGGGTTTTATATCATGTCCCTGTATGTGACATGGGGTATTTTTATATCATTGTCTAGGGTGGGACTTCCACTTTTCTGGATGGATATTTGGGTTCTAATCTTCAGATGTGAAAATGTAATGACTTCATGGACTATTTTACTTCATATAATATATTCAAAATAACGTTTTTTCTCCTGTGAAAAAAAAATTATTGTTTATAGTCGAAGCGCTGCGGGGTGGTTTATTATATTAATATTTCACGGTCATTGGAACACCCACAATTCATAACAAATATTGGAGATTTATTGTCCTGTTTTAAAGTTTCATTTTTTTTTAAAATTGAACCCACCGTTGGTATACTGATGCCTTGTAAGCGTCGGAATTGTGACAGATTAAAAATGTCGGAAGAGCGACAACATAAAAACGTTGGACAAGCGACGTTCAAAACGTCGGACCAAATTTCGTCGGAATTGCGATAGTTTACAAACGTCGGAAGAGCGACGTTCAAAACTTCGGACCACATTTTGTCGGAATTGCGACAGTTTACAAACATCGGAAGAGCGATGTTCAAAACATCGGACCACATTTTGTCGGAATTGCGACAGTTTACAAACGTCGGAAGAGCGACGTCCAAAACTTCGGACCACATTACGTCGGAATTGCGACAGTTTACAAATTTCGGAAGAGCGAGGTTCAAAACATCGGACCACATTTCATCGGAAGTGTGACAGTTTACAAACGTCAGAAGCACGATGGTTTGGGAAATGTCGGAAGAGCTACGCTTGTTTGGAAGCGATGGAAAAATTGTCGGTAGTGCGACACTTTTTAAGTGCGTCAGAATTGCGACGGGATGGAAAACCACATTTTTCCCATCCTCGAACTATCGCTCTTGCGACGACTATGTATCGGAATAGCGATGAATTGGCCATCAGAAATTCCGCCAAATTTTCTAGTGAAAGGATGAAATTTATCAATTGAATTTAATCATACTTATAAGCTCAGAGCTAGATTTTAAATTCATTTTATACTCAAATAAATTTGAGTTATTGAATTTTTAATTCTGCTTATAATTAATGATTAAAATCCTTCCTTCTGTATCTAATCCTGGAAAACCCCTTTTTCCAGGTGTGCTTAGCTCCCGCAAAAATTAAAACTATTCTCTTAGGTAATTAATTTATTTTCTCTGTTTTATAATTAATTACAGTGCTCTAACTTAATATGTCCTTTTTGTATTCCTATACTTACAAATTTATTTCTAAGCTGTTGAATTCGTAATCTCCACAGTATGCATTTTTGTGTCTACGTTTCAGGTCTAGATCAAGACCCATCATCAGGAAAAATCCTGCCAAGAAGAGAGGAGGTTAGATGAAATAAATATAAATCTAAGAATCACATGAGGAGTGAGTGTGAGCCGACCAGAAATTTTTACTTGACATTTGCTGGTCGGCTCACGCTCACTCCTCATGTTCTTTCTTTTACTTGACATGTGTTGTTCAGCTCATGCTCACTCCTCATGTGATTCTCAGATTTACATTTATTTCATCTAACCTCCTCTCTTCTTCGTAGGATTTGTCCTGATGATGGGTATTGATCTAGACCCGAAACGTAGACGCAAAAATGCATACTATGGAGATTCCAAATTCAACAGCTCAAAACTCACACCACAGAAATATGAAAACTATTACTTTATTTCTGTCATGTACAGGAGAGTTTTCCACTTTGATGACCTTTATACAGGTATTATTTTCAATATTAATTAATTATACCACTCTCTGCCTTCTCATGTTTTCCTTTCCTCAATAGTTAATATTATTCTAACATTTTTGTACTTGCTTCCTTGCAGGTGTGTCGTAATTCATTAATTTTCCCTTATAATTAATTACTTTCCAAGGTCAGATGATTTGACAACACATTTCACCTTCTTATAGGTCGGTCATCCGAACATAGAGGGTTTTTCAACCTCCACATACTATTTACCAATTTCAACTCCATACTTTGTAGTTGAATTTTAATGGGTGACTTAATTCAAATTGTAATTAAACTATTGTAATTGTTATTTTTGACTGATTTGTAAGGTATTGTTATCCTCATCTCCACAAGGGGAATTTTCATAACACAGAATTTTACATGTAATTCCAAAGTTGAATATATTTTTATTTATTACATGTTTACTTATGTCTAATGAAACATTACCATGCATAATTAGAAGACAATTTCAAATTGACAGCAGTTTTGTTCTTCTATTTATTTCTTTACATGTGAATTGTATATCCATCATTCAGATATATGTTTATGTTTATGCTATTTATCTAAACTATATATTTTTTTATGTTTATGCTAGTTATCTAAACTATATTTTGTTTAGACTTTCCCATCTTTTAAATAATTTACTGCTCTGGTTATGGCTGAATTATATTGTTTATTAGTACTTGTATTGAAATTATTCAGATGGACCTAATAACAGATTTAGACCCTTACCCAAGGTTTAGAGATTCTGTATGTTGCTCTTATTATTCAGTTTATTCTATGTAACCATTCAAAAAATTTAACTATACCTAGCTATGGTTAAATTTCTGTTAAATACATATGACAACTAATTATTTATGAACTTAGTAGATTATTACACACAATATATAAATTAAATGTACAAAAATTTTAGCCACAGTTCCTAAAATATAATCATATCTAGCTACATCATAATTATATAAAATATAACATCAATATAAGACATAACTTCACAGAATGTGCATACCAATCTGGTAAAGACTATTTTCCTCCCAACCTTGAGCTTAATCCACATATCCCCCTGAGTAGAGACCAATTCTTCCTCAATTTATACAACCTCTTATCTAAATAAGAATAGCTTATTTAAGCTTTCTTTCCATTAGCATGTTTCCATAACCATATCCATTTAATTTGGGATGTTGTTTCCCTTAGCCTAGTCTTTACTATTGTTTTTTCCACAAAAGCTTCTTTAAAACCAGCTTTTCCTCTTTCTAGTTTTATTCCCACCTCATCTCAATAACTTTCCACTTTACTAAGGCATTTTATTAGATTATTATTTCCCATCTAATATTTTTATTTTATTTTATTTTTCTTCAAGGATTTTTGGAGAATTTTGGGAAAGTCTTAGGATTTTATTCCATCCTCATGGATTTGAAATCCTGGTCTCCAATTTACTCCAGTCTTTGCACAATAATAATATGTCCACATATATTTTTCCCTTAGTTCCACTTAACCTTTAGTATTATTAACTATCTATATATAAAAGAAGAAAAATAGGGATATTACATTGATGATAGTCAACATAAGAAATGGTTCATTGCTAAGTTTATCCCACATCTGCGCCAACCCTTAGGTCAGAAAAATATTGCCACATAGGTTGAGGTTGTGGAGGTTGCAATGAGATTGGAGGCTACCCCAAAACCTATTGCGTTGGGAACTCAACATATTCATAATCAGTTAGAAGCCATGCATATATAAATTCAAAGCCTGCACAGGGACAAAGGCAAGGAGGTTTGTGTAGAAATGTAAATCTTATGGACACCATAAAGGTTAGTGTCATGTCTTCGACAACTATCTGAACGTTGGAGGTCCTATTCCATTGAAGAGTCCTATGTGGTGCACAATCTGTCAAATTACTGGATTACATGACACAGATTCCTGCTCAAGGATCAGAAAGTATCAGCCTGACTTGAAGTTGTTGTTTTGAAAATTTTGTTCGTCATTAGGGCATGATGAGCAACATTGTCATACTTATGATATGATGTGAGATAAAGCTGAAATATATAGAATGGAGGCTGAGCCTACCTCACCAACATCCCCTTCTGAGCGCGGAGGATTTCAAGGTCGAGGAAGAGGTCGAGGAGGTGGATTAGCTAGTTGAGGGAGAGGACAAGTCATTTGCTATAATTGTGGAGATGTTGGCTATTATGTGTGCGACTGTTTGAATCCAGCATGACAGTCCTATAGGTACTATAGAAAATTTGATCATGTCATATAAAAATGTCTTGTCCTGATTACCAAAATGCACGAAAAGAAGACACATGCTCCAACAAAAAATCTTCAGATGGTTCACTCTGAAACCCATGAAGAATATACCAATGTGAATGTGGTTACTAGGAGTAGTGTAGCCACCAATGAAGATAAATTCAAGAAACCATCCACTGATGTATGGATTCATAAATCACCTAAAGCCAAGGAAGGGTTTAATATTCAGGGCACGAAAGAGAACTTTATTGAAGCACAAAAAGAATTTACAGAAGGAAGTGCATCAACATTAGGAAGAACAATGAAGGAAGAAGGAGGAAATGGAGAGCTCAAACCATTTCTACAAACATTTATAAAGTTGTTGCGCAAAAATAAGACTGTATAAAAACTTCATGCATTGATAGATAATTGCGCAAAGAAGGAACAACCAATGGTAGAACAATGGGAAATCCATAAACTATACAAGAAAAAGAAGAGAATGGGTAAGGAGATGTGTATGAATACACAAATTGGTGCTTATAAAATGGACCAAGTTATTCTAGATCTAGGATCAAATGCTAGCATTCTACCAAGTCAAACATGGTAGCGCATGGGAGAGCCAAAGATGGAGTTTTATATAATACAACTATGCATGACTAATCAACAAAATATTACTCCTTTAGGAAAGCTGTCGCAAGTTGTGGTCAGTATAGAGGGTGTTAAGGTGATGATATACTTTGAAGTCATCCAAGTTGTAGATGATACTGATCAATATTTGGCACTGCTAGGATTGGATTGGGCAATTTACATGGATGGAGTTATCAATTTGAAGAAAAAGAGGATGGAATTTGAAAGAAATGGAGTTAGGCTCATCATTCCTCTAGTTATTGCAGAAGGAAAAAGGTATACTGAAACAGTGTGTGCTAAATATGAGATCGATCAAATCTATAAGCTAAATTTGTGTGAGGAATATTGGATTAATCCAAAAACAAATGGAAATCTTAAGTGGGAGAAAGATAGCTCTTGTTTTTCAGACTCTAATGAAGAACTATAAAACTAGTAGAACCGGTTCCATGAGGTGTCTACGTTGCACTGTAATTGCGTGACCCGATATTTGCAATGTATAACATCTAAGGTACATGATTTTCCACCCTATGATGGATTAAATAATATAAATATGTTTATAAGAGAACTTTAAAGAACAGATATTCCATGCTCTAGATCTTGGCTTACGCGCTACTCCAGCTAGATGGTGGGAAACTCATAAGGAGAATATGGGAAACTAGGAGGAATGTGCGCGCATGATGAAGTTGTGGTTTAAATGTCTAGACATTAAAATGGAAGATGTGTACTCTGGAAAAGTGTATCCATGCAGAAATTTGGAAATATGGAATCTGGTATGGGGCATAGAACCAAGACATGAATGGGTCCATATGTTTATTCACTCATTAGTAAAGGTGCCTACTGACTGGTATTTAGAGACAGAGTTGTGTAGAGGCACTAGTGAATGGTCTACGCTGACAAAGAGTTTTATTATTACATTTAGATTTTATAGTGGATTTGATACAGTTTACCAAACTTTTTTTCCTGACCGATGAATAAAATTGTGAGTTGTCGATAATTGGAAACTATGGAATCTAGGGAACAACACACAGTTACAGGAGCCTCAATCTCCTCTCCTATGAATATGAGACAAGTGCGCTCCATGATGAACCTTGTTGGATATTATAGGAATTTCATTCCAAAGTATGAGTTGACCACTTTTCCCATGTCTAGATTACTCAAAAAAGGGGTGAAATTCCATTGGGATGATGAATGTCAGAGAATTTTGCAGCTCTTGCGGTATGCAACGAACACTACTCGATATAATTTGAATTATCTAGTCGATATGCATGTGTTGGGGGGGACCATCTGTCAATGGTTATCATTACCTTTGGAGTAAGGTGCGACGCACGCACGGTAGCTGCACAAGGAAGTTTCTTGGCTCGCAAAGGTGTCAAAAGCTAGCCATTGGAATAGTAAAACTGGAAAAGACATATTTATTGCCATTTATGGGAGCATAGGTTGAAATTAATGAAGGGATTTTTCCAGATTTGGGATCGTTTTTTCAGTAATGGAGCTTGATTAATGCAAAAGGAGTCGTTGGAGATGCGCCATAAGTATAAATATGACCTATGGGTTCGCAATAGTTCCCTTTGATTTCTGAGTGAATTTTTTTCTTTGAGCTCCCTAATTTCTGTTATATATTTTGTGTCTATGTCTGGTTTTGATCCAAGGTTCGAAGATGTGTTGCGCCAACCAGGGGTAGGTTATGTTATTCCTAATAGTATGATGGCCACAAGACCTGGCGATGACCCTACTGCACCAAAGGTCCCAATTGTTGAAACGCCTGCGACCTCCAAGTCTAAGAAGGGGCAGTCTTCTAGTACGTGTAAATCACTGAGATAAAATACCCTCTAGCCACGCTCTACTGTGGCTGAGAAGCTAAAAATACTGATGTCTGAGGTCCCTGAAACCATTGATGAAGGAGAGGAGGATGTGGTCAAAGTGGCACCATTTTCGTAGTTGCCAAGCTATGTTGTGTCACGCAAACCCTCAGTTAGAATCCCTAAGGACATAGAGAAGGTGTGCGAAGGCATCCAAATGCCATTGATCCCTGAGAATGTCTCGATGGAAGGGGACATGTTTGCTAAAATTCTACAACTTTGATTCGATGATTGGGACATTGCAGACGTAGAGAAATTTCTAGAGCTTGCGCTAGAGTTGTACCTTGATTAGATTGCATATGGAGGCATTGTGTGCCTCAAGACAAAACAATGGGTGCTCAGTCTACACAAGGTAGGCCTACTAAATTTGCTCCAGATACCTCATTTTTGGCGCAGCCCAATAAATGATATCTATGTTAGACAGTTGCTCGCATTAGTATATGACGATGCGCTATCATTCTTAGATCACATCCCTATTAATGTTGCTTTGATCCATAGGATCATGGGTCTTCCTACTAAAGGAGTTGGCCCTATTGTTGATTTCAGCGATAAGATGCAAGAGAAAACTATCGTGGACCAAATTAAGAAGAAATATCAAGTCACAAGGAAGAGTCAGTGTTTTGTTGTTGATGAAAATAATGACCCAACAGTTTGATTTGGTATGATCATCTTGTCTTGCAAGATGATGCGTAAGTGATGACCAAAGAAGGTGTCCACACATGTCATTGTGCTCGCTGGACAGTGTGAGAAGGGCATGATTTATAACTGTTCTAGCTACCTCTATAAAGAAGTCCTTGAAAATGTGTGTGAAACACATGACGAAGGCAAGCGTTTCCACTATGCATTTATTTTATTATTGATTGTGTTGATTGGGTGGAAGACCCCTAAAGACACTCATTTCCCAAAGATCGAGCCTCAAATGTGTGAGGTTGCACACTATGCTACATTGTGGAACTCTTAAGATCTGGTACGCGCCAAGGAAAACAATATTTTTTGGGTTTTGTATGATGCTACTCTTTACCAAGCTGTGTAGTCAAAGATGCGATTGTCGCCCACTTTATATGACCAGTAAAATATGGTAGCTGAATTTAAAGCTACATTTCACAACATGCATATCCGTGAAAAGGGCGTCGTGAATGGATTGTGGTATGAGTTACCATACCTGGTGACAAAGGATGATTTACTAAGAGTAACGGTTGAATGGCCACCAACCTGGTTGTCACCGATCACACCAATGAAGCCGCGCACTAGCGGTCAGATAGTGAAACCAACAGAGAAAGTAACTGAGAAAGTAACATAATATTAAGAAACACCCATGACCAATGGAAATACTATAGACCTTGAAACAGAATCAGATCTAGAAAAATAATGGGTCTGCACCAAAGGAAACAGTGGAAGTCAAAACCTCTAAGGGAACTAGGCATGGCTCTCACGCCGCTGGAGGATCAAGAAAAAATATGAAGGGTTCAAAAGAGGCTGGGAAGGAGGTCCTCACATTGATAGAAGATGATATACATGAAATAGCCAAAGTTGTCACGTCTGTGACTGAGGATCATTGGACAGACATGGAGGTGTAGTACAAATATTCACTGGAGCTTGTTCAAGTTGGAATTCGGGAGCTGAAGATGCAGGCGAGCCAGATTCAAGTGAGCATAGCTCAAGCGAGCTAGACCAGCACACAAATTATGAGTGTGCAACCATTAGATATTGCACTAACAACCACTGGGGATGCTCGCCTTGATGAAATCCCCACACCAGCAATTCAAGTGGACACCAGCCAACGTGCCCAATTCTGAGGATCATGTGATATAAACATTAATCTTTCTGTGTTTCCTGTAGAGAAGTTACACTTAATGCACTCAATGATCACAGATGAGCTTCAATACAGAGACGATACCATGCATACTCATACAATGGAAGCCTATCAATAGGGAGAACAAGCACACCAACAACATCAAAAATCAGAAGTAGAGTGATGAGAAGCCAAAGCCTAGCACGATGCGTTAGAGGAAAAGATCCACCAACTCTGCCGAGATATTCCAGTTGTCTTGGTCACAGCTGCACCTGAGGATAAATTAGAATGATCGAATGCCACGTTGAAATCATCGCGCACTGAGGTTTAGGCAGTCAGAACAGAGTACAAGCAACAAATTGCAAATATATAAACCAATTTGTTGCTTCAGACTGCACCAGAGGTTTGTGCAGAAAGAACAGTCAAAGTAAATCAAGCCAAAGATAGTATCGATGTTGTAGTCACCCACTGTGACAATCTGTTAGGCGAAGCCATGAGTGTATGGACCTCAGTGAAAAATGGTTCAGTAGTTCAGCAGTTGTGCGACACACTCCATTAGAAGGAACAACAATTTGAGGAAACTAGGACAGTGGCGCAAAATTTGGTTCTTACTCAGCACCTCGCTTGTTTACAGGAGTGTCAAACAATAGAAATTGAAGAATTGTGTCAGAAATAAAAACTACTCAAAGCACGCATGCAACCATGGGCATATTAAGTGCTTCAAATTTTGCATACAATGGATAACACTCTGAAGATAATACATCAGACTAGGTGCATCATATAGATGGCCAATGAAGGGCCCACCATAGAAAAATTGGTTCAGCAAGCGCAGGGCGCCGTAGAGAAAATTTTGGAACTCGTGAGACCTCTGAAATCTTCTATCAACGCACTTCAAGCCAATATCAAGGAGTAGGTGCCTCATTGAATCGGGATGAGGCACATGTTTGTGTTGGGGGCCTATTGGAGTGGGGTCCCTACGGCACACTTTTTAATGCAATTTTATATAAGTATTATATATGCACACTGTGCGATTGAGTCAAGGGGATTTGGGGTAGGTCAAAGTCCCTAATTTTGATGTAAATGGGTTTAAGGGTAAAATGTTGGCCAAACCATGGTTTGAGACCATAGTATCTTCGCGGATGTAATATTCCCAAATTTTCACATCATATTTGGAATATTAGAGTCCTTGATTTTCTTAATAAATTAAGTAAATAAAAGGGTGGAGGGACCCACAAACCTCAAAGATGAATAAAATCCACTTTTAATGTGTGAATGTGGATATTTTAGATCTAGATCTAGATTCATGGAGTAGTGGAGCAGCTCCATTTATGGAGATCATGTCTCATTTATGAGATAGATTATGGAGGATCAAACAGTCAAATAAGTTCATGGATCTTAAATATAAAATCATGAGGATATTTGATAAGGAAAACTGAGATAAAAGTGCATTCAAAGAAGATCATGAAGCACTTATGATAAGATAGTGGAGGAAGTGGTGCATTTAATGCACATATGATGGAAAGGGTGATCACCCCATGTGAAAATGATGGAGGACATGAGGCTACAATGCAGTCAAACATGGAGACTATGTCCACATGTACAGCGTAGATTTGGAGTGGGCCTAGGCTATGGAAGGCTCATGCATATAATGAAGGTGAAGGCACAATGGAAGGCATGATTTGGATTATTCATTTCTTGATCTGTTTAGATCTATATTTTTCTTAGGAAATTTCTATGCATACTTGGGTTGTTTAGCAGAGTTTGCAATGTTGTTTAGCACAGGGTGTTCCTGAGCGAGAATCCCACCTCTTTCTTTGAGTGATATCTAAGGAAGAGGAGTTTTCTTCATTCCATATCAGAAATTGGTGTCATATTCAGGAGGTTTTTTCAAGCATTCAGCTAGGAAACCAGTGGAGGATTCATCCTACCACTTTGTTCTTCAGATCCAGCCTTTCAGGAGTAGTAGATCTACATCTGGCATTCATTCCATTGGGTTTTACCTCCTTGCAGCAGTAGTCCCTTTAAGGATTGCGCAGTTCAGTCCTGTAGATCTATTGGAGGAAGGAAGTTTCAAGTATTTCAGTTGGAAATCCTATGAGGGATAACCTTCTCACATTGGATCTATTGTTTCCATCACTCAGGAGCTGATTTGACACATATAGTAGTAGGCTAAGGAGCCTCCCTCTTTGACAACACATTTTTCTGAAGTTGTTGTTCATACAACAACTATTTTTCAATGGAGGAGATTGGAGGAGCTAGATCTTGAGCTTTTAGCCCAAGGATCTAGTGAAGGGATCAACCCTTCTTGCATAGATCTGACTGTACATCATTGCATCCATCTTATTATCAGATCTACATTCCCAACAACATACATTTGAAGCCTTACGAGGAAGGTTGTCTTAGACTTATAGATCTAAGAAACCCCTCCTGGGTTATCTTGGGAATCCATCATAGAGCCTACATCTACAATTTCGGCATCATCAGAGCTCTCATTCTTCCTAGATCTGACTTTCTATCTATTAGGAAGTTGCAGCAGGGACAACACAGTTTACCTTCTAGCAGAGCAGTAGTTACGTAGTCCCTCTTGGGATATCATTTCATTGTCATTCTAGGCCACCCTTGTGGCTTGAGTGTCTCATATTTTGAGCACTATTGTACATGATTTTTGCACCTCCAATATAATAAAATGGCTCAGCTATTTATGTTCATTCTGATGTGTATATATATTTATTTTTTACTTTGTTGTAGTCCTTATATTGTGTTTTAGTATTATTTCATTCTCCCTTTTGGGATATTACAATGGTATCAGAGGATGATCTTTGGCTCAGCTTGTGGACACTTCATCTTTTACATCAAAAGAAGAAGCAGATAGATGAGATCTATCATGGAGGATGATAATTCTGCCACTCTTTTCTTTAGATCCATGCAATATCTCTCCAAGGAGGTCAATCCAATGAAGAAGTAATGATAGGAAGAAGATCCAAGAAGAATATGTGATGAGGAAGGTCCAAGCACTTCCTATCAGCAAAGAAGAAAACTGGAGAATCCTAGATCTCCTCATAGATCCACTATGCCCACTTCCTTTGGAGAAGGTGAAAGGTGTAGAAATGAAGCAAGGAATGAACCTGAGACTCATGAGACTCTCAGTCTATATCTTGAAGAGTACAAAGCATAGTCTAGATCATTCAAGAAGAAGCTAACTCTCCAAAAATTCTTCAAAATCAAAGAAGATAGAGGATCCTATAGCAGCAATAAAAGAAAGAGGCATAATAGATTCTATTTTCCTACATTTGATGGATCTTCCTCAAGAACTGTTAAGGCTTGGAGGAGAGAGTTAGATGCATTTTTCAAGCTACATCCTGTAGCTAAAGGAGTGGTTGTTCAAATTGCAGCACTTCATCTTTTAGATGAAGCCAAGGATTGGCGGTTTGGTCACATGGAGCATGTAAAGATGACTAAATACTCATATTTATTTCACAGTTTGAGAAAGAAATTTGATATGAAGAATACAGAGATGGGCCACAAAGATACATTTCCTAAGGAAACAAAGGATAATGGCATTCTTGTCACTCTGGACAAGAAGTTAGTACATTCACCACCAGCTGTAAAAGTACTTGCATTCGGAGAAGAGACACTTGCAACTTTGCAAGATAGTCTTAAGCTCTTGACACATAGAGTCCTATGCATAATTCAAAAGATGCATGAGGAAAAGGAGGAATATTCTAGCATTGATACACTTGGAGAAGAGCAACCATCACTCTTACTAGCAGTTGGAGACACTATTGTCCCGGTTGGAGGAACTCTTGTTTTTTGGCAAGAGGTTCCCAAACATTAGTTGATCCAAGGTATGCATGAAATTTCATCACATATTGTTTCAGTAGATCTCATTGAAACTTATGAGGACATGCCATCAAGGCCAATGCATAACCAAGGGTTAGAACATAGTGATGATTTGAAGTAGCAACATATCATAGCGTAGAGGACCCTTTATCTAATCAAGGAGGAGGTTAAGAACTATCCCAGTTCATCATTGTTGACCTACATTCAACCCTTTGAGTTGAAGTGTAGAGTTTCAGAAAATGGGATGGAAATAATCCTATGTACAATAACTGGTTGTGAGATCAGTACTGTACCTTGTTTTGAGACAACACATGTATTACCATGTAGATCTACAACGTTGTCACTTAGTGGCTATGAAAATGAAGAGGCCCCATCATTCTTGGAGCATTTTGAAGGTAGCTTCACTCATGAAGCAATGGAGGTAAAGATGACAAATGGTAGACATCTTGAGATGAGGAATCTTTTCTCCTTTCTAGATGACCCTTTCTCAATGAGAATCTCACAGCTCAAAGAGAAACTTCTACCTACAGAAAATCAAAAAATTCATTTTTTTTGGAGGGCCTTTGGTGAAAAGAGAATCTCATTGAGAGATCTCATCGGAGGTGCACTTCAACATTTCATGAAGTGAAAAGTTCTTCAGCAGTTTTGGGAGGATGATATTCTACAAAGGGAGGACACCATGATTATGCAACACATCATTCATCATCCACATTGGGATGAGTGGGTGAGGATGATAAGCAAGGGATTCCATGACCACTTGCATATATATGACATGGGCCAGCAATCTTGGTTATGTTGGTTTCCCTTGGGAGATTTTTGTCACTACCCAAAGGTTCCTATTTCTTGGATCCATGCCTTGAAAAAAACTTATGAAATGAAGAAGGAGGCATGGCTGTGCTGGTTGCTCTTGGGTGAGTATGGTTACCACCCAATAGCTCATATTTTTCTGATTCATGCCTTGTGTACCAATGATAGAATGCAGCAAAAGAAAGCATGTTCATTTTCGTTTTCCTTGATAGAATTTTGCCACCACATGGCATCTCCTATGTCTATGTGTTTTGTATTGGGTAAATCTTGGCATGATGCTCTCATGATGTGCCTTGATGGTATTCATTTTTATTGGGCTGATGTGACATTCCACATGTCAATTAGTATGTTTTTTCTCCATGATGCACATGAGGAGGAGAGAAAGCAGCAAGATCTCTTGTTGATTTGGTTGCTTTTGGGGGAGTTTGGCTTGTCCATCTTACATGGAGGAGATAGAGGATGGCAGCAAAGGGCCTTACTCCGGTGGTTACTATTAGGAGAACATGGTTTGACATCTTTGTCTACCCATATAAATCCTTTCCTTCCTCTTTTTCATAACGTTGGAATGATGCTTGGATCCAACAAGGCCAACAGGGATAAGGATGAGAGCATATCAATGATCAATCAAAGTCATAAAGCATGGGATGAAGAGATGTATTGTGAGATGGGGCTTTTCCTTTGTGGAAAGAGCCACTTTATTTTATGTACCTCATGTATTAATGATGATGTTGGACATCATATGTTTGTCACAAAAGACAACTTTGGAACCAAACATGCATAACACATTGCAGCAAATGGAGGAATCCTTCCTTATGTGGATGCCATTTGGAGGGGAATAGATGGATTTGCATCTACTTTTGTAGTTGCTTGAGGAAAAGCAACATCTTTCCAGGGGGGATTGTAATATTCCCAAATTTTCACATCATATTTGGAATATTAGAGTCCTTTATTTTATTAATAAATTAAGTAAATAAAATGGTGGAGGGACCCACAAAGCTAAAAGATGAATAAAATCCACTTATAATGTGTGAATTTGGATATTTTAGATCTAGATCTAGATTCATGGAGTAGTGGAGCAGCTCCATTTATGGAGATCATGTCTCATTTACGAGATAGATTATGGAGGATGAAACAGTCAAATGAGATCATGGATCTTAAATATAAAATCATGAGGATGTTTGATAAGGTCAACTAAGATCATAGTGCATTTAAAGAAGATCATGAAGCACTTATGATAAGATAGTGGAGGAAGAGGTGCATTTAATGCACATATGATGGAAAGGGTGATCACCCCATGTGAACATAATGGAGGACATGAGGCTACAACACTGTTAAACATGGAGACTATGTCCACATGTGAAGCGCATATTTGGAGTGGGCCTAGGCTATGGAAGGCTCATGCATATAATGAAGGTGAATGCACAATGGAAGGAATGATTTGGATTATTCATTTCTTGATCTGTTTAGACCTATATTTGTCTTAGGACATTTATATGCAGACTTGGGTTGTTTAGCAGAGTTTGCAGTGTTGTTTAGCATAGGGTGTTCCTGAGTGGGAATCCCACCTCTTTCTTTGAGTGATCTCTAAGGAAGAGGATTGTTCTTCATTCCATATCCGGCATTGGTGCCATCTTTAGGAGATTGTTTCTAGCATTCAACTAGGAAACCAGTGGAGGATTCAACCTACCACTTTGTTCTTCAGATCCAGCCTTTCAGGAGCAGCAGATCTACATCTAGAATTCAAGCCATTGGGTTTTACCTCCTTGCAACAGAAGTCCCTTCAAGGATTGCACAGTTCAGTCTTGTAGATCTATTGGAGGAAGGAAGTTTCCAGTATTTCAGCTGGAAATATTGTGGCGGATAACCTCCTCACATTGGATCTATTGTTTCCATCACTCAGGAGCTGATTTGACACATATAGTAGTAGGCTAAGGAGCCTCCCTCCTCTGAAGCTATTTTTCATCTAGCAGCTACTTTTCAGTGGAGGAGCTTGGAGGAGATAGATCTTGCGCTTTTAGACCAATGATCTAGTGAAGGGATCAACTCTTCTTGCATAGATCTGATTGTACATCATTGCAGCCATCTTATTATCAGATCTAGCTTCAGATCTGCATTCCCAGTAGCATATATGTGAAGCCCTAAGAGGAAGGTTATATTAGACTTATAGATATGAGAAACGCCTCCTGGGTTATCTTGGGAATCCATCATAGAGCCCAGATCTACAATTTAAGCATCATCAAAGCTCCCATTCTTCCTAGATATAACTTTCTATCTATCACAAAGTTGTAGTCACTACAGTTGCAGCAGGGACAACGCAGTTTGCCTTCCATCAAAGCAGCAGTTACGCAGTCCCTCTTGGGATATCATTATAGGGTCATTCTAGGCCACACTTATGGCTTGAGTGTCTCATATTTTAAGCACTGTTGTACTTGCTTTTTTCACCTCAAATATAATAAAATGGCTCAACTATTTATGTGCATTCTAATGTGTATATAGATTTATTGTTTACTTTTATACAGTCCTTATATTTTTTTTTAGTATTACTGCATTATCCCTTTTGGGATATTACAACGGAAGAAGTATATAAATAGAGAGATCGTGTCTAAAGAATGTATTTCATGAATTGTAATGTTTTGGATTTAAGTTTATGCATCTGTAATACATTGTGAAGGGTTTTGTTGGGGTTGGGTTGAAAGGCTCTTGCTAGCTGTGTGCGCGAAGACCTAGTCCTGGCTCTGTGTGCACTCTGCTGGATGTGTGCATGAAAGGGTTATGTGAGGGAAAGTATAATATATATTGGAAATATCTGGATTAATAGAAAGTATTATTTTTGGCGAAATTGTTGTGTTATTGCTTTGCTTTAATTATCTTTTGTCTCTGCTAATATCGCATTATTTCTATGTTTTTTACTTATCATTGCATAAAGATATTTGTTATGATCATTGATGGTTAATGAATATTCTTAAGTACTTACATTATTTAGAATTGGATCTGGTTATGTTATACTCTATCTACACTGAAGCAATATACGAACTCTGTTATTCTATTAAGGATTGTGCACATTGTGTGATTCTTCTTTATTCTATTTCACACATATGTTTATGATTGATATAAGTGTGCATTCGATTTTCTTAGGACCACTTCATTATTTTCTCCCTCAAGGTGCAGAAATCTGGTTCCAGCACCCCCCCCATACTGCTTCGGGTGAGACTTTGATCTATGCAAGTAGGTCATTTCCAAAAGGGCCAGTAGTTGGAGGGTTTGTTGGTTTATCCATAAACTCTGAACCTAGGTTCGGACCCCTCAAGCCAATAGCACCCAAACATGTCTAAAGAAAAATTTCATTTTTTCTTTCTCATTGATGGTGTTTTTACAGGGCATTAGAACACACATCTTGTTGAACCTATCAACTACCATGAAAATGTAGTCATGTCCCTTCTCGATTCTTGGTGAACCTCCCACAAAATCCTTAGAAATTATTTCCCAAGGACGAGTGGGTATAGGAAAGGGATAGTGTAGATCTCATTTCATATTACCAAGCTTGTTGGTACAACGGATAATGCATCATCTTATGAACCTAGCTACATATTCTTATATCTCGAGCCAATACACATACCTTTGAAATTTAGTCATTTTCTTCTCTACACTAAAATTCCCTGCAACCTTGGAGGTGTGAGCCTCCCTCGGTTATAGCCACTCACCTTTAGAAACACATAACTTATCCAGCCCGTAAATTAACCCATTATGGAGATGGTAGTCAATTGTGATTTCACCATTGTGCACATGAATCTAGCTCTACAAAAGTTGAGACACCTCCTTGAAGTCCTCATCCTTTGTATATTATTCTATGTATGTATCATGGTTTAAAGGCTCCATGTGCATCATAGTTCCAAAAGTTGTGATTTGTGATATTGGTGGCATTGAAATCACATCAACCAACTTTCTTGTGCTACCCTTTTTACACGTTATCACTAAATGAAACTAATATAGAAATCCCATCCATTTCTAATTCCTGGTCTACTATAGCTTACTTTGGGTCTGCAGGTATTGTAGTGGATGGTGATTAGTTTGCAATTAATATCTACTTTCTGATCAAATAGTGTTTCCACTTCTTTACAAATTGTACCATGGAATAAGACTCCTTATCATAGGTAGGGAAATTAAGAACTACCCAATCAAGTACTTCAAAATGATAGCATACAATCCTCCATCCCTGCATCGAGATCACTCCAATAGCATACCCACTCACATTTGTCTCTAATTTGAAGCGTTACTGCAATTTTATTAATGTTAGAACTATTAATTGAATGATATTATTCTCCATTTTTTTACCCTTTCCCTAGTGCAAACTCTTTCCACTCATTTTTATTGCATGGAGTGGTGCTAATTGTGATATCCCCTAGCTTAATGTTTTTCTTATTGTAGCTTACTTTAAGTTAAGTATTCTATATTGATAGACATTTAATTATCAACAACTTAGTCGATAATAATTTTATGTAAAGTTGTGAGTATGTTTTTATTTTATAAATAAAAAGAAAAAATAAACTGAGAAATTAATGGTTAAGTACATAAGGCTAAAAGAGGGAAAAAAATGTTGCAAATTTATTTTGGAAACTTGTATTATCCATCATCAAGTCCTATACATCTATTCTGGGTGATTATATTTAATTTTTAAATAATGATATTGACTAATTAAATGTCTCCTATAATACAAGAAGTTTTCCTCATAAGTGGTAGACAAGAGTTCATTAATTATAAATTAAATTCCTACCACATGTTGGTGAGGTGGAGGTAGTTGGTAACCACCTAAAAAATGGTAGATGGATATAATCTGAGAATTATTCTGCTTTTGTCTCAATTATTCTGAGAACAGAATTGGAGAGACTGAAGAGAAGCAAGGAGATCAAATAAAAATAATTTGCAGACCTAATTTTCTTGGGGGAACAAGCAGTGTGTTTGTTGTGTCAAGGTTGGGAGGATCCAAGTAATTAGGAGTCAAATAAAATTTTATTAAAGAGGATTAAATTTTAACAAAAGGAATGAAATCTTGTAGAGTCATATTTTCCAAAGCATAGAAGTATGAAATCCTTCAGTTACAAGTAGAGAACCTTTGAGGTAAAACTAAAAACTCAGTAATAAGTTTTCCGACCTTCACTTGCATTTGAGAACTGGTCGGTGATTTGGGAGGGTGTTGGATGATGGACGGAATGGGCCGGTAGATGGAGGCAGTGAGATGAAGCAAACCAGAGACTTCGAGATCCTGTGCATGGTTCTTTAGGAATAATCAATGTTTTGGAGAAAAAAATAGTGGTGGTGTAGTCCAAATAGGATTCTACAAACGCACAGCTGTGTAACATTAATGTGAAACATGCTAATCTTTTGGAGTCACATAGAGACCATCAATAAATTTTGTTAATGAAGTAAAATTTCATAACGGAAAATAGCCATTGAAGGAACTGAAAAAAAGAAAGATATCGCCGACAACCAGCAATGGCTCTCTGTTCATAGGGATTTTGAATGGAGGAGATAAATGGAAGCATTTGAAACAATGTTTGGGATGAGTAGATTATAGTATTGTACAGTACATGGATGGTGCAACAAGTGCTTTCAGGCTATTTCAAGGAACTTGAACATGATTTCTGCTAAAGGTCTTTGGTTTTAATTGAAAATATTTTACTTGGTTGTTATGTAGTTAAGGTCTGGACACATCCATTCTTTTTTTTCTATAGAAAGGTGTTGTAATTTTTTTGATGAAGTTAAAGAGTTATTAACATTTTTTTTCGAGGGCTAGACATGTTTTGGAGCTCTCGTACCATTAGAACATGTTACAATATTTTTTTTCCATAGGGATGGTTTAGATAGAAAGGAAGACTATGAGGGAATTTTCTCTTATTTTACGCAATTTAGAGCGTATTTACAATCACTGTGCTGCTATAGTAGACCATGGAAGATCCTTTAATTTCAGTTGTGTGACTGATGGTGGAACATAGGTAGGTGTTTAGTTTTTTGCTGCCCTCCTACTCAGGGCTGGGAATTTCCTCTGCCCGCTCTGGTTTTTCCGGTGGGGGAACTTTGTCGGCTACCGGGATTTTCAAAATTCCCATCTTGGAGCCAGCCCTGCAGTCTTCAACGACTTCTCGGTACTGTTGCTTATGCTCATAGTACAGATTTTACAAGGGTTTACTTAATATGGGTATTTATGAGGATTGGAAGTGGGTGTCCTCGGGATCCCTTTGTGGAGCATATCGGCCATTGCACTGATTCCCATGACAACTCTTCTTTCGTCCCCATCACACTGTCCTTTCAGGGATTTTTCTCTTCGGGATCAGGGTTTTGGCATTTACTTCACCTAATCCCTTTCTGATACCTGTCCTTTTTCGACCTGTCATGGCAATTATTGTTCACAAATGTCTGAGTTGACAATTCTTTTGGCAGATCTCGAGGTGGGGGGCATGGATGAGGCTTTCTTGCATGAATTGGAGGTGGTGGAACAACGTGTTGGCTCAAAAGGAAAACAAACAATCATTGATGGATTGAACTCCACAGAATCTTCCTCCCCATTGGGTATTTACCAAAGGGGTGTGCATGGTTGCTCTAATGGTACCATCGGTGGCTCTGTGCTGAGAATGAAACAAAAACATTTGGATAAGCCTTTTAAATAGCGACCAGGATTTCGGCTCTAGAGCTTTGGGAGAGACATCATGTGGGAATGGGTGGAGAACCTGTTGGACAGAGGTCTGGTTGGAAAATGAAACTTTGACAAATTTTGTAAGGTTGAATTCCTGCCTTGGCTCTTGGAGGTGTGGAAAAAAATCCTTGGTTATCACTCGGTGGTGAGCAAGTTGCTGGGAGGCTAGTATAGCTTTAATTTAATGAAAGCCAAGGATGTTGGGGAAATATTTAGAAGGACCTGGGTTAATGGTTGATGTTTTCTAGCGCTTCACTGCTGACACATAGGCTTCCACCCAACTTGAAACGCCCCACGACACCACCTATTCTAGGTCAAGATGTCGGGTCTCCCGTTAGAGTTATGGTTTGTTAACGCTCTTTCGAAGATTGGTGACAATATTGGAACCTGTTGGTTCTTCGATCCCAAATGCATGGAATATTTTGACAAAAGAGTTGCGTAGGTTCTTATTGAAGTGTCATTTGCTGCGGAGCTACCGGTAGAAGTTGACCGGGAGTGGGAAGGGATTGTGCACAGACAGGCTCTTGATTACTGGAAAAATCCTTTTTGTTGCCACATATTCCACAAGACCGACACCTTATGAGCAACTGCCTACAGTATCGGGAGCATTCTAAGCCTCAGTTGGCTACCGAATTCTCCAGGGACCAGACGCAGCGGGAATCTCATTAGTCTAAATCCACTCCTCTGTTTTCTTCAGATGTCCTGGGTAAGTCAGTCATTAATCATATATCTGATGCTCTTGACATTTTTACAGAACCTGAGCATAATTCTATTATGGATAAAAAGTTAAATGTTGGGGATCGGGTGACCTTTACTTCTGATTTGGTCGTGCCTTTGACTTATGTTCTCCTGTCTAACATTGAGGAGTCGGTTACACGGGTGGTTTGGGTCCCTATCCTCATTCCTGCACATACTCGACGGGACTCTTCCCCTTGGGTTACCTCCTAGATTGACGCTTATCTGTATTGTGACCTCGATACTCTTCCTCTGGTTAGTTCTGGTTAATTCGACGCCAGACTATCCATCCTCTATTGAGCCTGTGAAATTGGATGGGGTCGAAGAGTTGTCCCCCCATAATTCGATAGGCAGTGATTTGACACTTATCCTCTTCAATCCAAAAGCCAAATTGGTCCCCTTATATACTGATATTGGCCGCCCTCTTTCCCCTGTCATTACCTTGACCCCTACTTTAATTTCGAATGTTACCATCCGCAAAGAGAAAGGGAAAGGGAAAGGTCGGCCTCGTGGAAAAAGAAAGAATGATTTGACTCTTGACACTACCCTCCCACTTGAAAACTTCCGTGATGTCCCCGTAACCCTTGCACTTGACCAGGTCCTTAGAGCATTGGACCCTTCCTCTGTAGGTCATCCATGATCTTGTGCTCTATGAATATCAAGGGTTTGGGGGGTTTTGACAAGATGGTCTCTCTGCATAATTTTTTTGTTTCTTTAAGTACTAGGTTGATGTTTTTACAAGAAACAATGACAACAACTGATCGAACTCTCCCCTTCTATCACTCTTTGTATCTAGACTGGCATTTGGTTGCCACAGATGTAGAGGGTCATTTGGGAGGCCTAGCTGTGTTGTGGGATCCTCGGATGGCTTCTTTTAAAGCTTTCAGACTTTTTGGTGGCATAATTCTCTTGGGTTTTTACAGGGGTTTCAATTGCATGATCTATCTCATTAACCTCTATTCTCCCTATCATGAGCGGCTTGATTTTTGGAAAAGGATGGAGGATTGTGGCTTCTTACTTATAAATTACTCCATTATGGTAGGAGACTTTAACTGCACCCTCCAGGAGGGGGAGAGTTGGGGTGTGCGGGGAAAACGGGACACTCTGATAAATTTTATGAACTCTTTGCTTGAGTGCTCAAGTCTGGTTGAGTTGAATCTGGAGAGAGAAGGGCCTACATGGTTTAATGGGTGCTCTGGGGATGAGTTTATTAGTAAGCAACTTGACATAGTTTTAATTCATCCTTCTCTACTTTCGATGATGGGGAATATCAGGGTTTGGGCATAGGATGTAATGATCTCGGACCATCGCCCGATTTCGATTATTTGGAATTTCGATAAATTCAAAGGGGGATTCCCTTATAAGTTCAATTGGGCCTGGCTTGATGATGAATCCTTTAAAATTTTGGTTTGAGATCACTTCAAAAATGCGCACAGTCGTGATGGTATTTTAGTGACGGAATACTTAACTGTTTCTCTGAGTCAATTAAAGGTCAAAGTTAAAAGTTGGGAAAAGGGTTGAAAAGAAAATATGATTACAAATTTAAAGAATTTATTTGTAGATACCTCCCTGATACTTATAAAAATTGAGGAAGGCGACTCATCACCTCACCATTGGTCTCAACTCAAATCTATTGAACAAGAGAGGAGAATAATTCTACTTTTCCAAGAGAAGCAATGGCTTATTAAAATCTAGGCTATTTGGCTTAAGGCGGGGGACAACAATACCAATTATTTCCACAATTATGCTAATGGAAAGAAGAAAATTAACTCAAGTTGGCAGATTGAGGCTAACAAAAAAACTGTTTATTCAACGAGAGATATCCAATTTGAAGAGTGAACCATTTCAAAGATATTTTCAAAGAAAGGGGGGTTAATGCGTTCACTTCTCAAGTTAAAGCTCCAGAATACTTTCCGAAAATGTTCGGTGATGAAGAAAATGACAGATTACAACTCCCGGTTACCAAAGGGGCAGTAGAGCGGGTTTTAAAATATTTCATACATTTCTTGGATATTCTACTCAATGACATCATAGAAATGGTGGAGGATGCTCGCTCTTCTGGAAAATTCTCTGGTGGCTTAAACTCTACTTTCTTGGCCTTAATCCCGAAGAAGGACGTACCTAGATCTTTCGATGATTTCCAGCCTATTTCACTTTGTAACACTTTGTATAAGATTGTTTCTAAGATCATCATGGAAAGAATGAAAGCCATTATTTCCTGTCATATATCCCTTGAAAAATTAGGCTTTTTACCGGGCATGAGGAGAATTCATGTTACGATCGCAATTACAGAGGAGGTCGGACGGGTGGACCCCAAACTTCTTCATACATTTCTCGGATATTCTACTCAATGACATCATAGAAATGGTGGAGGATGCTCGCTCTTCTGGAAAATTCTCGTGTGGCTTAAACTCTACTTTCTTGGCCTTAATCCCGAAGAAGGACGTACCTAGATCTTTCGATGATTTCCAGCCTATTTCACTTTGTAACACTTTGTATAAGATTTTTTCTAAGATCATCATTGAATGAATGAAAGCCATTCTTGTCTATCATATATCCCTTGAAAAATCAGGCTTTTTACCAGGCAGGAGGAGAATTCATGTTGCGGTCGCAATTACGGAGGAGCTCATGCACTCTATTAAATCAAAGAAGTTGGAAGCTGGGGTGATGAGACTTGACCTAAGTAAAGCCTATGATATAATTGATTGGGTGTTTCTTAGACTTATCTTGCATAATATTGGTTTGAACAATGATCCGATTGAGTGGATCATGGGATGTGTTGAGTTTTCCTCTATGGTTATTTTAATAAATGGAGCAGCTTCCGATTTTTTCCATCCTGGTATAGGCCTTTGGCAGGGTTGCGCCCTCTCCCTGCTTCTATTCATTCTAGTTATAGACGCATTCAGTATCCATATAAAACATGTTGTGACACTGGGCGATTTTAGGGGTATCTGAATCTCAAGCTCAAGTGATATATCACACAATTTTTTCGTGGACAACATCCTTGTTTTGGGGCTTTTATTAAAAACTGCTGGCTGGTCTTACATTCGATCTATATATTTTTTTGCACAGCTTCAGGTCTGGAAGCCAATAATGGAAAATCCTGTCTATTCCATATGGATGGCCCTGTCGATATGTTGGATTTCATTGGAAACCTTTTTGATTTCTGGTTATCTCACTTTGATTCTGGAATCACATATCTTGGCTTTCATCTAAAAGCCCCCAAATATCTGTCATCGGATTGGAATTGGATTTTGCAGTGGTATAAGAAAAGGATTTCGGTTTGGTCTGGCAAATGGCCGACAAGATTTGGCAGACTCATCCTCGTCCAGGCCGTATTACAAAAACTCATAGTGTATTGGGGGCATCTATATTACATGTCATTGAAGATTATTAACTAGCACAACCACATTAGTAAAAACTAATGTGGTTGATATACGCCGATAGGCGTATATACAATAGATTTACAACCACATTTACCAATATGGTTGATATACGCCGATAGGCCTATATCCACTACCCATCACATTAAAATATATATCAATAAATAAATATTATATATAATAATTTTATTATATTAACTTGAAATATATATATTATATATTAATAAGAATATTAATATGTTAAATATATTAATTATGATGCTAAATCACAAAAATATTATATATATATTAATAATATTATAATAAGTATTAATAATATATATTAAAAATATTTATTAATATATTAAAAATATTAACTATATACATACTATAAATTAACTTGAAATATATATAATATATATTAATATAAAAATAATATTAATAATATATAATAATTTAATATTTATTTATATATTAATATCATAGATGGTTATATTATTAATAAACCAAAAGAACTAATAATATATTAATATATATTATATTATAGTTGGTTATATTATTAATAATATTATAATATTTATTTATAATGATTATTAGTAATATTATAATATTATTAATATATATTATTAACAATATATATAAATAATATTAAAATATTTTAATATTTATTTAGTAATATTAATAATATTATAATATTACTAATAATCATTATTAATATATACAAAAATATTTTATATATATTATTAATATTATAATAAGTATTAATAGTATACATTAAAAATATTTATTAATATATTAATAATATTAAACTCAAGAGAGTAATAAACCATATGAAACAATATTTAAAAACAAAAAACCTAAGAGATTAATATACCCTAACAATTAATATTTTAAAGTAAAGATATTAATAAACCCAAGGGATAATTAATAATACAAACCCAATATCATCATAAACCAAAGGTTTAAATATTATAAACCATAGGAATTGGTGAACCCAAAGGATAAATATTATAAACATAAGGGATCAATATTAAAAACACAAGAGATTAATAAACCGTAAGAATTGATATTTTAAACTAAAAAACCTAATAATTAATAATCCATAAGAATCAATATTTTAAACATAAGATATTAATAAACCAACAAGATTATTAACATTATAAACCAAAAGAACTAATAGACCCAAGGGTTTAATGTTATAAAGAAAATAAATCAGCGAACCCAAGGGATAAATATCATAAACCTAACGGATGAATATTATAAACAATAAAGATTAATAAACCCTAAGAATTAATATTTTAAACTGAAAAATCTAAGAAATTAACAAACCGTGAGAATTAGCATTTTAAACTGAAGAGAGTAATAAACCGAATGTGTGATTAACATTATAGACGAAAAGAAATAATAAACCCAAGGGTTTAATATTATAAACGAAAGGAGTCAGTGAACCCAAGGGATAAATATTAAAAACCTAAGGGATCAATAACGCTAAGGGCAATATTAAAAACAATAGAGATTAATAAAACCCAAGAGTTTAATACTATAAACCAAATCAATTGGTGAACCCAAGGGAAAACCATTATCCAAAAAATTATAAACCAAAGGAATTGGTGAACCCAAGGGAATTGATTTAAACATTGAGACAATTGTTGTCACAATGCGACGTTGGACCAACTATGACTAGGGTTGGCCATGGGTGATTTTCATATTGATACAATATTTGTCAGAATGCGACATTTGATCACGGATGAAATTGATCGATTATTCATATTATAAACCAAAAGAACTAATAAACCCAAGGGTTTAATATTATAAACCAAAGGAATTGGTGAACCCAAGGGACAACCATTACCCAACATATTATAAACCAAAAGGAATTGGTGAACCCAAGGGAATTGATTTAAACATTCAGACAATTGTTGTTACAATGCGACATTTGATCATGGATGACATTGATCGATTATTCATATTATAAACCAAAAGAACTAATAACCCCAAGGGTTTAATATTATAAACCAAAGGAATTGGTGTACCCAAGGGAATTGATTTAAATATTCAGACAATTGTTGTCACAATGCGACGTTCAACCAACTATGACCATGGTTGGCCATGGGTGATATTCATATTGAGACAATGTTTGTCAGAATGTGACATTTGATCATGGATGACATTGATCGATTATTCATATTATAAACCAAAAGAACTAATAAACCCAAGGGTTTAATATTATAAACCAAAAAAAGTGGTGAACCCAAGGGAAAACCATTACCCAAGAAATATTAAAAACCTAAGGGATCAATAAGGCTAAAGGAAATATTAAAAACAGTAGAGATTAATAAAACCTAAGGGTTTAATATTATAAACCAAAGGAATTGGTGAACCCAAGGGAAAACCATTACCCAACAAATTATAAACGAAAGGAATTGGTGAACCCAAGGGAATTGATTTAAACATTTAGACAATTGTTGTCACAATGCAACGTTCGACCAACTATGACCATGGTTGGCCATGGGTCATTTTCATATTCAGACAATGTTTGTAAGAATGTGACATTTGATCATGGATGACATTGATCGATTATTTATATTATAAACCAAAAGAACTAATAAACCCAAGGGTTTAATATTATAAACCAAAGGAATTGGTGAACCCAAGGGAAAACCATTACCCAACAAATTATAAACCAATGGAATTGGTGAACCCAAGGGAATTCATTTAAACATTGAGACAATTGTTGTCACAATGCGACGTTGGACCAAGTATGACCATGGTTGGCCATGGCTGATTTCATATTGAGACAATTTGATGATGGATGACATTGATCGATTATTCATATTATAAACAAAAAGAACTAATAAAACCAAGGGTTTAATATTATAAACCAAAGGAATTGGTGAACCCAAGGGAATTGATTTAAACATTGAGACAATTGTTGTCACAATGCGACGTTCGGCCAACTATGATCATGGTTGGCCATGAGTGATTTTAATATTGAGACAATATTTGTCAGAATGTGACATTTGATCATGGATGACATTGATCGATTATTCATATTATAAACCAAAAGAACTAATAAACCCAAGGGTTTAATATTATAAACCAAAGGAATTGGTGAACCCAAGGGAAAACCATTACCCAACAAGTTATAAACCAAAGTAATTGGTGAACCCAAGGGAATTGATTTAAGCATTGAGACAATTGTTGTCACAATGCGACGTTGGACCAACTATGACCATGGTTGGCCATGGGTGATTTCAATATTGAGACAATATTTGTCAGAATGTGACATTTGATCATGGATGACATTGATTGATTATTCATATTATAGACCAAAATAACTAATAAACTCAAGGTTTTAATACTATAAACCAAAGTAATTGGTGAACCCAAGGGACAACCATTACCCAACAAATTATAAACCAAAAGGAATTGATGAACCCAAGGGAATTGATTTAAACATTGAGACAATTGTTGTCACAATGCGACATTTGATCATGGATGACATTGATCGATTATTCATATTATAAACCAAAAGAAATAATAACCCCAAGGGTTTAATATTATAAACCAAAGGAATTGGTGAACCCAAGGGAATTGATTTAATATTGAGACAATTGTTGTCACAATGCGACGTTCGACCAACTATGACCATGGTTGACCATGGGCGATATTCATATTGAGACAATGTTTTTCAAAATGTGACATTTGATCGTGGATGACATTGATCGATTATTCATATTATAAACCAAAAGAACTAATAAACCCAAGGGTTTAATATTATAAACCAAAAGAATTGGTGAACCCAAGGGAAAACCATTACCTAACAAATATTAAAAACCTAAGGGATCAATAAGGCTAAGGGAAATATTAAAAATAGTAGAGATTAATAAAACCTAAGGGTTTAATATTATAAGACAAAGGAATTGGTGAACCCAAGGGAAAAACATTACCCAACAAATTATAAACGAAAGGAATTGGTGAACCCAAGGGAATTGATTTAAACATTGAGACAATTGTTGTCACAATGCAACGTTCGACCAACTATGACCATGGTTGGCCATGGGCCATTTTCATATTGAGACAATGTTTGTCAGAATGTGACATTTGATTATGGATGACATTGATCGATTATTTATATTATAAACCAAAAGAACTAATAAACCCAAGGGTTTAATATTATAAACCAAAGGAATTGGTGAACCCAAGGGAATTCATTTAAACATTGAGACAATTGTTGTCACAATGCGACGTTGGACCAAGTATGACCATGGTTGGCCATGGGTTGGGTTTATTAGTTCCTTTGGTTTAATATTATAAACCAAAGGAATTGGTGAACCCAAGGGAAAACCATTACCCAACAAGTTATAAACCAAAGTAATTGGTGAACCCAAGGGAATTGATTCAAACATTGAGACAATTGTTGTCACAATGCGACGTTGGACCAACTATGACCATGGTTGGCCATGGGTGATTTCAATATTGAGACAATATTTGTCAGAATGTGACATTTGATCATGGATGACATTGATTGATTATTCATATTATAGACCAAAATAACTAATAAACTCAAGGTTTTAATATTATAAACCAAAGGAATTGGTGAACCCAAGGGACAACCATTACCCAACAAATTATAAACCCAAAGGAATTGATGAACCCAAGGGAATTGATTTAAACATTGAGACAATTGTTGTCACAATGCGACATTTGATCATGGATGACATTGATCGATTATTCATATTATAAACCAAAAGAAATAATAACCCCAAGGGTTTAATATTATAAACCAAAATAATTGGTGAACCCAAGGGAATTGATTTAAATATTGAGACAATTGTTGTCACAATGCGACGTTCGACCAACTATGACGATGGTTGGCCATGGACGATATTCACATTGAGACAATGTTTTTCAGAATGTGACATTTGATCGTGGATGACATTGATCGATTATTCATATTATAAACCAAAACAACTAATAAACCCAAGGGTTTAATATTATAAACCAAAAGAATTGGTGAAGTCAAGGGAAAACCATTACCTAACAAATATTAAAAACCTAAGGGATCAATAAGGCTAAGGGAAATATTAAAAATAGTAGAGATTAATAAAACCTAAGGGTTTAATATTATAAAACAAAGGAATTGGTGAACCCAAGGGAAAAACATTACCCAACAAATTATAAACGAAAGGAATTGGTGAACCCAAGGGAATTGATTTAAACATTGAGACAATTGTTGTCACAATGCAACGTTCGACCAACTATGACCATGGTTGGCCATGGGCCATTTCATTGGAAACCTTTTTGATTTCTGGTTATCTCACTTTTATTCTGGAATCACATATCTTGGCTTTCATCTAAAAGCCCCCAAATATCTGTCATCGGATTGGAATTGGATTTTGCAGTGGTATAAGAAAAGGATTTCGGTTTGGTCTGGAAAATGGCCGACAAGATTTGGCAGACTCATCCTCGTCCAAACCGTATTACAAAAACTCATAGTGTATTGGGGGCATCTATATTACATGTCATTGAAGATTATTAAAAATATCCATAGCATAATGGAAGACTTCATCTAGAATGGTGGATTGGGTAAAGGTTCTTTGCATTTGGAAAAATGGGATTTGATCTCAAGTCCCAAATATTTTAGGGGGTGGGGGGTCCTGGATTTGTTTTCTTTTGGTCAGACACTCTTGATGAAGTCACTTTGGAGGTGCCTCCATACACGTGGGGCGTGGAAGGATATCATGGAGTCCAAATACTTTAAAAACTAGTCACTAGAGGTTCTTCTCATCAAGAAGCATAAGTAGAAGATCAAGGGATCACCTATTTGGACAAAATTTAATAAAATAGGCCTCTCTTCATGGAAAATCTGACCTAGCGATTTGGTAATGGTGGACAGATCCTAATCGAGGATCTGGGTCTTGGTGACTGCCTGGGAAACAACAACATCAACAGTGAGCTGATTAACTTCCTTCACCAAAAAGGGTTAATATACTTGTGTTAGATCTTTGATTGGCATGATAATTTACCTATATGGCAGTCTGAAAGTTCTTTGGGGATCCCAAATTTTCACAAGGATGAATGGTCGTCTTACTGCAAGTACTTAAGAGGCATGGGATTGATAAAAAGTGATAGAGGGGATCGAGCTGATTGGGGTGGCTCATTAAAGAAAGGCCAAATTGTGATACATGAAACATACTTCGCAATGATGAAGAAGAAATTGGGTTTACAATAGGTATTTTGGTCTCGGAGCATTTGGAAACTGAAAGTGCAATCAAGGATGATTATTTTATTCTGGTTGGTATGGCAAGATAAAAACCTCACCTGGAATAACTTGCAAAAGAGAGGTATGATGGGTCCCGGATGTTGTCGACATTTCATGAACACTGGCGAAAATAACTATCATCTCCTTTATGAATGTAAATTTGCTATGGAAGTGGTGCACTTGGTTGGTAAGCAATTAAACATCTCAACACCAATTTTTCAAAATACCCAAAATTGCTATGAATGTGGAGCAATCAAGGTAAAGCTTTTCAGATAATGCCTATTATATATCACTTGCTTATGTGGATTAGCAGAAATAAATGGTTATTTGATGGGAAACCAAGTCTTCCTCACTTGGTCAGTTATCAGATTCTTCAGCTCTGGGGGAAAATGAAGGTAAAGAAGAATTCTCCACGGGACCTATCTATTAGAACCTGCCCACATCCAATTTTCTATCCTACTGGGTTTTTTGACGGGGTATCACAAAACTAAGTGTGGATGCGGAGCTTGGTTGATTCTCTCACCTACGTGTCATTATAAACTTCATTGGGCGGGAGGCAATGGAACTAATATGAGGGGGAATCTATAGCTCTTTGGGGACCGTTATGGTTTGCTCACCACCTCTACATTGAATCTATTTCAGTATATGGGAATTCACAGGTCTTGATCATCTCAACAAAGGTACCATGTTAAATCCAAATTTTCTACAGGGTTGGATGGATAGGATAAAAGAGATGCGATCAAAGTTTTCATCTATTACATTTACCCATATCTATAGAGACAAAAACTCCGAGGCTGAACAACTATCGAAGCTGGGTCTATCAGGAAGATATGGGGAGATTCATTATGTGTTGTCAGATGCTAATAGGGAAGGAGAAAGCTACACTGTAATTTTTTTCTAACTCTTTTACTATTTTGTATGTTAAGGAGTTGAGAATGGCTTTGTTTCTCACTCCCAGCATAAGGTTTATGTTGATTCTGGCTTTTGACAATCGTCGTTGAACATAAACCCCTACAGGGGTCAATTCTCAGACATTATCAAGGCTGATAATCTCCTTTTCACAGAATAAAGAAACGAAGGTTTTTGTGTGATTATATTTTCAAGTCTAAAACAGATATTTTCTGGGCAACACTTTGTAGTAAATATGTTTTTTTTTTTAAATCCGTTGTTTGGATTGTAGGGAGTTTGGTATAGTAGGAACTAGAGCTGGCAAAAGACTTTGGGAAATTAAGCTGGATATAATGATCTGGTTATTATATTTGGTTTTTTCTTTTTTCGCCTTTTTGGTTTTTTTCTTTTTTCGCCTTTTTAGCATCTAAGCATCACTGGTAAGAAGAATTATAATAATTATATGTCAAAAATATATAGAAAAATGAAATCTGTATAGAGCAGAAGTCTGGTATCGTGCATGAATGTTATAAAGAATGAAAATTGTTTTACTGTTCTGGTACAAAATATAAACCAACTGTTTTTTCTCTTGGAAAAAAAAAAAAATTTCCACAAACAATTAAGTCATGAATGCACGTTTGAACAATAACCTAAACTCCCTTGTTAAATAAAAAATATGGGATTGAGTTTGATGAACCAAAATATTTGGAAACATCCAAAGAAAAATTTCAACTCTTAACAACTTTAGATCAATCCCTTAGAAAAGAAGTAATGGAAACATTCACTTTTTTAATGAAGAAGAAACAAATGAGAATTCGTTTATAAATCTATAAATTCTATAGATAATTATATAGATTAACATTTGTATGCATAAACAATATTAATGACAAGAAAGTTTGGATGAGGGCGGCAACAATAAAGAGTATAGAGAGAAAGTTTAAATGAGGGGGTCAATAATAAGTATAAGAGGAAAGAACTTTTACTTGTTAAAAACCATTGAGCTCCTTGTGGGAAAATTCATTTGTATTAAAAGTAAGAGATTAATTAATAGGAATTTTCAAAATATTTCAGAAACAAAAACTGAGTAATCTAAAAATCTTTATGAATGATATAATAAACCACAGAGTTCTGCAACGGTATTCATTACAACATTAATAAAACCGTAAGCATTCCCAAAAGGTGATCGTGATCATAGTACACAACGTGGAGCTTTTGATGAGGACCACGTATACCAGATAATTCTCGATGTGAGCCACGTTTACCTTGGAACGTTCTAGAGAGAAACCTAAATGCAAACCATAACCCTTTGGACTGATCATTACAGACGAGTATGCATAATAAAATAATGAATATCAAATTCATGTATCGAGTATTAATTATAAGGAGTCATTTAAAACAATAATGAATATCAAATTCATGTATCTAGGGCACACAAAGAATTAACTCTGTGTCATTGAATTATATGCTTATGATGAAGGTCACATGTGTGTGTGACATAATTTATTAATGTGTGAGAAATGAGTTTTATTTCATGTGCACTCATAGGTGGACTCATAGGGTTTATAAATGTATGTATATTGTATGTCATTTCAAACAAATCAAATAGTCTTACGAAGTTACAACATTAGTTGTGACAGTGGATAACTAACCAAAAAAAAATGTGGATGTGAGATTGATAATATATCTATATTTTTGAATAACCAATATAAGAGTAATACAATGAAATTTTCTGGTAAACTTATCAATTCTTATCTTGGAAAAATGGTAAAAGGGATTATGAAATATAATGTTGGTGTCTTTATTAAAAAGGTTAGTGAATTCCATCTTTATGACCAGAATTGTATTTTAATGATGTTTGATTGATAATACTATGCATATAACCAGAAGTAAGATGTTGTAGGAAGCTTTTGAGCACCACTGAGAGAGGGTGAATTAATAGTATGATCTAAATATCAATTTTTTATTTTTATTAACTTCACTTACTGAATCATGCGTAACCAACAACATATTATATTATCACATGCATATAAACCATATAAGCAACTAAATCATTAAAATGTGAGCAACATAAATAATAAACAATGCATATAATGTAATGTTCCCAAAATTAGTATGAAGCTAATTAGAACATTGATTTTGCTTATATCATCTAGGAGATGAATAAAATGGGTGAGGAGACCCATGAGTAGGAATAAATCCCTCATAGTGTGAAAGGGATCAATGGAGTAGCTTTATTTTGCACCTTCCAGTGTGAAAAGGGGCAAATGCATGAAGACAAGGTCAAGTTTGACCAAGTCAACAATGCTGCCAAAGAGGGTGTGGATTGCTTTGGAAGACAGCACAGTTTGAATGGGAGGGAGAACATTTGTGGAAGAAACCCTAATGTGTGGGGTCCAGGGCAATGAGGCATTCATTTGCATAAAAGGAGGAAGAGGCAGTCATAGAGGAACATGTTTTGAGTATTTGATTTTGGTCTTGTAGACTCTTTGCATTCTCTGGTTGTTTAGCAGGGTTGTAGTGTTGTTTAGCACGAGGGATTCCTGTGTAGGATTCCTTCTCCTTCTTGAGAGGTCTCTTGAATGATTGCACTTCATTTCTCCACATCTAGGCTCAAGTCCAAGCCACCTCCTTCAGTCACAGCGTTATTTCTGCTGAAGTATAACGTTGTGTTGCAAGGTGTTGCAGTGGAGGGTTCCACAACAACCTTCCTTGGCTCATCTTTCAGAGGAGGGAGTTTCTATTCCTCTGGGAGGTTAGTGAGGAAGGTCTCAGAGCTGATTTTCATATCTTGGCATCAGGCCAAGCATCTCCCATCTACTACAGATTGTCATATGAGGAGTGTGAGTAATCAACCACACACCATGACACACAGCGCAATCACATGCCTAAGATTGCCATGAGAGAGATGGAAAGAGGAGAAGAGGTTGCTAGGAGGGAAAATCTTAGTGATTTCCTGAAAGAGTATGAGTCTCAAACTCAGAAATTCCGAGATCATCTCAGTTTTTCATAGTTTTGCAAGATCAAGGTAAAGGGAAGAGAGCAGCAGGATAGATTTCTTCTATCTACCTTTCAAGGTTCACCTACATGTTTAGCCAAAGTTTGGGTGGAGGAGTTAGATACCTTCTTGCAGCAGCACTAGATTCCTGAAGATGAAGCCATCAGAGTTGCAGCACTACATATAAGAGGTAAGGCCTATGCCTGGTGGATCTTTGAACCCTTTTCTTTAAGAAATGTAAACACTACATCTTATGCAAGTTTCACTAAGGCACTAGTGAGAAGGTTTGATAGAAGGATTCATGAGACACACATGGTGGAGCTAAATGAAGAAACTCAAACAAAATCCTTGCATGAAAACTTGCACCATAACTTGCCAGAAGAAATACTTTCATCTCACACCTTTGAGCAAGGAAGCACGAAGATCTCTTTTTTAAAGAGGAATCCAACCATTGGGAGGTTGACCATTCATGTTTCACAGATTGAGGGCAAGAACACTGTCACATCTAGATATTATCTAGTGCCTCATGCAGAGGAGGGAGGAGCTCTTGCTCCAAGTAGAGGGATTCTTGCATCTCTGCAAGAAAGTCCCCAGGATCTCATGTGTGGAGATAAAGACACAACTGATGATCTACATGTGCCATTGATGAGGAGGTGTGGAACCATGAAGACACAAGAAGGATGTAGGGAGGAGAACTAGCATCATGAGATGAGAAGTACACACCCCTATCCACTTCATGAGGTTGATGCACCCAAGAGGGAGACTAGATTATGAAGTAAGGGCATGGAAATATTTTTCCATTCATATATACAGTCATCTCTTGATGATGATGTCTCATTTCATGGAGACATTTCACCAAGGGGGCTACTAGATCAATAGAGGAGGATGGATGCTTCACCAGTTGAGGAACCACTCATTGATTTCAGAGGAGTGGGGACCTTGGGAGAGCTTGATACAATGTTGGGAGTCTTAGGTAGGCTCAAGGAGAAGAGACATAACTCTTTGTAAGAGTTAGTACAACTACCTCTTTTCTCTTTGAGGATGAGAGGAGACTCATCTATGAGCTACTCCCTTGGCATGATCAAAACAGATGGTAAGGGTGTTGATTGTTTGCATGCTGATTTATCTAATGTATGTATGTATCCCTTGACCATATATGTGCAGGATGTTGCTCCAAGGAGGAGAATTCTTTCTTTTTGGTTTCATGGTCTACTTGAGGCCATGATCATGATTGATGGCCATTCCCTAGGAGTACTTGGGGAAGAGGTGTGTTATGGAGGACATGCTCACTTTACACCATACATCATTCACTTCCTCCATACTTATGAGGAGATTTGGGCAGTAGGGAAGTGGTCGAAAAGCCACACATTTTACCAGTCTCTATTGCAGTTGAGAGTCAAGCTGTGTTGGTTACATTTTAGGGACCATTGTCCTTCTCACTTATTACATATGGAAGCAAGCATGATTCTCATTTTTGCTCCCTATGGTTCTATTGTTTCTGTCTTTATGAGGAGCATGTTTGGGAGAGAGACACATTGGATAGATGTATCCTTTGGGCGAGAAGATATCCATATTTTTTGCAGTACATGTTATAAGGGGAGCATGGGAGATAATATGGCCACCATAGCAACAAAATTGTCTCTTTATGAGGGGGGCCATAGGATTGAATGGACTCCATATGATGGTGACTTCCAACTCATCATATATGGAATGGTTTGGGCCAGCATGATTTGCAGCGTTGGAGGAGATATATTTGGAGATCTAGTCCTCATATTGCCACTTGAGGGCAACCTTATTGCAGCCCAATATCAGCCAACACTCTACACTTATCATAAGTGGATAGATGGAAAACGTGGGGTAGGCTACCTTGTCTACCATATGCAGATTTTCATCCCACCTACTTTTCCAGAGCCAAAGGTGGAGGACAGTTTTTAGGAGTTGTGTAGTTGGGAGGTGACTCATTTTTCATGGCTAATAGCTTGCGGATGGAGGATCCATATGGAAGAGATAATTCCCATTAGATTTCAGATCCCATTCCTTAAGGGGACCTCTAGACATCAATTTGTTATCCTCTTGAGTATTTTATCTTTACATGATGATAGCTTGATAGCTGACATGCATGTTGAGGAGGAGCAATGTGGAGACTTGATTGATGAGATAGCATCTCTTTACTTGGAGGAGATCATCATACATGGATGCTACAGGGAGAGGAGGAGAAATAACTCAGTCTATCCTTGCACTTGCTTGAGGACAAGCAATCTTTGAGAGGGGAGGACTGCAATATTCCCAAAATTAGCATGAAGCTAATTGGAACATTGATTTTTCTTATATTATCTAGGAGATGAATAAAATGGGTGAAGAGACCCATGAGTAAGAATAAATCCCTCATAGTTTGAAAGGGATCAATGAAGTAGCTTTATTTTGCACCTTCTAGTGTGAAAAGGGGCAAATGCATGAGGACAAGGTCAAGTTTGACCAAGTCAACAACGGTGCCAAAGAGGGTGTGGATTGCTTGGGAAGACAACGCAGTTTGAATGGGAGGGAGAAAATTTGTGGAAGAAACCCTAATGTGTGGGGTCCAAGGCAATGAGGCATTCATTTGCATAAAAGGAGGAAGAGGCAGCCATAGAGGAACATGTTTTGAGTATTTGAAATTGGTGTTGTAGACTCTTTTCATTCTCGAGTTGTTTAGCAGAGTTGTAGTGTTTTTTAGCACGAGGGATTCCTGTTTAGGATTCCTTCTCCTTCTTGAGAGGCATCTTGAAGGATTTCACTTCATTTCTCCACATCTAGGATCAAGGCCAAGCCACCTCCTTCAGTCACAACATTATTTCTGCCGAAGTATAACGTTGTGTTGCAGGGTGTTGCAGTGGAGGGTTCTACAACACCATTCCTTGGCTCATCTTTCAGAGGAGGGAGTTTCTATTCCTCTAGGAGGTTAGTGAGGAATGTCTCAGAGCTGATTTGCATATCTTGGAATCGGGCCAAGCATCTCCCATCTACTACAGCGTAATTTCAGTGTGTATCTACAGTGGGGGTTTCCACCACTATTTTGGAGGGTGATATATTCAGTGCTAGGATCATCCTTGCACTCGGGAGATCCATTGGAGAAGGTTTACTTCAGATTTGACATCTTATTCATCCATCTCCATTCATTCCAATTTTGAGTTGTAGCTGCTACCCTGCAACTCTGAAATTTCTACAGTTTTTCCATTTGTATATATATTTCAGTCAATCCTCCTAAGGATTGTTGTACTATTGTTTTCAGGGTTTGAGATCTTGCTCCCCCACATTTCTTGAGCCTGATATTGTTATATCATTGTATTGTCATTCAGTGTGTTGCAGTGTATCATCTAAACTGCGCAGTCATAGCTTTTTCTCTTTCATATGTAGCAGTGCACTTCATATTCTTTGTACATGTCCTTTAAGAATATTTTGCCTAAGCTTGAGTGATCATTCCCTTAAGATATTGTACACATTTTTCTGCTATGATATAATAAGATGGCGATGAGTTCTTCTGTCATTTTCTGAAGTTGATGTAACCCTACACTTTCATTATTATGTTTGCATGTTGCTAGATCTCCACATTGGGAATATCTTAAGATATTCCCAATAGTGTAGAAATTCCCTATTTTGGGATATTACACATAATCACATCATCACACATGAGACACAAGATTTTTGGTCGAAACCCTTCCAGGAGAAAAGCCACCTTTGTTGTTGTTTCTCTACTCTAAATTTCTATTAGTCAAGCAATTGATCTTTTACATAGTGTTCTGACTCCCATTAGCATGGAGACTCGACCTCATATACAACATGCTAACCACCATTGGTTAGGAGACTCGATACTACTGGATCAGCTCAGAATAATCTATTCTCTACGAATCTCTACGAAATACCATCCTATGAAGGCCACCATGATCAGCCGATCATTTCCAAACTACCATTGGACTATCCAACCACCATTGGATTTAGAAACTTCTTCCTTTTGCTGAAGCTTCGATATCAATACTCCACCTCTATGAAGTCACTGCTCCTCACCACCATTCGTACCTCCTTTCATCTATTTTCAACTTGATAAGATAAGATAAACATGCAGAGAAATAAGAGATACTCCAAGGTGTACCACAGGAGTCTCAACACAAATTATGCAACACTGTCTTTGATTTCATTCCATAATCTTTTACAAGAGCTCCACTACAAAAAACAAATATCCAACCCAAAAAAAGACTAAAGTGGGTCTACTTATGGAAAATATGAACAATGAAACCTCATAGGGTCAAAATCCCATCCAAAATGCATCAGAATTACATGAGATGAGTCACTTCCTAGAATCTAGGGAAGTTAGAAACCATTCCCTCAAATTCAGCTAAAGGCTAGGAGTGTGTGTCTCCCACATTAAATTACATGTCTCCTCATGATAAGAAGCAAAAAAAAACTCAATCACTACAATGAAAACTCAAAGGAAAGTTAAACCTCGAAATTATGACTTTTTCTAGCTTGACAAGTGTCCTAAGGGAATCCAATATAGAAGCATAGCGCTTGTTGACAGAAACGTAGTGCCATTTTGTAGAAGCATAATGCCACTTTGGAGGTGATTTTTAGGGACATTTGGGTATCCAAATCCAAATATGAGAGATATTTCAACTAGCCCTGTGTGTCTACTTTCTAGAACATCTTGAATTTTGAGAAAAAACCCACAAGAGGGCCTCCAAAATTTGATTCTCCCAAGTTACTCCAGAAGTGTAGCACCTGGTCAAAAGCACTGGCAGAAGCATAGAAAAATGGTGTTTTTTTTTTTTTATTTTTCTTCAAAATTAGAGCTTTTCATGCAAAACCAGTTCCAGATATGGAATTTATTAATCAAAATTCATCCAACCATATAAGCCAATCTTCATTTAGGTGTCCTGAGAAAAAGCGTAGCGCCTTGGCGCTACGTTTTTGTGAAGGTAGAATTGCATATTAGTGAAAAAATCACCAAATATGCAAAAAGTGCTCAAAATTGGCCAAAATTGGTTTTATAACACCTATGGAGAATGGGATAAACAACCATGGATTCCTCAACAAGGAGGTCTAATTTTTCTTCCTCCTTAAGCTTTATTTGAGCCTCTTTGAGCTTCTTTTTCACTTGTTTGAGCCTGATTTGTGAAATTTTGTCACTATCGTGATAATGATTGGCCATATGTCTCTGGAGATTATTATTCTTTTTAGATTTCCACATAAGCTTCTCAAGGTTCCCATTTACCTATCAATCCAATACTCTTTGTCTTGATTGATCTCATCAAGAATCAACTCATCTAAAGTTTTCCAACCTGATTTAGGAGCTGATGACTCTCTTTCTCTCCGAAGCACCTTCTTGAGGCCTATTTTTCTTGGTCTTCTTCTTTTTTTTCCAACCTTTGAGTCCTCTAGTTGATCATCATCTGGAATATCTTTTCCCTTTCCTTTATCTGCATCAAGATGTACCTTAGGTTTATCTTGGAGGAACAATTTCACCTTTGGGTGAAGATTTTCTTGCTATAGGAAAGTAATTTGAGAATTTTCAATTGAGAAAATCTCCCTCAACTCTGTTATTTCCTCACCCTTCTCCTTTATGTTGTCCTAAAATGACTTATCCTTCACCTAATCTGCCACTTCAACCTCCAAGGGCGCTTGTTCATCATGTTGGTGCAATGGTGATTCAATCTGATGTATGAGTGGTTTCTCCTATATTTCTCTTTGCTCAGCCATAGTATTAAGTGTCGATACACCTTTGATAGATTTGGGAGAAAAAAAATTTCTCTTTCCCTTCTCATAGGTGTGAGTGACCTCAAAATCCCTAGGAGCCTTTGAAATATGAGCTTGCTTGTTGGAAGCGCCAACCTCCATTGGCTGTGCTGATACTGATGGTGATGGTATGCTATGAAGGATAGAAGGACTAGTAGTGGGCGTTGCTACTACTTTATCCAAGAAGGTTTCCCAAGTCATGTTGATGGCTGAGAGATGCTGAAAAACAATGAGTTTGACTAGGCCATGGTATAAAAGACTTGGATAGTGATCTTTGTTTTGCCTATGAACATTTTCAGTCATTTTAAGCAGACTTCTGTACAAATAATTTGGCAAGTCAAGTAGTTTAGTAAAGGTGAAGTGCATCAACAATCTAACATGGTACCTGTACAACCTAGAGAATCTCCAGTCACATGCGAAATATCTCATAATTAATCTCATCAAAGGAGCATATTTTTCAAGTAGGTTCCTGAAAGGGAAAATTTACTCAAGGTTTTCATGGGCATGAGGTGTTGGGGCCTTTGTTTTGAAAAATAAAAAGTTTCGAGTTGCGGAAAGTTGGAGAACTGGTGGCGGAGCGCAATCAAGATAGACAAGGAGCTGTCACGGTTGCGGAAAACTAGAAGATAGGTGGTGCATAATTTGCAGAGAAAAATGCAGATGGAAGATACGGGAGATAAGAACAATCTGTAGAACTCCCAGTAATTAATAAGAAGCGGAAAGCATTAGAGCAGTAAAAGGGGAAGGATTGACAGTCACACTGGCGGAGGAACAAATAGGAAGTTAGCCAGTGGAGGAGAGTTAGTTAGTCAATATGGAAGAAGGACAATAGATAGAGCAGAGCCGTAGGAGAGCTTTGTGAGAACTCTTTTGTACTAAATCAAACTATAATAGACTCTGTAGAGTAGATGTATGATGTTCTGATATTGATAATGAGATCTAGTTGTTGCTGTGTGTAATGTTATGAGTTGATTGTTAGTCATTTTCTTACTATGAATGTATGCCCAGTTTAAATTTTAATTCAACATTCTGAACATGCTTTGATGAATGATATTTCATATAGAGCGGCTAGATATGTGTGTTGATTCCAAGTTTATGTAACTGTTCTTCAAGGTTGTATTTGTCTTATACATGATCTGTCTCCTAATCTTTCTAAGGTCATGACATGCCTCAGGTGAGACACTCTGCTCTCTAGAGTAGGGTGAAAATGTTGATGTTATGCTAGACTACTGTGAAAACCTTGTTGGCCTCTATCCTGAACCTAGGTCTTTCCCAGGGACCTCCTTTTTCGCCAACAAATCGTTTCGCTGTCGGGACCTAAAAATTCATTTAGTAGTTAGATCATGGTATCGTGGATCTCTGAGAGGGAACTACGAATCTGGTTGTATAATCACTTGGACCAGTTCATATCGCAACAAGCAGAACTGCGACAATAGAGGGAAAAGATTGTTAAATATCAGGTCCTGTTTTTGGAATCTGCAAGTGGCCTGTACAAAATTTTCTAGGGAGATTCTCTTGAAGAAATTTATAATTGGTTGCGGAGGCTTCAAATCAAGTCACTCCTAGGGGGATCATGTAGAGTCTGTCACAATTGGACACACATGGATCTAGTAGCACTCCATTGGTTAGATACCGATTTGACCCGAGAAGTATATTTTTGGGTACAATCTACCTTGGAAGGATACATTGTGGAATTAGCAGCTGAGTGTTACCAATCCTTTGCAAAAGTTGAAGATATATTCAGATCCAGATTGCGGGGAGAAATGTTGAAGGAAATCCCATTGTAGATCAAAGCTTTAATGGTGGACGAGGGTTTGATGGCATTTCAAAGTTCTGAGATGGAGAATTAAACCTATAGTAATAGGGGAAGGTGCTGAGGGAAAGATGCTACAAGTAAGAAAGAAGAGGGAGTAGGGATATGGATGCTAGAACCTCCAGTAGATTAAGAGAGCAACAAGCACATCAGAGGACGCATATTGTTGAGAAGTGGTGGGAAAGGGTGATGAAATAGTTTGAGAAGTAGGAGAGTAATCGACAGGACAAGGAAAAGGCGCCGTAGATGACAAAGGAAAGGGAAGGTCAGATGGGATCCTAAGGAATATGAGGGACCATCAAAGAATTTAGGCAAGTGTATAGGAGCCCAGCCCGAAGAGAAAAGGGATAAAGTCCAATGTGGAGGATGTGCGCCCTGAGGAGACATCTGATGTGGAGTTGCATGTTGCGATGGAGCAACTATTTCGAGAGAGGCCAGCACCCATAACACAAGGTAATACTATTCCCTAAATTTCAAGTAGCTCTAGTCCCAACCTTCCCCTGGTACACTATCATGCACTTGATAAAATTTTTGTTAAGTTAAGGGAATTTGAAAGTTGAATAGTGTTAAGTCTACAGTACACATATCTACTAGCTATAGTGCTAGTTATATAATATCTCAGCCAGGAAGTAGAGGTTTTATTTTAGTACCAACCATACAAGGAAATATGGTGGGATCGTTCACTCGATACCCAGAATTCTCCAGGAGGGGTAACGATGATATGGAGCAACACCAGTATCTCTGCGAAGCGATATGGATGGCTCGAAAAACAATAGAGGTAGTTAAGTTGATTGAGTTCCAGACTACTCTAAGAGAGAGAGCTCTTTGCTGGTTCATTAAATGGTCAAAAGCTCATCCAAAACCAATGATAGATGATGTGAAGAAAGAATTTTTCAAAGAATTTAAATTACCTTGGACATATCAGCAAGGGTTGTCTGAGTTGTGGGAAATAAAACAGCGAGAAGGAGAAATGGCTTGGGACCTGATGAGAAGGTTCAAGGATGCGATTGGGAAGCTAAGTTACCTAATCGATCCAAATCACCAACGAGATTGGTTTATTAAATCACTCCTCCCATTGACAAGAACTCCACTGACACAACAGAATATCGATACCCTAAAAGATGCCCTTGAGCAAGCCATGAAAATAAAAGCTATGGTGGGGTATCCGCAAGAGTTCAAAGGAGGAGTCGTAGTACAAGACTCGTACATATTATGGCTACAACATCATATAGCCAGTATAATAGAGAAGTTGAAAGACATTCAGCCGATACAACCTACAAAGCCCAATGTGTGGTGTACCCATTTCCTGATGGAGGGAAACGTGGCCATAGAATGACCGAGGTTGCAGGGGGAAAATGCAGGAACTTCAACAAAAGGGACACAGGGGGCTCCACTAGTTGGGGGAGTTGTGCAGATAAATACTCAAGGATTATACCAACCGCAACCCCATTTCCCAGGGTTCCCCTCTCAATGAAATCATACCACAACCGACTACTGTGAAATATGAAAAGGCATTAGTCATCCTCCACGACTATGTCCAATTTTGTGGAAATATTCCAATGTTAATAACAACACATATTGTGAATTTTGTGCTTCTACAATGCATAATGCAGAGCAGTGTAGAGCCCTTGATGCATTGGTAGAACGACAAGACAAACCATCTTACAGAGTGAATGAAACTCCAAGGGGTGGAGGAGGAGAAATGAGAGGTGGAAGAACCGAAGAAAGAGGACCAGTAAGGTTCTATAATTGTGATCAGGAAGGACATGGAGCAAGGGAATGTCCTCTAACCAAAAAACCATGGTAATATCAGTGTAGAGTCAATACACACGCAATTGAAGACTATCTAGAACTGATTAAGAGATGGGAGGAAAGAGCCAGACAAAGAGGAGAGAATATGGTCAATGCAGAACCGAGAATAGTAGAAAATTAGCCCATGAAAAGTGTAGCCATAATAACCCGGGGAGGAAAGAAAATAGGGGAGGATGCATAGAGTATGGACCCGGTAAATATCACTAAGCCCGCAACTCCAAAGAACTCTTTTAGATTGGATAGACAAAATAAATATTTTAAGGAGGCATTGGAAACATTTTCCTAGATGGGGGGAGTAGAGGCATTGAGCTTCCACAACCGACCTTCGAAAAATAGAAGCAGAATCATACAAGTACATTGTTTGAGGAATGGTTCCGATTGTTCCTGAAATTGTAACCAATGCACCAATGCTAGAACAACTAAAGAAAAATCTAGAGTTGGTCGTGCGGGAAAATGCAGAACTGGGAGATTCAAGAAATCAACAGAAAAATACATAAGAAGGATAAAAATAAATAGGATATGAATCAGAAAGGAATTTCGTGTGAATACTCAAGTTGGGGATTTCAAATCAAATACACAATGCTTGATCTAGAATCTGATGTCAACATTCTACCTAGAAAGACATGGGAAGCACTGGGGAGGCCAAAGTTTACATACTCATCAATACAGCTCCAAGTGGAAAATCAGTACTGTATTGTACCCATAGGAAGGCTAGAAGAGTTTGAGGTTGATTTCACGAGAGTGAAAACATATACATATTTTGAGGTGACAGACATTATGGGGGACACGGATCCCTATATCTCTTTACTGGGGATAGATTGGGCCTTTGAGAATTATGCAGTGATTGAATTGAAAAAATAATTGATGATTTTTGAATATGGGGAAGTCAGGGTAACTCAACCACTTGACCCATATCAAGGACCCCGATATACAGAGAGTTTTGACAATGGGGAGGATGCTCAAATTCTTGATCACCTTTACCAGATGACGACAGGGAAGAGAAAAGACTATATCAATCCAATAGTGGGAGGGACCGTAAGCTGGAGAAGTGTTCAAAGTTCAGATTTGGGCTCATAAATAGCTTGGGATGATTGGCAACATGGAGGATATGAGACCAACACTAGAAGAAGTGCTAACATTCAAGCATTCAACTAGATTTGAACTGAGGTAAGAGGATATCTGACTCTATCAAATATGCATGATGTAAATACATTTATTGCAAGAGTAGAAGAAAAGGTACCAATAGAACATAGAGTCCCTCTTATGGATGTAGCACTACAGTCCATGCCATCAAGATGGTGGGCCAACCATCGTAACTCACTTCCGCAATGGGAAGATGTTGCAATAGCATTAAGAGCTAGATTCCAAGAATATTTAGGACCACAATTCATTGAAAAGTACCAAGGGGATTCTGACCCCCATAGAACATTTAAGGAATTGTGAGTATAACTGGAAGAAATAAGGGTATCAAGAATATCCGTGGATGCACAATTTCATACATTCACTGGACACAATTCCACAAGCCTGGTATTTGACAGAGGAAAAGAAGAGAGGAACTGACACCTAGAAAGTAGTTGCAGAAAAGTTTACGTAATGTTTTTCTTTTAAGGGAGAAAAAAAACTAGTCACAAATTCACTCCAAGCCATCAGAAGAGTACTATTTTTTCCAGAGATTTGGGAAGATGAACAACTACTGCTCTCATAGCAGAAAACCAAATAATAAGTAACATGCAAACGGATAGATCGTGAGATGGATGATGACGACTTAGAGAATCTCCGACACTTATACTTTGAAGAGAAAGAGGGGGAGCGGAATATACAGGAGGAACCAACCACAGAAGGACTACACCTATTACCCTTGAGGACTAAGAAGCTGAACATTGGAAGCACAGAGTAACCCAAAATCATGTCTATCAGAGATTACTAGGATATAGAAACAACCAAGGAAATATTCGACCTATTACAGGAATATGAAGATTATTCCCATATTCAGTAGCAGAGCTAAAGGGAATAAAAGGGGACATGGGGGAAATTTGCATAGTCTTAAAGCTGGATGCAATACCAGTAAAACATAGGTATTACCGCTTAAATCCAAGAGTAAAGGAAAAAGTCAAAGCAGAAATAGATAAAATACTGAAAGCAGGGCTGATTTTTCCAATGGAGGAAGCAGAGTGGGTCAGTCCCATTGTAATACAAAGAAAAAACGATAAATCCAATATTAGATTATGTGTGGATTATAGAAGCCTCAAAACTCATGCATTCATGATCCATTTCCTACTTCGTTTAGCGATGAGGTTCTCGACAATGTGGCAGGAAATGAAGCCTATTCATTCACAGATGGATTCTCAGGTTATCATCAAGTGAGAATAGGAGAAGAGGAAAAAAGAAAGACCACTTTCACAACCGAATGAGGATCATTGGCATACCATGTCATGCCCTTCGGATTGAAGAATGCGCCAATGGTGTTTTCACGAATAGTCATAGCAACATTTAGGGACTATATCCATAAGTTCATAGAGGTATAAATGGATGATTGGATAGTTTAAAACTTACTGAAGAACCATGCAACTTTACTGACAATAATGTTTGATAGATGTAGAAAACTCCAAATCTCCCTCAACCTTAAGAAATGCATCTTTGTAGTACCTTTTGGGAAAATTTTGGGACATGTTTTTTGTAAGCAGGGTGTTTGTGTGGATCTAGAAAAAGTAGCAGTCATTGTTAACATAGAAGCACCAGAAACTGTGAAACAGTTGATATCACTACTTGGGCATACAGGGTACTACAGAAGATTCATCCACAACTATGAAAATATGACAACACCATTGGAAAATCTCTTGTGGAATTCCAAACAATTCATGTGGATTGACAAATGCACTAACACCCGAAATACATTGAAAGAAAAGTTATAAAGTGCACCCATCTTGGTTCATCCTAACTGGGAAAAATAGTTCCATGTCCATATTGATGCCTCCAGTATTTCATTAGGAGTGGTGTTAGCTCAACCAAGAGAGTCTCTAGTTGATCATCCAATATACTTTGCAAGTAGGAAGTTGTCTACCGCTGAAAGGAACTACACAACAATAGAATGAGAAGCTCTTGCGATGGTGTATTCTCTTCAAAAGCTTCATCATTACCTACTGGGAGGTACGTTCAAATTATTCACAGACCACTCAACGTTGAAATACCTGGTTAACAAACCTGTGCTTGAAGGAAGAATCTGTAGATGGCTCCTCCTATTCCAGGAGTTCACTTTTGAAGTGATAGTTAAACCAGGAAGGTTAAAGGTGGGTATTGACCATTTATCAAGGTTGTGTAATGTTCCCAAATTTGCACATGGAAATTTGGAACATTAGATTTTGCTACTCTCACCTAAGAGAGGAATAAATGGGTAAGGGAGCCCATGAATAATACAAATATGAATAATTTCCACCTTTAGAAGGAAGGGGATCACTTCAGGAGCTGAACTTTACACTTACAAGTGTGAACATGGGAAAAATAGATAAGGACATAGTCAAGTTTGACTAAGTCAACATGCATTCTTGAGGAGGAAGAGATCACTTAAGCAAACCGGTTCAATTTTAACAAAGATCAACCTAAGACACATATGTAAACTAGATTGAAGATCCATAGTGTGAAAAGAGGCATTGGAGGTGGATGAGTTGACCAAGTCAACAACGCAACCACAAAAGGAGGGAAGCAAGCTAGGGTAGCGTAGTTTTGAAAGAGGAAGCTTCATGAAGAAGTCACCTCAACATTGTGTGGGTTCCGGGGTGAGGAGGCTCACCAAATATAAAAATAAGGCATAGCATCAAAGGGAGATGATTCATGCATTCAGATATTTTGGTCTAGAGACCATTTGCATGCTTCAGCTATTTAGCTGGAGTTGTTGCACTGCTTAGTGCAAAGAATTCCAGTGCAGGAATTTCATCCTCTCTTTAGATCAGCTTGCTTAAGGGATCAAGAGGGAAGGATTAGAGCTTAATTTCTATATTTGGATTGAGGAAATTCATCTAAATTCAGCTACAACACAGTCATCTTCAGAAAACTGCGTCATTGATGCAGGGGCAGCAGCAACAAAGCTACACCCTTTGATTTTGTGCTAGTCTTTGAGGAGGAGGTGCTCATTCCCATCTGGCAGTTTGTTAGAGATGCCTTTGGCCATATTTCTGTATTATTCAGCTATTTCATGTCATATTCAGCCATATAATACAAAGATGCAGTAACTACATTATTTCTACAGTGCTGCTTGTTATTCATGCATTTTGCTGGAAACCCTTGTCGAGTGTCTTGTTTTACTGTATAAGCTTGTAAATCTCCATTTCTCTATTGTTTGATAAATATAAGTTTCAGATCAGTATTATTTCATCATTTTTTTTAGAAACTCTCATGGGAATTACGCTCTCACTATATTCATAAATTCCTGTTTAGTAAAGTCATGGGAAATCAATGTTTTCTAGCCTATTCGGGAAAGGAGGAGCTATTTAATATAGATAGAAGCATTATTTTGAGATGAAATTCGGAGCATAGGTCCCTCTTGACCTAATATATCATATCCAACCGTTTCCCCTACTTATGTTTATGCTAATTTCTGAAAATGACCTTTTTAGGGCATAAAATCCCCTTTTTCCCCACTTTCTAGATCATGAAATGAAATCCAAGTTGCTGATGTAGATAAAAATGATGTCTATGTGTTTCTTATGCATATTTTAAGTTTATTCATCATAACATGACCGTTATACAGCTTATTCATTGCAAAGTTCCAGATTTGGAACATTACAGTGGTATCAGAGCATGATCTTTGGCTCAGCCTGTGGCTTCAATCCAAAGTGATGAATCCCTGAAGGAGGAATGTTTCAAAATATATAGACAAAGTCTGTATATGGCTAGGTAGCCTCTAGATCTCATCCTTTTTTAAAAGGTGACATATCCAGTAAATGCCCCTGCGGTCAATCTCTGGAATAGAATTTTGATATTCCTGAGAAGGGAACTTTACAGTGCTCATCTTGTGAGTTTGATTTCAGAGGGAGAATATAAAGAGGATGAGATTACTCTCATCCATTTTCAGATCCAAGAAGAAAGAAGAAGATAAATGCACTGAAACTCCAAAAGGGTTTCAAGGAGGAGAGATTTGTAGAGAAACCTTTAGAGGGTTTCAAGAAGCAGAAGTAGATGCATGCACTTCCTATTCTTGTAGAGGAAGTGAAGAGCAAGGAGACCACTTAGAGCATGAAATTCTGAGTCAGTATTTGGCAGAATACAAGTGCCAACCTAAGGCTTTCAAAGAGACCCTATATTTTCCTCAGTTTATTCAACTGAGAGAAGAAAGAAGACCTTGCAGCAAAGAAGAGATCAAAGGCAATAGATTCCTATTGTATAAATTTGATGGGTCAAATACAGCAAGAGCTTGGGAAAGAAAGCTTGAGGCATTATTCATAATTCATCCAGTGGAAGATAGGGAGGCATCAGAAGTTGCAGCACCGCACCTGGAGGGTGAAGCCAATGCTTGGTAGTGCAGTCACTTAAACCACACAAGGGTGACTTCTTTTTCTGAGTTCACTCAAGAGCTGATCAGAACCTTTGATGAGGAAATATCAGAGGAGAGAAGACCCACACCACCATGGGAGGAGGAAAGTACCAGTGCTGCCATGGCCTTGAGAGAGCAACCTTCTACACCAGCAGTTGGATCAACCAACCCATTGAAGAAAGGACCTCTTGCAGCCATAGAAGATGTCCCAAGGGCTCACAAAGGTATGCATAAGTTTCCATGTCTTAACATTTCAAAAAATTTTATGGAAGGGTTTGGAGATTTGTTTGCATATGGCCCAATATCAAATGGTATTGTTGAAATAGAGAAACAGGATTGCACTGCGCTGTGCAAGCTTGAGAGGCTAAAGGGAGATTTGAACCCTCAGCCTCATGTATCATTGATGAGTCACACACAACTCTTGAGGTTGAAGTGTTATATTTTGGAGGGAGCCATGAACCTTGAGATGGAGTATGAGATAGTTTGTACACCATGGAGGAGTTATACAGCGATGTCAAGAGATAGCAGTAAGAGAATTTTGCCTTCTTCACATTTGGATCCTTACAGATTCAAGATCATTGTAGACATGAGATCTTCTCTAAGAGATCTCCACGGAGATTACTCATTAGGGGAATTTTGAGGTCTAAAATGGGCCTCATAAGAAAAATGTACAACAAAAATAAACTTTATAACAACCAATAGGATTCAAGATGATGATGTCATCCATAATGGATGATTCACCATTTTGGAGTAAAAAAGTAAAAATATTAAAAAATAATAAAATAATAAAACTACTTTTTCAACTCGTATTTTAAACTTATCTCCCAAAATTTTTACTCAAATTTCGAGCGGGAGTAATTGTTGGATGCGGAATTTAATTCCTCATCCAAGGAGTACCCATGTTGCATACTTTCGATGAACTCTTCTACACGAAAAATGAGAAATACATAAAAAAACGTGATTGTAATCACGTTTTTTTTTATGTATTTCTCATTTTTCGTGTAGTAGGACCCATCAAAAGTATGCAACATGGGTACTCCTTGGATGGGGAATTAAATTCCGCATCCAACGAGTACTCCCGCTTGAAATTTGAGTAGAAAATTTGGGAGATAAGTTGAAAATATGAATTGAAAAAGTAGTTTTTTCATTTTTCCCTCTAAAATTTGATGATGTCATCAAATCTTATTAGATTTTTTCCACTATTATTTTATAATTTCCTTAGGAGGCCCATTTTAGACCTCAAAATTCCCCTAATGTTTAGCACTTCATGAGAGGCAAAGGAAAGAAACTGGTTATGGAGGATGGTAGATCTCATTGGAGAAATACCAAGATGCAGAATGATGAGAAGCATCCACAAGGAGTTGAGTGGATGTGGATGGGAGGCAAGAGGCTTGTAAACCACTTGCAAGTCTATGACACTAGGTAGCAAGAGGCAATGTTGTGTTGGCTACTCTTGAGATAGTTTGGTCAACCTATGACATGTCCTTTTCCATGGGGTGAGAAGAGGAAGGGAGATTAGCAGGATAATTTCATCATGGGGCAGCAAGGAGTGAGGATGTATCATGATGATATGGTCATTTCTTTTTCACTTCATCAGTTGTATGATGGAGGTATGATGAGGTAGCAAATTCATTTGTTTCTTTGGAGGATTGGGAGAGAGTAAGGGAAAATTTGCTCTCACACTTGGCATGATGCTGCAGGAGTAAGGGAAGGCACTAGCATAGTGCAAGGACCAACACCTCCATCTTGGGAGGATCTCTACATACACAACAACATTTTGGGAAGAGTCTTTGACACAATCTATGTCAAAGAATTGAGCTTTGAGTTGACAGTAGCCCTACTGCAAAGGCTAGCAATGCTGTCACTTAGGAGCTTGGATTACTTGCTGAAGTGTTCCCAAGACCACTTCACAAGTAATGCACCATGGGAGCATGTCGAATATGAGCATGAGAAAGTAGTGGATGAGAGTATCCCTTACTATGTTTTGACCTTCTTGGCTTGGGTTCACAAGCACAAGGAGAAATATCTACATGCAACATTTTTGGACTTTCCCTCCATGCATTTTTATGCATACCATTATTCGATGGAGGAGTTCACTTGGGAGGGCATTCAATTAAATGTATATCAGCATATGAAGAGATGCACAGCCCGGAAGATGAAGAAAAGGTTGGTACAACCACTTCCCTACTCTCTTGCAGCAAGGGAGGATTTGCACTTGAGCCATTTCAGCTCAATGATCGAAGTACATGATGGAGGAGGTAAAATTTTTTTTTATATTTTACACTTCCTTGTCTATATGAGTAGCATATCATAACAAGAGGGGTCTTTCCTTCTTTCATATTGTATTGTTATGTACTTGAGGCCAATTGCAGCGTTTATGATGGCCATTCTATTGGTGGATTGTGGGGGAATGCCACATGGTTTTCGGTGTGCATCATTGGCACCAAATTATTCTTTCATGAATCTCTTTTGCAAAATGGATGTGGCAGAAAACAAGTGGCTGAAAAAACACTTGTTCCACTATGTATTAAGGCAGGCAAAGGATGCCCTGCGTTGGTTCCATGATTGGGACTATGTTCTACCTCTTTGTTTTTACATGTTTATGCTTCCATATTATGCTACTAAAACATTGATTGTAGGAAGCACCATTGGAGGAGTGGCACAAGAGTTGAAGAGGCCCAATGAAAATCTGATTCTTCACATTACACATGCTGCATATTTTAGAAATAATAGTGGGCACACCTTGGTTTCCATACTATATATCTTGCCTTCAGATGCGAGGACTCATTTGAGAGGTTTGAGATCTTTGAGGAGACACCTCATGGGTGTTGGATTTGATGGGGAGGCTTGGAATTTTCTTGAAGACCATTATATCTCAGCCATATATCAGCAGCAGCCCCATATATATCATAAGTGGAGAAAGAATCAAAAAGAGATGCACATCTTGACTCCACTCAATCAGTTATGTAGCCCACCTTTCTTGCAGGAGCTCAAGGTGGAGATCTTTCATGAGTTGCCATACTGGAGGGTGACTCATTTTGTTTGGTTGATAGCTTGGGGAGGAGAGATTCAAATGGGGATGATGAATCCCAATCTATATCAGCCATCATGCTTCAAGAGGGCCTACAAACAACCCATTGTTGCTTCCATGGATGTTTCATTGTCACACAACGTTAGCTATTTGGGATGCTTCCCAAAAGATGGTTTGCACACTTTGTAGGGGAAACTTGGAGATATATTGATGATGCAGCACCTTGATCCTTGGAGGATTTCATCTTATGAGGTTTCTGTAGGGGAGAAGAGGGCGCTCTTTAGTCCTATCCTTGTAGTTTCTTGAGGAAAAGCAACATTTTGGAGGGGAGGACTATAATGTTCCCAAATTTGCACATAGAAATTTGGAACATTAGATTTTTCTACTCACACCTAAGAGAGGAATAAATGGATAAGGGAGCCCATGAATAATAAAAATATGAATAATTTCCACCTTAATAATGAAGGGGATCACTTTAGGAGCTGAAATTTACACTTACAAGTGTGAACATGGGCAAAATAGATAAGGACATAGTCAAGTTTGACTAAGTCAACATGCATTCTTGAGGAGGAAGAGATCACCTAAGAAAACCGGTTCAATGTGAACAAAGATAAGCCTAAGACACATATATAAACTAGATTGAAGATACATAGTGTGAAAAGAGGCATTGGAGGTGGACGAGTTGACCAAGTCAATAGCGCAGCCACAAAAGGAGGGAAGCAAGCTAGGGCAACACAGTTTTGAAAGAGGAAGCTTCATGATGAAGTCACCTCAACATTGTGTGGGGTCCAGGGTGAGGAGGCTCACCAAAGATAAAAGGAAGGCATAGCATCAAAGGGAGATTATTCATGTATTCAGATATTTTGGTCTAGATACCATTTGCATGCTTCAGCTGTTTAGTCGGAGTTGCTGCACTGCTTAGTGCAAAGAATTCCCATGCAAGAATTCCATCCTCTCTTTAGATCAACTTGCTTAAGGGATAAAGAGGGAAGGATTAGAGCTTAATTTCTATATTTTTCTTGAGGACATTCATCTACATTTAGCTACAGTGCAGTCATCTTCAGAAAACTGCGTCCTTGATGCAGGGGCAGCAACAACAAAACTGCACCCTTTGATTTTGTGCTAGTCTTTGAGGAGGAGGTGCTCATTCCCCTCCGGGAGTTTGTTAGAGAGGAATTTGGCCATATTTATGTATTATTCAGCTATTTAATTTCATATTCATCCATGTATAATACAGAGATGCAGTAACTTCATTATTTATGCAGTGCTTCTTGTTATTCATGTATTTTGCCGGAAACCCTTGCCGGGTGTCTTGTTTTACTGTATAAGCTTGTAAATATCCATTTCTCTATTGTTTGATCAATATAAGTTGCATATCAGTCTTCTTTCATAATTTTTTCAGAAAACCTCATGGGAATTATGCTCTCACTGTATTAAAAAATTCCTGTTTAGTAAAGTCATGGGAAATCAGTTTTTTCTAGCCTAATCCGGAAAGGAGGAGATGTTTAATATAGCTAGAAGCATTATTTTGAGCTGAAATTCAGAGAATAGGTCCCTCTTGACCTAATATATCATATCCAACCGTTTACCCTGCTTATTTTTATGCTCATTTCTAAAAATGACCTTTTTAGAGCATAAAATACCCTTTTCCCCCACTTTCCAGATCATGAAATGAAATCCAAGTTGTTGTTGTAGCTAAAAATTATTTTTGTGTGTTTCTTATGCATATTTTAAGTTTATTCATCATAACAAGACCGTTATACAGCTTATTCATTGCAGAGTTCCAGATTTGGAACATTACAGGTTGGAGAATGGGGAGAATGGGGGATCCCTTGATGATCAGTTGTCAGATGTTGATCTCTTCAAAGTAGAAGCCATCCCAGATTATTTAGAGCATATAAGAGTATATATGGCCACAAGACAGTGCCCAATAGAATTCCCGACAACTCAAAGAAGACATTTAGTCGTGAAAGTAGTTGAATATGAATTGATAGCGAGCCAATTATATAAGATGGGATTGGATCATGTCTTGCAGAGATGTGTATGGACCATGAAAGGGAGGATATATTGTGTCATAGCGGAGTTGTGGGAGGGCATGTCGGTGCAAAACCCACCGCAAGGAAAATATTACAAGCAGGGTTATGGTGGCCCACAGTTCATAAATATATTAAAGAATATGAAAGGAAATGTGATGTCTGCCAAAGAATAGGACGTCCGTCACACCGGGATGAGTTACCACTACAACTTGTAAGAGCACTGCATCCATTTAAAAAATGGGTCGTTGATTTCGTAGGGCCAATTGCACCAATGGCAAGACATTGACAAGCAAGGTATATAATAACCGCAACATATTATCTCACAAGATGGGCAGAGGCAACACCAGTAAAAGACTGCATAATAGACATAGTAGCCAGGTTCATTTTCAATAATATCATTATCATATTTGGCTACTCCAGAAGCCTAACAAGTGGTCAAGGTACACACTTCATTAATACAACAATCAAGTCTCTGTTAGATAATTTTATGGTACAAAATCACAAAAGTAGCTCGTACCACCCTCAAGAAAATGGAACTGTTGAAGCATTCAAAAAGACCTTTGAAAAATGACTAACCAAGATATGTAATGAAAACTAGGATGATTGGGATGAGAGGATACCAATGACATTATGGGCATACAAGACAACTGTAAAAAGGTTGCACAATCAAACTCCATTCCAGCTGGTGTATGGGAGAGAGGTGGTGGTACCTGCTGAATTTATCATATCGAGTCTATTAATCTCTTCAACAATACATATGACAGACAAAGAATCAATCACTAAACGCCTCCATGAGCCACATGAGCTTGAAGAAGAGATATTCTTGGAAAAATTCCATCAAACAACGCAAAAGGAAATACAAAAGGCTTGGCATGACCGTCACATCAAGCATAAGACATTCATTATCAGAGGGAAAGTCCTGTTGTACGAAAAAAAAATTCAAAAACTCCCAGACAAACTCAGAATGCACTGGATGGGACCATACCATTTCATATAAATTAAAGATTCAGGTGCAGTTTGATTGGCGCAACTAAATGGCCAAATATTGTAAGGATGGGTGAATGATGCATTCCTGAAGCCCTATCACGAGTAAGTTCCACTATTTATTTTTTCCAAATAACTCTCGCTACCGAGAGCAGTTAGTAGGGTAGAATAGAAATAGATAGAATCAATAACTCTCTCGCACCTGAGATGAGACATAGAAGAGGAATCCCAATAAAAATACATCACACTAACGTAGAGAGTAATTCCACTTGTTGTGATGCAGAGACCACATCGCAACCAATTGTGGGTGGCTGGGGAGTAGAGTCTAACATGTCATTCGTGTCAGAAAGCCAAGCATGTCAAGTATCATTCCGTCATAATAACCCATCATACATTTGTTAGTCTGTAGGATCACCTGAATTTGAAAATTAACTTCCATAATTAGTAACACCCATACCGTAATAAATTTTCCATATTAAGCCATAATGATTACCCATCACGTCTACCCAAATCCTGAAGCCACAGTCAGCAATGTCAGAAAACACCTCACTGCGGTAACTAATTGCATGATTATAGCTGCGGGAGAGACAGAAAAAAATTAATTAGTTATGGGGTAATATCAACCTCATTCATGCCGGTAACATTACTTAACTCGCATGAAAGAAGAAAAACACCAGAATGCCAAAAAATTCCAAGTTATAATAAATAGAAAAAGATACAACAATTAGAAAAATTTCATCAGAGGAAGTTCAAAGGAACATACCAGCAGTAGTAATTTACAACAATAGATCAGAAAAAACACTCTAGGTATACAAAAGAGTAACGAAGATGACGAAGGTAGCATCAACAGTCGTCGAGCCCGAGCTCGACGAGAGAATTCAGAGGATAGAATCACTGATTGACAATTATGACAATGCTTCGTTAATTGATACAGATTTCATGAACTCCTATCAATTCCCAGCTGTGAAGGTGACAAGTATACATAGAAAATTATGCCACAGAGGAAGGAGGGGAAGCATAAAGGATGAATCCAGAGTTAAGAGGTATTCAAAGATCATCAATACTAAACCTCAGGAACCTCCCAGTATTTGGAACAATGGGAGAGGAAATGCAGTGTACGAAATCCTAGTGTGTAGAGTCTAGAACGGATCATTGTGGTTGGGGAGAGAGATACCTATACATGTAGAGGACATCAATAGACTTACCAAATTATCAGTAGAGGGGAATGACGTCTCAACGGAATTCCAGAATGTGTCCAAGAGAGCCAAGAAGTTATGGGACTGTTATTATTATAAGAAGTATGAGACCAGAAGAGGAGGGAAGGGAGAGAAGATAGACCTCATCAACAATCCAACAATGAAATTTTCTTGCTATCTAATAGCGGGTAAGACAATGAGGCATTACACCAAAGGTGAATGCACCCTTGACACCATTTCAGTCACGGAACACTGCATCCAAGGAGCCCATCTAAGCTGGTGTACCTTCTTAATGAATGGACTGTTCGAGGCCTATGAGGATAATTATAGGAAAGCCATAAGATTCATTTATGGATATCTCATTATGGCATTTGTGATGTGGAAGTGGAGTCATCCAGGGATAAGGCAGCTTGTCGAGATCACTCACGACTAGCTAATGGCATCGAGATTTACGCCCTTGAGAGTATCGGGAGATCCTAGCACCAAGGAGGTCAATGAGGAGGCTTTCTCATTCTGGTACAGGCATATGGTAGATGTGGTAGTGAGCCAAAAAAGGGTTCCGAGGGACCTATTGGATAGATATTGTTCGCAAATATGGTTCGGGGTAGCCCATAAGTAGAGATATATTAGACCTAGTTGCATGGATGAACCACATTCCAAATGCGGTCGTTAAAGTTTCAAGTAGAAGAAAAATTATTCCACACCGAAGTCTGTTTGTGGCCAGGAGCTCTGATGGAGGTTAAAAGTGGAATACTCCACTATTCGTTCGAGGTGATGCTACTGAAATCACTCCTGGGGGAGACACCAGAGGAAACTGTTATCTCAAAATCAGACCCTGATAGGCTGCTAGTGAAGGAGACCCCGAGTAACTATTTCAAACCAAACTTTTAGTTGAGGCTTAGCCTCCTCAACCTGAGAGGGCTCTCTCAATAGGTTAATGATTTGAAAATAAAGATCATATGGCTAACTCTATGAATAAACTAAATAAAGTGAATAATTGGTTTTACTACTAATCAACAAACATCTATTGGGTAAATGGATTCAAATGTGCTTTCACAAAACATAAAGATCAGTTTCATATGGAAGTCAGGGCATTTCAGGGTTTAGATGCATCAATATAACAGTAGGGGAGAGAATAAACACATTTCATGAACATATGAAGGAAGTTAGAGCACCTTCAGTGAATTATAAGTAACATACATTCATGCCACTGCAAGTAATTTAGAGAAAAACATCATGAGACAATCAAACATCTATAACCCTTTCTGAATCCTGAGTGATGAAACAAAACTCTTTGTATTAAGATAAAAACATAGTTCTCTGATATCACAAAAAGTATGTTTTTTCAATGAAAATTGAAACCCTATGAAATTCGATTTCTTCCCTCTTATAGAGTGGTCATTACATCCTTGGATTCCTTCCAAAAATTTGAGAAGAAATTCGAATTTGACACCTGTCAACTTCTAAAAAAACTTCATTTACAAACTGGCAGTTAAACTGTTTGTCTTACAGTCCTAATAAAACTAGGACTAAAACACTATTTATTATATCTTAACTGTTGAGATTCAACAATATGATGAGCTTATTGAAAAGAGTCTCCTTCACTAAGTGGGCCTACAGGCTATTTTTGGCGCAAGTCTATTTTTAGACATGTCGTTCATATTCAGAAGTTGTAGGATGCTATTTGTGGATGGTTGATCAAGTTGGAAAAATAGATGAAATTCTATTTTTAGAATATTGGGCGAAGTCTATTTATATATCGTCAATATAAAAATAGATGCATGTCGATTATTATTAGCTCTTAATAATAATTAGACTCTAAACAACAACTTATTCTCTTGGAGCACTTCAGTTCAGTGCATAGATGTGGCACAATAGATAATAGAAGGAATTATGCTATTCCTAAGGGTTTACTGGAGCTATTTCATGGAGGACTCAGTTAGAACTCAAGTGGCAGAGTTATGACACAGTTGGAAGAAGTAGTTATGGAGTTGTATTTAGTTTAACTCAGTTAGACTCAGTTGAGCTAGTTGTATCTAGTATAACTAATTGATACACTAGTGAGAGTGGAGTGAATTAATTATTTAATTAATTCATAAATAATAACTCATTAATAAACTAAACAATACATCAGTTAACTACAGTGTATGGCAGTTTTAGTGGAGACCAGTGGAGAGATAGGTGAAAGGGCAAGATAAAATATATGTTGTGACTATTAGTGAGGCATTGATTGCATACAACACACAGTGGAGATGCCAATGAGGATTGCGCAGTCAATCCAAGAGTAATTAGAATTCATTCAGAGCTATTCTTCAGCAGGGATTGTGCAGTGGAGGCAGGCTAGCAGGTGGGAAAGATCGGTGCATGGATTTGCAAGATTAGGCCTGTATAGTGTATGACGATTGTAATGTATTGAGATCTTGTGATAAGCTTTGTATGTTTGTATGAGATTGTCATATTATCTCCATGTTACATAATATATAGTTGGGGTTTTCAACTTCAGGCTTTCCCGGTTAAAAACTATGTTATGTGCGATTGATAATTTTTGTTTATGCTTCACATGTGTGTGCAATTAATTTTTCCGCAAAAGATTAACAAGTGGAATAGATTCAGTATCTTGCATAAAGTTAAATAGTGTGAGATCAGGTGGATCTAGGACATATGCATTCTTAGTGCATATAGTTTCTACATGGTATAGGAGCATTGTTTATTGAAGATTTCAATTGTGAAGTGAGTTTGTGCTAGTGGACAATTCAAATTTGCTACAGAAGATTCTTGGTGCAGAAATGAAGTACACATTGAAGTGTCTTTCAACGGGTTGAGATTGGAGTATGCCCTTGATGGGAGCTTGAATTAAATAACATGGAAGGATGGGATGGAGGCAGTGCTGGAGGATAATGGGCTGAAGGAGTTCATCGATAGTGATGTTCCTAAGCCAGGATCTAGCGATGCTGCATTACTTGATGCATGGAAAAAGAAGACTGCAAAGACGAGGAGGATTCTATTGGAAGGTGTGAAGGACCACATTGTGTCCAGCCTTCACGGGAAAGCCACTACATTCTTGATGTGGAAGGCTTTGACAGATTTTTTCCAAAGCAGAAGTGACCAGAGGAAGTTGACACTTAAAGACAAGCTCATAAAAATAAAAATGGAGAAAGGTGATAGTATTCCAAAATACCTCATGAAGATTGTCCACTACAAGGATGAGCTGGGAAGTGTGGGGGCTACTGTTGATGAAGAAGACTTGGTGAGCTTGGCTCTCCTTGGGCTTCCTAAGAGTTGGCATAGCTACAAAGACTCTGTCAATGGATGCGAGAAACTGCCAGGATGGGAGCGACTTTGATCGGATCTTGTGCAGGAGGAGATAAGGCGGGGTACCAGGGATTGAAGAATGAAGATGAAGAGAATTGCGCTTTGGCTTCTAAAGCAAGGAAAGGGAAGGGAAAGAAAAATCCTTCTAAATCCGGTGTGAAAGGCAAGAAGCAGGACTTTTCCAAAGTGAAGTGTTTTCACTGTCACGAGCATGGAAATTTCGCCACTAACTGTCCACAGAAGAAGAAGAATAAGTAGGCTGCTATATCTATAGCTGGAGAGGCCTTAGCCTTGAAATTTGACTGGATTTTCCCTTGATCGCATGCTTGGTTTCAAGTTGCATGGGATCGGTGTGGTATCTTGATAGTGGTGCGTCTTTCCATATGATGGGAGACAAAGAGTTGTTTAGTGACTTGGAGGAGAAGGACCTGCAGATGCATATAGAGATGGGGGACGATGGTCAGTATAGTGTGACTAGCATTGGGACCATTACTTTTGAGAGGGAGTCTGGTAATCCATTCTGGTTGAAGAATGTCATGCATGTTCCAGGTCTGAAGAAGAACTTGGTCTTAGTCGCAATGTTGGAAGACAGGGGTTATGATGTTGTTTTCAGTGAGGGAAAAGCCTTCCTTCGACATAAAACAATGGGTCAAACCAAGAAGATAGGGGTTCGAATTAAGAATCTCTACAAGCTAGAGGTATATGGATTCGTTGCAATGGTGGGCAAGGCAAAAGAAGTGGTGAGCTGGGATAAGGGCGAATTATGGCACAGGAGATTGGGCCATCTTCACCATGGCGCTTTGAAAATTTTGCAGCAAATTTCTACTAGAATTCCCAAGGGCACTCTTGCACAGTCAGATCAGTGCAAAGGATGTACAATGGGTAAGTTTGTGAAGACCACCTTTCATGAGAAGGAGAACCATGCTTTGGTGATCCTGGAGAGAATTAACATAGACATGTGTGGAGCATTCTCAGTTGCTTCAACAACGAAACACAGGTATTATGTGATATTTGTTGATGAATTTTCTCACAGATGCTGGATCTTCTTCTTGCAGAAGAAGAGGGAAATGTTCTCAAAGTTCTGTGAGTTCAAGGCATTGGTGGAGAAGGAGTCAGGGAAGTGGGTGAAAGCTCTAAGGAGCGATAATGGTGGTGAATACATCTTTGGAGAATTTAAAGACTTCTGTAGCAAAGAAGGAATTCGAAGAGAACTCATAGTGCCTCATAACCCACAGTAAAATGGGGTCGCGGAGAGAAAGAACAGAACGATCGTGGGTGCTGCACGAGTGATGCTGCATGACTAGGGCCTACCGATGCACTTGTGGGCAGAAGCATGCAACACTGTGGTTTATGTGCAAAAATGTTGTCCACATAGAGTACTTGGCATGAGTACACCCAAGGAAGCTTTTACTATTAAGAAGCTTGCTATTTCTCATTTGAATATTTTTGGCTCACTTGTTTACATTCATGTGACGAAGGATGCCAGGAAGAATTTGGAGCCGACTGTAGAAGTTGGGATATTTGTGGGGTACACAGAAACACCCCATAACTATCGTGTGTATTTTCCAAATAGTCGGATGGCTGTTATGCGATGGGATATAAAATTCAATGGTAGCGCTCATGCAGAACCAAACATCAAACAAGGTAGGAAGCGTACCACAGAAGCTGAGAGACTGAAGGTGGATGCGGCATAGAATGTAGGAGTTCCTACATCATAGCGCAGACATAGACAATCACCTAATCGATATACTAGATACATGGCTCTTATGAGAAATTGTATTGTGACAGAGCCATATTATTTTGAAGAAGCAGCACAGGAGTCCACATGGGTAGATGCCATGGTGGAGGAGTATGAATCCATTTTTAGAAATAGTGCTTGGGATATTTCTCCAAGGCCGGTGGGGAAATCATTTGTAGGATTAAGATGGATCTACAAGGTAAAGCAAGCTACTGTTGGGAGCATTGAGAAGTATAAGGCAGGATTTGTTTCCCTGAGCTTCTCACAGATTGAGGGGATTGACTATGAAGAAACCTTTGCACCTGTCGCATGGTATTCTTCCATACAGACCATCCTTGCTCTCTCAGCACAGATGGGTTGGCACATTCATCAGATGGATGTGAAGACTACGTTCCTTAATGGGATCATTGAGGAAGAAGTGTACATTGAGAAACCTGAAGGATTTGAGATCTTTAGCAGCGAGTCACATGTGTGTAGGCTCAAAAGAGTGTTGTATGGGCTGAAACAAGCACCTCGTGCTTGGTACACTCGGATCGATAGCTATTTCACTGGACTTGGCTTCACCAAGAGTGAGGCAGATGCAAACCTATACCAGATTGTCGTTGAGGGTAATCTTTTGATCGTTGTACTTTATGTTGATGATTTGATACTAATAGGTGATGAGCAGTTGATACACTCATGCAAGGCAGATCTTGCGAAGGAGTTTGAGATGAAGGATTTAGGCCTCCTTCATTATTTCCTTGGATTGGAAATATGGCAGTGGGAAGGTGAACTGTTTGTGTCTCAAGGAAAGTATGCCCGGGAGATACTGGAGAAGTTTCACATGCAAGGCTGCAAGCCTATTGACACTCCTCTTCTAGGAAATTGGAAGAAAGAGGATGCTACATCGACAGAGGTAGTGGATGCCACTGTTTATCGATAGTTGATGGGTTTGCTCATGTATTTAGTCAATACAAGACCGGACATATGCTATGCAGTGAACCAGCTTTCACAAGCGATGGTTAAGCCTACCAAGCGCTTTTGGAAGGCGGGCAAGCATGTCCTGGGATATCTCAGGGGCACATCTGAGTATGGTTTATGGTACAGACAGACAGATGAGGTGAAGTTACATGGCTTCATGGATGCATATTGGGCAAGAATCCCAACAGAAAGAAAAAGCACATCAGGAGGGATTTTCAGTATTGAATCTATGACAGTTTCTTGGTACAGCAGGAAACAAAGATCCGTGGCACTCAGTTCAGTGGAAGCAGAATACATGTCAGGAAGTTTAGCTTCATGTGAGGCTATCTGGATGAGGAAGATTCTGGTTGGTTTGTTCGGTTCACATTTAGATCCCACGGTGATTCATTATGATAATCAGAGTTGCATTAAACTCTCGGTTAATCCTGTGTTTCATGATAGATCTAAACATATTAATATATGGTATCATCATATCATAGATTGTGTGCAGTAGAAGATCATGTTGCTTCAGTACATTCCTATGGAGGATCAAGATGTAGATATTGTGATGAAGGCGCTCACCAGGAGAAAATTCGAATACCATAGAGGCAGGATCAGCATGAAGGATAATCCCTATCTTGTTGATAGGGAGTGTTGAGATTCAACAAGATGATGAGCTTAGTGAAAAGAGTCGCCTTCACAAAGTGGGCCCGCAGGCTATTTTTGCACAAGTCAATTTTTAGACATGTCGATCATATTTTAGAAGTTGCAAGATGCTATTTGTGGATGGTTGATCAAGTTGGAAAAATAGATGAAATTCTATTTTTAGAATATTGGGCGAAGTCTATTTATAGATCTTCAATCTAAAAATAGATGCATGTCGATTATTATTAGCTCTTAATAATAATCAGACTCTAAACAACAACTTATTCTCTTGGAGCACTTCAGTTCAGTGCACAGATGTGGCATAGCAACTGACAGAAGGAATTACACTATTCCTAAGGGTTTACTGGAGCTATTGCATGGAGGACTCAGTTAGAACTCAAGTGGCAGAGTTATGACGCAGTTGGAATAAGTAGTTATGGAGTTGTATTTAGTTTAACTCAGTTAGACTCAGTTGAGCTAGTTGTATCTAGTCTAACTGATTGATACACTAGTGGGAGTGGAGTGAATTAATTAGTTAATTAATTCATAAATAATAACTCATTAATCAACTAAACAATACATCAGTTAACTACAGTGCATGGTAGTTTCAGTGGAGACTAGTGGAGAGATAGGTGAAAGGGCAAGCTAGACTATCTGTTGTGACTATTAGTGATGCATTGATTGCATCCAACACACAGTGGAGATGCCAATGAGGATTGCATAGTCAATCCAAGAGTAATTTGAATTCATTCAGAGCTATTCTTCAGCAGGGATTGTGCAGTGGAGGCAGGCTAGCAGGTGGCAAAGATCGGTGCATGGATTTGCAAGATTAGGCCTGTATAGTGTATGACGATTGTACTGTACTAAGAGCTTGTGATAAGATTTACATGTTTGTATGAGATTGTCATATGATCTCCATGTTACATAATATATAGTTGGGGTTTTTAGCTTCAGGATTTCCTGGTTAAAAACCGTGTGATGTGCGATTGATAATTTTTGTTTATGCTTCACATGTGTGTGCAATTAATTTTTCCGCAAAAGATTAACAAGTGGAATAGATTCAGTATCTTGAATAAAGTTAAGTAGTGTGAGATCAGGTGGATCTAGGACATATGCATGCTTAGTGAATATAATTTCTACATTAACAACCTTTAACAACCTTATCTATTCATTAAAAATTATGCTTGACAGCTTTTTATTCTAGACTTTGACCATGATGTTGTTTATCTTCTTGTTCTTAGACCCCATCAACCTGCTTCTTATCCATCCCTGCAAAATAGGAGCATGTCCCTTGTATAATAGTTGAATGCCTCATTTCTGTCCATTTGAAACAACTGTTGAAGAACTAGTGCTCAAAACATGTGGCAAATGTCTTATAACCTTCACTTGATTTCGACCTTCTAGCTGTGAAAATACCGAACCTCCAAAATGGTGCAAAAACTGTCAATACTGCTGCGCTACGAAACTGCGGAGTCTGCTATTTTCGTAGCGCAAACTTTTCCTTTTAAAATCATGCTTCAAACCTCCATTTTTATGTGCCAAACCTCCTGGATCTTCATTTATGTTCTACATATACCTCCCACCAGCATCAAAGCTCAAAACCAAACCCTTTTCACCTTTGAAAATTGCAAAAAAAATTCAAACTGCATCCTACAGCAGTTTCGTAGCGCGCTACGAAACTATTGTGTGTCACCTTCAGTAGTTTTGTAGTTGGCTACGAAACTGATGAGTCTTCACTTTTCACAGCTTCCTTCCAAAATTTTAGTTTTCAATCCTTTAATACTATATTTCCAGGTGTATATCAGCTTTCCTAACCCATAAACATCAACTTAAAACAACTCCAAAAATGAGATATTACCACATAACCTCAACAATTTGTTAAAGGATGACACTTACTGTTTGCACTTATTTTAGCTGTGGATCTTCAAACTATGCTAGCTATATTTCCAGGTCTTCTACTCTCCTATTAAGCCTTCTATTGTTTTCCCTTAGCTTGGTATTGACCATCCTAATGAATTTTGCTTCTTTGATTGCAGGTAGGGTGCATATGAAGAATTGAGCTTGACTATCAATTAATTCAGGGTTTGGATTTTTCTCCATCTCCCACAGTCCTTTCATCCTTTCAAAGTATGACCTTTCTTCTGCATGCACTCTCACCTTTTTCTTCAACTTATCAATATCATTGTTTGCAAGTCTGAGTTTGTCTTTGACATCTTCATAGCTTCTCTTTTCCTTCTGAATATTGAAAACCCTGTTTCTGTCTTCTTCAGGCATTGAAAATGATGTATTTGTGGTTTCTTCAAAAAAATTAGCACTTTCACCTGTTGTTTGATCTATCTCCATGTCTAATAGTTTCAAATCCTTGGAGTGCCTAGTTGAGGGTTTTCTGGGCTTAAAGATAAACTTTTCCACTTCATCCTGAAAATCTAACCCTTTGGATGTCTTCAATTTATTTGATTTGTTGCCACCTGCATCTAGTTTGATGAAGTTTGCTTGTACTAGGGGAGACTCTTCAATGTCAATAGCTTGAAGTATATCATTCAAATTACCTCTTGACTCCTCTGTAACTACAGCCTTACACTTTTCCTTTAACCTTTGACTCCTAGTCAACTTCTTTTGATCTGTTTTACTAGTTGACTGTTCTAGAATTGTCTCCTTAACCAGAGTTTTCTTCTTCTGTGCGGATTTAGGAGTATCTTGGATATTCAATGTTGTTCCTATCATTGGTTCTTTAAATTTTTTCTGATGCTTGATCTTAACAAATCTTCATGACTTTGTTTCTACAGGGGCAGTAATATTTGATGGATTTTTTCTTTAGCTTGAGGACTAACACCTGTTCCTTCAATCCCAATTCTACTCAAAAAGAGGAATTCAACCCAATCTCTGTTTGCTTTCTGTAGCTCATGTAATACTATTAACTTTAATAAGCCATGGTGAAATAATGAGGTTTCACATGACTCAACTTTCATTTGTACCTTATCAGACATCTTAGCCAAACTTTTGAAAAGATAAAAAGGTAAATCTAAATATATCATCCCTGTGAAATGAAGCAAGAGTTTAAAGTGATAGGTATACACCTTGTAGTATCTTCCTTCGCAGGTGAAGTACCTCTAAATATTGTAGAGCAGATTGGAAAATGTATCTTTGACATAACTTCTTGGCACAACTTTGTTCAAGTCAACCTCTGTAAACTCTGGTTTTAGAAATATTTTGCAGGGTACCATGTCAAACTTGAAGTTTTTAAACCACCTATCTTCTCTCAGAATTTCTGTAACTGCTAATATCACTTCAAGGGAAATTGGTAAATTTAGGAATCCAATATTTGAGTTTGATCCTGTGAATTTTAAGGCAAATTCTTTGGTGACTTGAGTGTGCCCTCCTTGAAGTTTTTCACAAACCTCCAGCAACCTACTTTCTTAAAGGATTCTTAGGCAATGACCAGACCTATGACTCCTTCTTTCTTTAGCCATTATCTTCTTGAAAAAATTGTATCTTTAGAAATATGTGATAATCCCTCTGAAAACCATGTGTTTTCAGCAAATTAGCAAATTAGAAATCAGAGCTTGCTGTTGAATGAACTGGTTCGCTTGGTAAATGAGTTCAGCCTCGATTGATAACAATTCTACCTCGCTTGATAACAATTATGCTTCCACCAGCAATGAATTTCAAACTCACTTGATAACAAGTTTTGAAAATACTGATATAACCTGAATTTGAATGAGTAGCCTCGCTTGAATTTGTTTCAGTAAACTCAGGTCTTTCACCACTAATTTCTTCTTCAAAACATAAGCATGCATGCACTATTGTCTTGCATGAGACAAATGAAGTCGAAAATGGCCAATTGTTTTCAAATTTGAAAGGACCAATGACAACTGACCCCTAATCGATGAAAAATGACCCCTAATAATTACAATGAATGGTTGCATGCATGAAGGAGAATTCGTGGATGACACCTAATGATGAAGAATTTAACTGTATTTGACAGATGTGACAACTCAAACACAAAACTGAGAATCCCCAATTTCGTAGCGCATGATTTGCAAATTCGGGTTTTTGCGCTACGAAATCACTAGTGTTTTCATAGTGCAGAATCAAATTTTTACACTGAGCGTGCTACGAAAACGTGGTTTCGTGGCTTATTCATCAAATTTTCAAAAAAAAATTAAAAATGGGTTTCAAAACGTGGCATAAGATCTTTGAAGATTGAAACAAGGTTAATGAACATTGTTTGGTGATGGAATGTGAATTTTAACCCATGATCTAAACCTTTAAAAATATAAAAAATGACTCTAACCCTATCTAGCATTATTACTTAGGAACAAGTGTAACTGACCAAGTTTCAGAAAATTTTTATAGTGATAACAGAAACCATGAGGAGGATTTCCCCTGCAGCTACAAATTTTACTAGACCAACTGGACACGAGGGTGAAGGACTTCAATCTGGTAATACGAACTCTCACAAGTGCCTCTATTGTGTTTCCTTATTTTTCTGATTCCCAGTCTTTGAATTCTTCATCACCATCCACAACAACCCCTATCATAATTGCCCTACCTTCCACCATGTTCAACTCACCCCAAGCAACCACAGTCACCCCAATTTGCAAGAGCAAGGCACCTAAACCCTCAGTAGCTAAACCCAAGCCCAAAAAATAAATAATTATGGTGCCCAAGTAAATAGTTGATCTTATAGGGGAAGATCAGACCAAACCTATGGATACAGGAGTACCATTTTAAGAAGAGCCAAAGGTTACCACCCAGGAAAACTTCGCGCTACCTATGTTTGATCCATCCTTGGTTCTAAACATTCAAACATTGTATCCACCTCATACTCACAAATCATCACCACATACTTCATTCACTTCTAATGACCATTCCATTCACACTTCTTCCACCTCAACAACTATCTCAGACCCAATAAAGCTAGCCAACAAGAAAAATGGTGGCACCAAGGTAGAAGTTAACTCGGGTATGGCTGGAGTACCAAAGGTTTGTTGGAAATACTGAGAGGGGGGTGTGAATCATTATTTCTTTCAATTATAGCATTAGTTAATATTCAATTATTATCAGTGTTTGTACAATGATAGCAGAAAACAAGAGGAACACAAATGCACAAAATTTTTAAGGTGGAAACCCACTCCGGGACAAAAACCACCTAATGCTTTTCTAATAATTCTTTTCAACTCCAATTGAAAATAAAGCTCCAACTTCCTAGAATCTAGAAAATCATTCTTCTCTAGCTCCCACTGGATGGACGCTCCAATGCCCGAGATTCTTCAGTAGTCACTGAACGGATGCACCAACACCCAATGATCTACAACTCACCCTAGCACCACCCTACCACCTTATAGAAGAATAAAAGAAGAATGGACTCCCGTACCAGGGAAAATGGTCCACTTTACAATGATATAGAATGATGTAGAAGAATAAGATATACTAGACCATAACCGCAACTTTGACACAACCATCTAATGATGATCCTAGACCTCCCAACACTGCCTCTTCAACCCTTGGCAGATAGACACTAGTACAATTTGTACAATAATGTATTTACAATGATTAAGTACAATGATACCTTTACAATGATTGTATGCAGTGCTGCCCACTTGAAGACTTCATATGATAAACTTCTTGTTGCTGTTATGCACCTTGGTTGCTGCTCTTGTCATGCTACCCTCTGCTGCACCTTGTTTTTATTTTATGCCGTAGAAAGTCTGGTCCTTTGCAATCCTTGACAACACATGATCTAGCTTTTTCTTGCCTTCTAGGAGCTCGATATTGAATCTGGTTTATCTCTGTTATTTCATATCCTCAATATATGATTTTCGGTCTTGTAGTATTCCTCTGAGTCTTCTTTCCAATGCCATAGGTCTGACCCAATTTGGATTCTTCAAGAGAGATTTATACCCCATTTCTCACACTGCCCTAATTATGGACTGTTTCAGTAGAGCGCACTTGTACGACATGCCATGTGTCACTGTTTATTCATTTGCTTCTGAAATTTATAGAGGAAAAAGTACAAATTGTGAACTATCTATCACGTTTTATGGCATTCCAATACGATACTCAGAGAGAGAGAGTTATGACGAATTTACCAAGGTCACTTCTTTGAGATGAATTTCAGGAGCGTGCAAAAACCCTTACTTCCACAGATCATATCTCCAAAAATATTGCTCAACTTGATCTAAAATTTTTACTGCAGCTTCCTCAGGACTTTGGCTTCACCTCATAAAAATTTCAGCTTCTGATCCTTCGTAGAAAAAAATTTAGAGCGAAAATTCCACGATGACCTGTTTCAGATGGCCGAATCCCTTACCTAAGGAGGAAATGAAGATCACAATATATATGAATTATTAAGTTGAGAGAGCCTTCAACAAGTGAACGTGGGAGGGATCTTAGGAGCTTAAAAAATATTAATTATGAATTTTCAATGACCCATTCCCCAACCCCATGGGGTTTTAGCCCACTAACTGGGGTACAAACTTCAAACATGAATATCTCTCAAACCGTGAAGAATTACATGGCGTGCCATATATCAACGAAAACATCTCGACAAGTAGAAACCATCAAAAGAATTATTGACCCAGAATATATTAATTTGGTAGGTCAAAATTCTCATTCAATATTGGGTTAGCCCCTGGTGCTGCTTGGGTTGACATCAATGACAACTGCTGATCAACAATCTCCCCCTTTGGCATTGATGGCAACAAAAGTACTCCCCCTGCAATCATGAAACCTCTTCCTACAACATTCTCTCCCCCTTTTACATAAATGGAAAAGGGTAACTCCCCTTGAAACACAACCATCCTGTGAACCTGTACACACTTCCACTCACATTGACACACAACCGTCCTACAGACTTGTACACACTTCCACTCCCCCTTTTATATTCTGAAAAGGGAAAATATAATGAGAACTTGGGAGAATCCCAAGCTTCTGGCGAAGATATTCCAATGTTGGCGAATATTTGATATGTGATTCTTTTGGTGCTGCTCAGAATCTTGCTACTTGTCCAACTGCTTTCATAATATCTGGTCAGGAGGCTGTTACATATAGAAGACTACTAATCATAGATCTGTACAACCTTTGATCCACATCCTTAGATGAGTCGTCTATTCTCAATTTGCAACCAAGTAAAGACATCTCGAAATCACTTTGCACCTTTGTAGCAAAATTCTTACTTAGTCGATCATCATTGCTACCAATTATTGTATCATCCTCTTTAGCTATTAGACATGCTTTAGTTGCTTCATTAAGAACATATATCTTGTTTGGAGCTCGACTTGTTGTAGCCACAATTTCACCATACACGCCTTTCCTGATTTCACATTTCGTGGAATTGAATAGTATTGTGTGTCCTTGATCACACATTTTTCCAACACTGAGAAAATTGTGATTCATGTTTTCAACCAATAGAACATTCTTGGCTAGAACATCTTTGCTTCTGAGAGTGACAGTACCTGATCCTATAACATTTGAAGATCCATCATTTCCAAAGGACATGGTTCCATCCTTCTTCTCTTTCAGAGATACAAATTTATTTCTATCTCCAGTCATATGCGTTGAGGAACCGCTATCAACATACCACACATCTTTGTTCTTTTGAGCCTTGAGAGCGAGAGAAAAATTATCATTCTTCTTCTTCTTCCATGTTCGTTCATTCTGTGGCTTCGAAGATTATTCTAGAGGATTTTCAAGTTTGCAGTCTTTGGCTATGTGTCCAAAGTTTCGACATTTGTAACATTAAATATTATTTCTTAAATGTTCAAATCTATTGATATTTCGTTGAGCCCTGGGAGGTTCATATTTGACAGATCTCCTGGAATTGTATTCGTTCCTAGGGTATGTGTGACATTCTACAACTTTATGACCAAATTTTCCACATGAATAACAGTAGCCATAAAAAATATGTTGGTACCTGGATGGAAATTTTCGTCAAGGAATTGCCTTCCAAGGTTGTTCTTGCGAATCTTGTCCAATGAAGTCTTCATGCATGTCAGATCTCATAGGTTCATTGTATTTTGTTGTAGAAGGTCCTACTTCTTCTTCTTTGTAACCGATGCCAGTTTTTTCATTGTAAGATCGTTTATTGTTGATGAGTTCTTCCAATGCCCTTGAGCTATTGGCATAGTTTTGGATAGTTTTTCCTTTCTTCACTTCCTCACGCAGCGAGACTACTTGGGCTTCTAATTCTTCCCTTTCTTGGTTGCTTTCTTCCAACTTCTTTTGAAGTGACTCTTCAATGCATTTGTGTTCTTCAAATTCAATTTTGAGACCTTGAACTTGTTCTTCAAGAGTTTTGGAACAAATCTTCTCTACCTTGAGATATTTTATAAGCTTGATTGCTTCCTCATAAAATTTGTCTATGGTCCATCATTCTTCTTCGTTGTTTGATACCTCTTGCTTATTGTGCTTGGCCATAAACAATACTCTCTCATTGGCTTCTTCTTCACTATCATTGTCTTCATCGGATGATGATCTATCTTCTTTAGAGAGAAAGTTCCTTTTGGATCCTTGCTTGTTGAATTTCTTAAAGCCTTTCTTTCTTTTTGAGTTGCCATTACTTTTGTTTGGACATTTTGCTGCAAAATGCCCAACCTCATTACAGATGAAACATATCAATGGAAGTTTACCTTTGAATTGTCCCTTACCAATTTGTAGTTTTCTCGTGAAGTAAGCATATTCTTCATCTGAAAGACCTTCTTCATCATCTCCCTTTTCTTCACACTTGTAGGTGCATGTCTTTTCAATTGAAGGTTGTTTATCCTTATTGGTTTTATTAGATGCAACGAACGCAGTTTCTAGATGCGAAGTACCCTCTTCTTCATCAAGTCTCATTTCATATGCTATGAGAACTCCATGTAATTCCTCTTTGCTGAGTTTGTCCAGATTTTCACTGTATTCTAAGACCGATACCTTTGGGTTGAATCTCCCTGGTAACGTTCTAAGAATCTTCCGTATAATAGTCTTCTCATCAACTAGCTCTCCCAATCCTTCCAGAGTATTGGTTATTTCATCAACGTATTGGAAATATGCAGCAATGTATGTGGTAGGAGTTCAATCTGGTAATACAAACTCTCAAAAGTGCCTCTATTGTGTTTCCTTATTTTTCTGATTCCCAGTCTTTAAATTCTTCATCACCATCCACAACAACGCCTATCATCATTTCCCTACCTTCCACCATGTTCAACTCACCCCAAGCAACCACAGTCACCCCAATTTGCAAGAGCAAGGCACCTAAACCCTCAGTAGCTAAACCCAAGCCCAAAAAATAAATAATTATGGTGCCCAAGTAAACAGTTGATCTTATAGGGGAAGATTAGACCAAACCTATGAATACAGGAGTACCAGTTTAAGAAGAGCCAAAGGTTACCACCCAGGAAAACTTCGCGCTACCTGTGTTTGATCCATCCTTGGTTCTAAATATTCAAACATTGTCTCCACCTCATACTCACAACTCATCACCACATACTTCATTCACTTCTAATGACCATTCCATTCACACTTCTTCCACCTCAACGACTATCTCAGACCCAATAAAGCTAGCCAACAAGAAAAATGGTGGCACCAAGGTAGAAGTTAACTCGGGCATGGCTGGAGTACCCAAGGTTAACCAACCTTTGTTGGGACAGGGAACTTTCATAGAACTATTATTTCAAGGAGGGTCTTTTACTTTGGATGCAACGCCCTCGCCAACAGAGTTGAACCCATTTCAGCAAGCCAACCTAATATTGCAGCAGATTCTACCAACCACTAGTATGAATAACCCAGAACCTCAGCTGTCGCAACAAAACCAACCAGCATCCCCACAAGAGCACTTAGAGAGGGTAATCGCCAATGGGAAACCCGTCAGATAAATACAACCAACCCAAGATATGTTAGGCATCATGAGCATGCAGATCTGGGGGCCTGGCCATTTATACAAGTTCATCCAGCTAGTAGCACAACAAGAAGAAGGGCTGCACAACGACCTCCAACATAGGTTTGAGAAGAAACAATAGCAAGTCATCACTCTTACTGAAGAGTGCAACCAACTTAAAGGGGAAAAGGATAATCTACAAGAGCAGTTGGAAAAGGTAATAGAAATATTCAAAGACCTATGGCTGGAAATAATTTCCCAGGATAACAAAACTCCAAAGGACATATTGGCCTACTCGATGGTCAAAAGGTCTATTCGAGTGAAAATGGAATGTGAAAATCTCAACAGAGCGAACCAAGATCTCAAAGAAACGCTAGTTGCCAGAATAGCAGTACCAGACCTTGCCACGGTATATGTTGAGAAGGTTACCGAGAAACAAAAGTAAGTAACTGGCATGAAGGAAACCCTGGGGACAACAGTGAAAGAAGCCTAAAGCATATTGAAGCATTTACATGAATTCTCAAACTCGTTAACAATGAAAGTCCAACTAATCTCAGCATAGCTTCAAAAAATTTCCCAAGAGATCAAAAAAGCCACAGATCCGGTCGGCATAACCCAGCTGTACAACCAAGCAGAGGTGTTGGAAACCAAAATCAAGAAAATAGAAGAACACTCCACTGCCACAAAGAAGTTCCTCAGAGAACTAAGGAAACCGGTCAAGAAGAAAGCAGAGGCGATACAACAGATGGCATCCAAAGCTGAGCCGAAGATACATGAGGTATTCAGCAAGCTTCTGCCAGTAGCAAGTTAAACCGAGGCTGAAAGAGTCGCCACCCAGATAGAGCAGTTAATTAAAGAGTGGCAACAGACAGTCATTGAGTTCGTGGAACTTAAGTCCTCAGCATTAAGCAAGGCTCCGGAGTTGGGGCCTTTGTTTGGACAGAGTGAAGAAGAAGAAAAGACAAAGTCAGACTCTGAAGCCGACAAACCAATGGAAGGAAAAACAGTAGGAAAATATTTACTCAGGATGAGTCAATAGCACGTGGTTGGGGCCTGTTAGGGAATTTGTTTTGAAAAAGAAATAGTTTTGAGCTGCGGAAAGTTGGAAAACAGGTGGCAAAGCACAATCAAGGTAGACAGGGAGCTATCACGGTTGTAGAAAACTGAAATACAGGTGGCGTGGTAGTTGTGGAGAATAGTGCAGATGGCAGATATGGGAGAAAAAAACAATCAGCAGAACTCCCAGTAATCAAGAAGAAGAAGAAAGCAGTAGAGCAGGAAAAGAGGAAGGACTGACAGTCACACTGGCGGAGGAACAAATAGGCAGTCAGCGAGCGGAGGAGAGTTAGTTAGTCAGTGCAGTAGAAGGCTGATAGACACAGCAGAGTCGTAGGAGAGCTCTGTGAGAAATGTGTTGTATTGAATCAAACTGTAATAGACTCTGTGGAGTATAGGTATGCTATTCTGATATTGATAATGAGATCTAGTTGTTTCCGCTATGTAATGTTATGAGTTGATTGTTAGTCATTTTCTTACTATGAATGTATGCCCAGTTTAAATTTTAATTCATCATTCTGAACATGCTTTGATGAATGATAGTTGATACAGAATGGCTAGATATGTGTGTTGCTTCCAATTTTTCGTAACTTTTCTTCATGGTTTTATTTGTCTTATACATGATCCGTCTCCTAATCTTACTAAGGTCACGACACACCTCGAGTGAGACGCTCTACTCTCTGGAGTAGGGTGAAAATGCCAATGTTGTGCTATACTACTGCGGAAACCTTGTTGGCCTCTATCCTGAACCTGGGTCTTGCACAGAGACCTCCTTTTTCACCAACATGAGGTTTGAGGAGAAATTTTCAATATTCAAGGTCTAAGTCCATTCCCTTGAACCATTTTTCTCCATGACTAGGAATACTTGTTGCTGAAGAAATCACATATGCTAATACAGTGAACTCTACCCCTTCAATTATGGCCTTTCCTATGCTAAAACTAGTGGAAAATAGGCTTTTCAATTGGAGAAGACAACCTTCTTCCATAATTATTTCACGGAACCTCAATCATCTAGTCCTCTCAAAGCATATCTTGGCAAAAGGTGAAGCATTGACTTCTTGCAAGGTGGATGGCTCAAATCTGAAGTGGTGGCCTCCTTTGTGGATTTTCTTTTCACTTTCCATAATTTCTATCAAAAGGATGAAACCCTAGGTGTTTATATGTAGTGGGTATGGGAAGTGAATTTGGGAAAAACAGATGAGAGGGATAGGGTGAGTTTGGAGGGTGATATGAAGGGTAATGAAGCCAATTAAAAATCCCAAAAAATTTCAAGAGGTAGGTTCATATGCTGGATTCAAAGTACCAATGAAATTTAGTGAAATGGATGTAAGGAAGGTGATCAAATTAGGAAAACACGGGGATTTCCTAGTTTTCCAATAGAAAAATAGTAGGAAATTAGGGTTTTGATGGGAATGATGTTTAGGGAGGTTGTGAATGGTAGGGAATGATAGAGTATGGTATGGGGAAGGTGTATGAGGGTATTAAATGATAGGGTTAGGTTTTAGTCCATTGAAATCACTCAATGATAGGAAAAAGTGAAAACGTAGTGGGAGAGGACTAGGTAAGAAAGAAAATCAATACCCTGCCTGATAAATTGACTTAAGGAGGACGTGAGGTGTTGAATTACTATTAAAGAAAATTTAGAAACTTATTTCAATGATCCTAGAGCTTGGATGAGTGATTTAGGATCCAAATTCCAAAACCGTAGCACACTCCCAGATGCGTAGCGTAGGTTTTCAGATGCATAGTAGAGCATTCTAGAAGCATAGCATAGGTATCTTTAGATATTTTTTCTTGATTTTCTTCCAACCCTTGATAATTAAGGAGAAATTTGAAGATAAGAGAGGAGATACAACAAACATGAAAAGACAAAATGAGTTTAATAATCCTTCTTTTCTCTTTATAACATCTTGAAATGAATTTTTTTGTCTTTTAGTGAAACCAAAAAATTTGAGGAAATTTTGGCCTTTTTTAAACAATTTGACAATGTAACAAGATTTGAAATAACTCAAATTGTATTACTTTATTTCCCTACCTGTCCTAATTCCATTTAAATGACTTGTATGATGAAAATGAAGTCTTTTTTTCCCTGTTTGATGACATAATTATACTTTTTAGTGGCGAAACAAGGACACTTTGACATAGACCTAGATGCGGAAGGAGTGATTGATCTGTGACCCTAGATGAAAATAAATGACATGACCTCTGAGATGATGATGGGCATGAATGGATGAGGGGAGTAGCATTTTATACCTATACCATATGTAGTGACCAAAATTGATTTGAAAACTTGTTTGAAAAGACAAAATTTTGACCTAGGACTACTAAAAAGTAAAATGAAAGAGAATATTTGATCAGTGAACATATTGACACTAACACCATCAAGTGTATCAACATAAATAGGATCAATCATCAATGCCAATACATACCGACACACACCATGGTCCATCAATCTATACATGAGGTTTCCATAAGTGTATGACCTCAATATTTGACATCAATGCCAACACATCCATCTCTCTATCAATACATCAATGCCAACCTATAGGACCTCCATCACACATGATCATGACCATGACCTTATTGACATCAATGCCAATAAACTCCCCCTTTGTAATTTATGTCAACCTCATCAACATGTGAGGCTGAACTCTATCCATCCAATATATCTCCAAATTATCTCCCCCTTTGATATCAATGACAAAGGTTCAACTTCATATGAATAGGTAGAAAGAATTGAAGTACATATTGGATCAATACATCCCTACATGGCTGAAATGTAATGCATCAAAATCATACATGTCTATATAAAGATAAAAGCAATGTATATGTCCAATCAACATCCAAAGCAGAATATCATCCAATAAACAACTAGCAGCAAGTAGCATATGCCAACATAAGGCAACCATAAGCAACACATGCAATAATCACATAAGAAATTGTAAGTAGAATAAACTGCATGCATATATATGCACATAAGCATCAATCAACACCCATCCACATACAAACATCAGATGAGCTAACCACACACAATCTCCCCTATGTCTACATAGCAGCAACTCCATAACGTCTCATCACATGAGGCCAAACTCCATTGCCATAGCATAGTATGAGGTATATGACGAAAAACTCCAAGAATATCATAATTCCAACAATGTATGGCTGAAGTAAATATGAAAAAACAATGCTCCCCTTCAACACATGCCATCTCCAAGCTTTAGAGATACCAATTGTTGGGATGAAATGATTGTTTCTGTTGTAAACAATGCTTCCTTTGACAAATAGAAGCACTATATGGTATGAGACTCCACATGACCATGAATCAGATGTCATATACAATGATAAATACATGGCTATATAAATGATAGAATGGACCTCAAACATAACTCATATGACCATAACATGACCTCATGACTCATGGATAAGTGACCCAAAAGATATTACAATATAGGTACATGGCTCCATGAGCATTGTACATAGATTTTCAATGAATACATAGTTTTTATGATCATTTCCTATAGAAAAATGACTAAAATACATAATACATCATGACTATTACATAATCATTATCCCATACATGTGGTTACAATATGACTCCATATGACTCCTCCAAAATATGTCTGCCATCAATACGACTCAACATACTAATGAATGGACACAATACCAATGTGAAATAATGAAATAATGGTAAATACATGGTTGTAATAAACTGCATATGGCAACCTATACATGGTTGGTCCATGCCACAATTCATCCCAATACACCTTGGAGGAATGATCATAATATATGCATGGTTGCACATTTTTTCATCCAGTTGTTAGTGGAAACCAAAAAAAAATATATGGTTGAAACATGTGCTCTTATTTCTACTCATGAAAGCACATATAAAGTTGCTATAAACATATGAGAAAAAAGGAATGAAAAAGAAATTATAAACCATGAATCTCAGTACCATGCATAGCTCCCCATGATCTCAATATACCTCCAAAGAACATGTTGACCTTGTGGACCCGAAAGTGCATGAGGCTGAAAAGAACTCATCATATTTTGTTGCAAAATCCATGATATGCTCCCCCTAAGTTTATGCACCTCTCATGATCTACAGTCCTCCATAAGTATGCATGAAATAACCATGGACTACAAGAAGGAATGCTCTTCACTAGTTGAATATTTGTTGCTCCTTTCTCCACATGATATTAGGTTGCTCCTTCTCTTCTTTTATCTTCTTCTTGTCTTCCTTCACTTTCTTATTCTCTTGATTCATTGGTTTAGTGCTAGATCCTCTCTCTTTTTTGTTTATTTTGACAGTTTTGTCTTGAATAACGGGGAAAAAAATAATCTCTTTCCATATGGACAAATCTATGAAAAATATAGCACTCCACATGGATGAGAGGATCAACTCTTCTTCTGCTCATGCCGGATCTAAATAATGCATGAAATTTTCATCTCCTCTATTGGTTAGATCTGCAATCAGATGCCTTATGGCCAAACAAGTGACATGAATAGAAATAACCATAAAATCACAAGTATACCTATTGGCCATTCTCCTTTGTTGTTGGAATTTCTGGAATCTCTATTGATATGGTTTATATGATTTGATCCAGAAATTTTCTACAACATGCCAAAACTTGTGATAGTTGTAGCATTCTACATTATCTACAAAAGGAACAAAAGGACTTTTATTCCTTTTAAATCTTACAAATTTTTCACGATCACCTCTAAGAGAAAAGGATCTTCTGAATGCAGGTGCTCTATGATATTTTCTTCTCTGCTACTAGTTTTTCTACTTGACTAACTGTTGGTTTTTCTTGTTTTTCTATTATTGGCTATTTTTTTGCTTGACTGGCCACTAGATCTACTTTTTATTACCTTAGATCTCACTTTTTCTATTGGTGTTTTTTTCTACTGGTTTATTGGGTTCTTCTTTGGTGTCCTTACCTACATGCAAACTAGATTTACCCTTTTGAAATCCAAGACGATATCTATCTAGTGGTGATATTTGGATCTCAAGAAAATTATCCAAGGCTATCATGCTCTTCTCCATCTCTCAATGCTCTCTCAAGGAAACAAATTATACTTCTAATTTCTCAATCTCTTTTAATTTATCTTGAAATTGTTTCCTCACACCTTCCTCAAATTTTTCAATTTCAGCCAACTTAATATTTAAGCTCACTATCTCCTCCTTGGGCATAGTCTCCATATCATCACATATCTGTAACAATTTCTCTTGATCCTTGCATGAAATTTTTAGTCTAGAAATCTCAGATCTAAGATTTTTAACAACATTCTCATGTTCATTATGTGCTTCAGCATAATCTATATCTGAATCAAAATTATAACTCAACATGAAATCATCAATATTTATACCTTCAAGAGAATTAATTTCTGATCTCTTCTCATAATTCGCTAAATCATGTTCACTAGAAGAATGAGACTCTTGTGGTTGAGATCCTTGTTTCTGGAGGCTCTTCTTCTTTTTCTTATTTTTATTGTTCTTCTTATTGCTCTTCTTATCATTTTCCTTATTGTTGTTGGTACCTTCACCAAATATGGCTTCTATATTATCCCACATATCTTTGGCACCTTTCAAATCCACTAGCCTCTTGATATCATCATCATGAATATTCTCATAGATTATGCACCGTGATTGACCATCTTGCTGCAAAACTTATTCTACAATTGTATATTTGCCAAAATATCCACATACAACACTCCAAACATTAGATCCATAAGATAATAATTGATATTTTACATTTTTACTCCATACCTTGTAATTTTCAGTAGTGAGGACATCCACTCCGAAAAAAATTCAAAATATGCCAACAAACCCCAAATATACTCTCTAGCAATAAAGCTGCAACCAAGAGCCCTGCTCTGATACGAATTGTAGTAAAACTTTGAGCAATACTAAGAGGGGGGATGAATCAGTAGTGTGATATATATATATAATTTTTTTCCTTTTATTAACTTCACTTATTGAATCATGCATAACCAACTACACATTATATTATCTCATGCATATAGACCATATAAGAATCTAAATCATAAACCATGTGAGCAACATAAACAATAAAAAATACACATAATCACATTATCAAACATGACACAATATTTTTGGTGGAAACCCTTCCAAGAGAAAAACCACCCTTGTTTTTGTCGCTTTGCTCTGAATTTATATTAGTCAATCAATTGATATTTAACATAGTGTGTTTACTCCCATAAGCATGAATACTCGACCTCATATACAACATACCAATCACAGTTGGCTAGGAGACTCAATACTACTAGATCAACTTGTAATACTCTGTTATCTATGGATCTCTATGGGCTATCATATGATGAAGGCGACCATGTTATTTGATCCCCGCCCAACTACCATTGGACTATGCAACCACCCTTGGATTGAGATAATTTTTCCTTTAGTTGAAGCTTTGATATCACCGCTCCATCTCCATGAAGTCACTTCTCCTCACGAACATGCAAAACTCTTTCATCTATTTTCAAACTGGATCCCAAGACACTATGCTAAAAAATAATTGAAATCTTCATACATGCTCTCAATAGTAATATATCATCATCAAATCAAAATAGAAACAATGCACAAGGTATGTGCTCTCCAATACAAAAACTGTGTTGACACAAAACTTAATCAATCAAACCGTCACCACAATATGATGTTGCAAAAGAAAAATAGAATCATAAGACACATGGATATGTGTTACATGCATCAACATCTCCTACAATAAAAATTGTGAGAATCACTAACATAAAATCCACCTAGCAGCATACAACACTTCTCCTAAAACAATCTCTATACCAACAACTCCAAATATGAACAACTTAAATCATGCTTCAGATATGCACATTATTTAGTCATGGAGTGAAGCTTATATGATCTCTACTAGATATGAAGCATATACTTCTTCTCTGCAACCTTCTCACTCACATACATACCACATCTAACTACATCAGCCACCACAAAGCTCACAATGCACGAATATAAAACATGTAGGCGAAAATTGAGCTTAGGGTTAGCATCAAGAGTGCATAAATGGGACTAAATAAATCCACTAAGGTCACTACTACTGCACTAAATGTATTCACACCCTTGGATGACCTTTTCAAACCATTTCCAACCTTATGTTATTTTTTTGGAAGCCTTAGTGAATTTCTAACCTAATTTCCTTCCGAACAACGTGATAAATGCATAGGAAAAGTCGTGAAATCCCTCAGACACATGCATGCCACTGTCTTTGACTGGCTGGAGCTATAACCACTCCCATAAGTTGGCCTCCATGCAACTATAGCATTCCAATCACTCCCATAGGCCTTTATGCATGTGATTGGGGCTAGAATTGACTGAAACCTTCAATCCTTCAACTTAATACCTTTGCTAATTGTTGCATCATTTTCTTCAGCTCATATGCATTCCTCCATACCTTTGATATAGCCTCTAACACCTCTACAAGTGGATCAAACAAGCCTCCCAAATTTCACTACCAAGTTGACCTCGTAGGGCCAACAAACAAGGTTGGAAAGTGTGCCAACAAGTCCTCCAGTCACCAGCAAACCTATGAACAAGCTGAAAAACCTCTTTCAAACCTACACTCATCTTTGTAGCACATAATGAAGCCATCATATCACTACTATAAGTCTCTTCATAGGCATAGACATGAATACCTAATGAATTCCTAGTTGAAAACTCAAGTAGTGTGCCATGAATGATCTCTATCATGTGTAGATATGCCTGATCAACATGTAGCATCATCCTCTACTATAGCAACATCATCAAACCATCATGACATTTCCATCAATGCATATTCTAACTTCTCTAAGACCAACATGCTACAATCAAAATCTATCAATGTGATCACATAATTGTGTCATCAAGAGTGTCATCATCAATAGGATCAATCATTAATGCCAATAAATGTAGAAATTTATTAATACTGATGTATTACTGGATTCTCCTAATCTAAAAATATTTATCTTCTTTCTAAATACAAAATCCTTCCACTGTTAAACTTGCGGAAATTAAAAACTCAATTGCAAACATATTTGAATAAATTCAATTGCACATAACACAATTGTTTAACGGGAAAGCTTAATGATAAAAACCCCAACTATCATATATCATGTATATCAATGGAATCATGTAATAATCTCATACAAAGCTTAGCACATCAAGCTCTCAATACAATGTATATTCATTACACACTTTCACACAGAAATTTGCATCTCCATGCACCAATTTCTTACCTCATGATAGCTTGCCTCCACTACGCAATCCTTGCTGAAGAAGACCCATAAATGAATTCGAATTGGCCTTTCATTGACTGCGAAATCCTCGTTGGCAACTCCAATGTGTGTCAGATGCACTGAATGCATCACTATAGTCATAAAGGATAGTCCATCTCACCCTTTCACCTATCTCTCCACTGGGTCTCCACTAGAATTGAAATGCAAGTAGTTAAATGTTGTATTTGTTCAGTTGTAGTGAGTTATTAGTTTTGAATTAATTAAATAATTAATTCACTTAACTCTCACTAGTGTATCTTTCAGTTAGACTAGATACAACTAGCTCAACTTAGTTTAACTCACTTAACTGAGTTAAACTAAATAACAACTCCTGTAAATACTCTTCCAACTCTGTCATAACTTTTCCACTTCAGTTCTAATCGAGTCCTTCATGCATGAGCCACCAATAACCCTAGGAATTGTGTAATTCCTTCAGCCCACTGATTTGCCAAATCTATTCATTGAAATAAATTGCTCCAAGATAATAAGTTGATGTTTATTGTCAGATTATTATTAAGGGTTAATAATAATTGACATCCACCTATTTTTAGATCGAAAATCTATAAATAGACTTCTCCCAATATTCTAGAAATATAATTTCATCTATTTTCCACATTTGAAAAACCATCTACAAATAGTATCCTGCAACTTATAGAATATGCTCACCATGTCTAAAAATAGACATACACCTAAAAATAGCTTGCGGACCCCACTTAGTGAAGGTGCTTACTTTTCACTCAGCTCATCATCCTGTTGAATCTCAACACTCCCTCTCAAAAAGATAGGGATTATCCTTCACCCTGATCCTGCCTCTATGGTATTCGAATTTTCTCCTGTCGAGCGCCTTCGTCAGAATATTTGCATCCTGATCTTCCGTAGGAATGTACTGAAGCAACATGATCTTCCGCTGCACACAATCTCTGATATGATGATACCATATATCAATATGTTTAGATATATCATGAAACACATGATTAATCGATAGTTTAATGCAACTCTGATTATCACAATGTATCATTATAGGATCTAAATGTGAATCGAAAAAACTGACCAGGATCTTCCTCATCCAGATAGCCTCTCATGCAGCTTGACTTGCTGCCATGTATTATTCTTCTGCTGAACTGAGTGCCACGTATTTTTGTTTTCTGCTGTACCAAGAAACTACTATAAATCCGATATTGAAAACCCCTACTGATGTGCTCTTTTTGTCTGTTGGGCTTCTTGCCTAATATGCATCCCTAAAGCCATGCAACTTCACTTCATCCATCTGTCTGTACCATAAGAGATACTCAAATGTGCCCCTAAGATACCTCAGGACATGCTTTCCTACCTTCCAAAAGAGCTTGGTAGGCTTAACCATCGCTTGTGAAAGATGGTTCACCACATAGCATATGTCCAGTCTTGTATTAACTAAACACAGGAGCGGACCTACCAACTGTCAATAAACAGTGGCATCCACTACCTCTACCGATGTAGCATCCTCTTTCTTGCAATTTCCTAGAAGAGGAGTATCCATGGGCTTGCAATCCTCCATGTGAAACTTACCAAGTATCTCCCAAGCATACTTGCCTTGAGACACAACCATTTCACCTTCTTGCTGCCATATTTCCAATCCAAGGAAATAATGAAGGAGGCCCAAATCCTTCATCTCAAACTCCTTTGCAAGATCTACCTTGCATGAGTGTATCAGCTGCTCATCACCTGTTAGTATTAAATCATCAACATAAAGAAAAATGATTAAAAGCTTACCCTCCACCACAATTTGGTACAGGTTTGCATCTGCCTCAATCTTGGTGACACCAAGTCCAGTGAAATAGATGTCGATCCGTGTGTACCAAGCATGTGGTGCTTGCTTCATCCCATACATCACTCTTTTGAGTCTGCACACATGTGAATCATTGCTGAAGATCTCAAATGCTTCAGGTTGCTCAATGTACACCTCTTCCTCGATGATCCCATTAAGGAATAGAATCTTCACATCCATCTGATGAATGTGCCAACCCATTTGCATTGAGAGAGCAAGGATGGTCCTTATGGAAGAATATTGTGCGACAGGTGCAAAGGTTTCTTCATAATCAATCCCCTTGATATGTGAGAAGCCTTGGGAAAAAAATCTTCCCTTATACTTCTCGACGCTCCCATTAGCAGCTTGCTTTACCTTGTATATCCATTTCGAATATACCATTGATTTACCCACTGGCCTTGGAACAATCTCCCAAGAATTGTTTCTGACAATGGATTCATACTCCACCATGGCATCTACCCATGTGGGCTCCTACACTTCTTCTTCAAAAGAAGATGGCTCTGTCACGATAAAATTTCTCATAAGAGCCATGTATCTAGTAAATTGATCAAGTGACTATCTCTATCTGCGCTGTGATGTAGGGACTCCTACATTCTGTGTCGCATCAAGATTCAGTCTCTCGGCTTCTGTGGTACACTTTCTACTAGTTCTAATGTTTGGATCTGCTTGAGTGGACTCCTCCACTCCATGAAATTCCTCCTATGGCTGATCCACATCTAGAGGCTCATCTTTGGGAACAAGAAGTTCCTCCTCTGCATGTAAGTGTAGCTCCCTCTCAAGCGACAACTTCATGTCTTTCATCTCATTGAATTTTATATCCTGTCACACCACAATCATTTGACTGTTTGGAAAATACACACGATAATTATGGGGTGTTTCTGTGTACCCCACAAATATCCCAACTTATTCCTAGCATCCTTTTTCACATGAATGTAAACAGGTGAGCCAAAAATCTTCAAATGAGAAATATCAGGCTTCTTACCAGTAAAATATTCTTCATGTGTACTCATGCCAAGTACTCTATGACGACGACGGTTTTTCACGTAAACCGCAGTGTTGCATGCTTCCACCCACAAGTGCATTGGTAGGCCCTGGTCATGTAGCATAGCTCATGCAACACCCATGATCATTCTATTCTTCCTCTTTGCGACCCCATTCTGCTATGGGTTATGAGGCGCTATGAGTTGTCTTCGAATTCTTTCTTGGCTACAAAATTCTTTGAATTCGTTCGAGATATATTCACCACCATTATCGCTCTGGAGAGGCTTCACTTTCTTCCCTGATTCCTTCTCCACCAATTATTTAAACTCACAGAACTTTGAGAATGTTTCACTCTTATTCTGCATGAAGAAGATCCATCATCTACGAGAATAGTCATCAACAAATAAAACATAATACCTGTGTTTTGCTGTTGAAGCGACCGAGAAAGGTCTACACACGTTTATGTGAATTCTCTCTAGGATAACCGAAGCATAGTTCTCCTTCTCATGAAAGGTGGTCTTCACAAACTTACCCATAGTACATCCCTTGCACTGATCTGACTGCACAATAGTACCCTTAGGAAGTCCAATATAAATCTGCTGCAAAATCTTCAAAGCGCCAAGGTGAAGATGGCCCAATCTCCTGTGCCATAATTCACCCTCATCCCGGCTCACCACTTCTTCTACTTTGCCCATCATTACAGCACAACCATCTACCTCTATCTTGTAGAGATTTTTAACTCCAATCCCTATCTTCTTGGTTTGACCCGTTGTTTTCTGTCGCAGGAAAGCTCTTCCATCGCTGAAAACAACGTCATAACCTCTGTCTTCGAACATTGTGTCTGAGACCAATTTTTTCTTCAGACCTGGAACATGCATAAAATATTTCAACAGAAATGGTTTACCTGACTCTCTCTCAAAGGGTCGCATTGTATTTTCCATCGTGTAATATCCCCAAATTGGGACTGTCAGTAAGGCATGTCTGAAAAATAAATTTTTCAGAAATGGATGCTACAAAATTTGAAACCAACCCTTGGATCCCTTAGATCTGATAATCTGAGACCCAAATCCAAGAGGAGATCAGAAACAAATCAAATTAGGTGAGGTAAACTGTTAAACACACATGGTGTATGAGGAAATATAGGCATTTGTTGCATCTTTATTACACATAGATGTACATTTATAATACAATAATGTGACTCTTGGATTCATCTTCCAAGGTCACTCTGACTCCTTTGTGACTGTTCGCCTTCCACACCTACCCATAGAGGATTAGGTGTTCAACATTCCCCCCCTTAATCCGAAGGGGTATGTGTGAGTCCAAGAAGAGAGTTGTAATACAAATATGCAAAGTATGCATGGCAGCACTTAGGCTGAATTAGCTCTCTTAAATGTTGTCATAAAGAGGTGGTTTAAGGATGACCACCAACACTGGAACGCAATGCTTATTGCAGTTCCCGGAACTCTTCCAAAACTGGCAAGAAGCTAAGGGCTTTTGCCAGAGGAATTGTCCCTTATAAAAAGGGAGACCTTCAACCTAAAAGAAGGGAAGTCTACAACCTGTGATGGTTTAAGGATGAACACCAACAATGGAATGCTTGATGCAATTCCTGGAACTCAACCAAAATTGGCAAGACGCTGAAGTCTTCTGCTAGAGGAAGTGTTCTGAAAGAGGATGGTTTAAGGTTGTCCATCAACCAAAGGCATGCTCATGGGCTTCTGTGTCTCTGGCTACAACTCTGAATCTGGAATGATGAATTGTGGCTCTGGCTCACTTGAACTGTTGTGTCTCTGGCTACAACTATGAATATGCAATGAGAGATTGTGGCTCAAGCTCACTTGATGTGATGTCGAAGCTTGTAGATGACCATCATTTTCCCCCTGTCAGGTACAAGGTGAGATGATGGCGAAAATGAAATTGCAAGTTTGTTCAATATTCTAGAACAAATTCTGACATGCAACTTAAACATATTATTGGCTACTGATGCCCATTGCCAAGAAGCGATCCATCCAAGATGAATATTTTTTCTTGCAGGAGGTTTGTTTCTGAAGCATCCGTGTGAAGAATGAGTGTACCGACCACAGTGCTTGCATGGATGAAGATCAAAACAATGATATTTCCTATGGCCAACTTGATCACAGTGTTGGAATTTTACAATTTGTTGTTGTTGTTGTGGAAGTGGAGCAGGATCTGGAACAACTGCAGGTGAACTGTCATAAAGAAATCTGGCACTCTGAAATTTGATGGGCTTGGTGTAGTCTAGAATATGAAAGGACACATCCTTGTCATATCCAAGACCAGTTCTGTGCTTGTTGTGGACAAGCTCTTCCCAAGGTTTGATGATGGGCTTGGGAAGTGCATACTGAGCTACTGCATCTGCATGTAAATCTGCTCGTGTACAAGGAACTGAATGTGAATCAAATGCAACTTTATCTTCTTGCTACTGATGGGAGTCTTTCTCAATGTTTTTAACAGAAACATGTTCAAAATGATGACTCTTTTTCTGAAGTTCATCTTTCTAAAGCTGAGACTCCAACTGCAAAAACTCAATCTTCTCATGTGAATTTTGCAAGCAAGTTTGAATATCAAAAAGAGAATTTTTGCTCATTTTTACTATATCATGAACACTGGAATGAATGAGGTTATTCAAAAAATCTAATGCCTCATTGATTTTAGCGATTTTTCTCAAAAAATCAGGCTCAAAATAAATAAAGGGTGTCGGCTTCAACCGACAATGCACCCGTTTACAATGTGATTCAACTTTCTCTCAAAAATTACAAATGACTTCAAAGAAGTATACAACAATTTCTCAATAACTGAAATTTATACTTCAAACACTAATTGTAACTATGAATGAAGAAGCAATATCCACTCACAATGTGAGTACTGCAAATATTTTGTAAATGTGCAGCAAAAAACGCTGTGCAATAGCCCTTTAAGGCATCTGGTTTCTCTCTTCTTCAAAGAGCTATTTTACACCAACAAAAACTCAACTCAACAATGGAAGGAGATTAAAAAACTTTGATGTTTGACCTTGCTGTACTGGTTCACAATAAAGACTAAGAGAAACTCCAAAAATTAGAAACTTTGTGTGGCCAAACTATGAGTGAGTGCCACTGCTGTTTTGAGAATGATGACCAATTTACAACTTGTCTTCACATTGTCAATCTCTTTGAGAGAATCACCTTTCTATACATGCCACAAATCACAAACTTCACTTTTCTACTATGTAGACAATCCATCTACTCATATGCCATTTCCTCTCTCTCTGCTGTTTTTTTTTTTGAAAAAAAAAATTAGGGAAAAACAGAGGTATTGACTAGGGTAGGTTTTAGGTAAGGAAGGTTTTTACTGGGGGAGGGTTTATCTGGGGAAGGTTTTACTGGGGAAGGTAAATCTGGGGAAGGTATATTTAAAAAAAAATTAAAAAAGGCTGAAATTAAAAAAAAAAAATAGAACAGGAAACACAGAATGGTGGGAATTTAATTAAAAAAGGAAGGCCGATTAGATGGCCGTAAAGGCCGAGCGAGGGAGAGGGGGAGTGTTAGTAGAGTTGGGGAGAGATTAGGATGGGGGAGGGTCCGTGAGGGCACTGAGGGAGATGTGAGGGGGCGGGGGTATTCACAGGGAGGGAGGTGAGGGGTGGGAGAGGGGGTGGGGGAGTGTAGTGAGGGGAGGGGGAGATCGCATGTGAGGGGGAGGGTTTGAGTGTTGAGAGTGGGTGGGTGAGAGAAGGCTATGAGGGAGATGTGAGGTGGGAAGGGGAGAGGGTTGAGTAGAGGGTGTGGTGAGGGGGCCATTGGGAGAGCGAGGTTTGGGAGAGTGCGGGGCCGAAGGCCGAGAGGGAGGTGTGAGGTAGTGTGGGGAATGGGGAGCTGTGAGGGCGGGGAAGGGGGAGGACGAGTTCGTTGAGGAGAGTGCACAGGTGAGTCGAGTAGGGAGTAAGCGTCGAGGGGTCTGTGAGGGGGTTGGGTTGCCTATGCAGGCCGTGGCAGAGGTGAGGGCCGAGATGCCCATATATTAATAATTTTTTTTTTTTTTTTTTTTGAAAGAGGATATCAAGAGGGTTGCAGAATTTTAAGCAGTAAAATATTTTCACAGATACACAACAGAGCAGTAGAATTTTCTGAGGGAGTGGTGCTGAATATACAACAGAGAATTTGAGAAATTGTAGAAGTAGAAATTTGCAGGAAATTTTTAGGAAACTGTCAGTAAAAAACTCATAAATTTTCTAGTAGCAGAAAATATTTTTTCCCGTAGCAGAGAATTGCAGAGGGAAATTGTAGAATTTCACAAATGTACAGCTTAGGAAGAATGTGTAGAAATTTGCAGAAATTTTTTAGTAAAAAACCCGGATTTTTTTTTTGAAACCCACTTTAAACAATATTTTTCCAGCAGCTCTCCAATGTGCAGAAATAGAAGTAGGCAGCAGAAATTGCAGGAAAAATTCAGAATTTTTCTTTTCAGAATTATAGAATGGCAGGAGCAGTGAAAAACCTACAGAGTTAAAGATGCACAACGCTGCTCTTCACAAAACTAATTTTTAAATGCTGCAAAAGATTGATGAATACGGAAAAAATGACTGCTGCAGAAAATCTCTGAATGTTGCAAAAATGACTAGAATTTTGTAGATATACACAGGCCACAAAAACAAATGGCTCACTCAAGGTTGAGCTGGTTATGAACATATCAGCTCTGATACCATGTTAAACACACACATGGTGTATGAGGAAAGATAGGCATTCATTGCATCTTTATTACACATAGATGTACATTTATAATACAATAATGTGACTCTTGGATTCATCTTCCAAGGTCACTTGGACTCCTTTGTGAATCTTCGCCTTCCACACCTACCCATAGAGGATTAGGTGTTCAACATAAACAGACCTCCCACACCTAGTATGGCTTGAAGATTGCCTGAGGAAGGGTCTGCAGCAATATTTAACAACACTACTAAGAAAATAACGTAGTTCATCAGAGTAAGAGAAGGAGACCAATATGGAGGTTCAAAAACAAATTATACATTAGAAAATCAGATTTACAACATGGCCCATACAATGTACAAGAGAAAGATAGAATACTTTTGTGAAGAAAACCCTCTTAAAGAGGTGCTGCAACAATGTATTTCACTGTAAAAGGCTTGACAACGTTATTTTATTGAGCATACAACAGTTGTAGGTTATAAATCAGATCTAGAACATATTTGTGTACAAAATATTAGATCTATATCAATTCTGTACACTAGACTGTCTCTATTTTACATACCCCTTGGGGTTTTCAGCAAAACATGAACCATATTGAGTAGATCTGAGATCTCATGTTGCAGATCTGCATATTTCTTCAGGATTTTTGAAGCATATACATGAGTATTCAGATAATATCTGAATATGATATGGATAAGAAAAAAAATCCATGGATCACCACAATGAGAGGCAGATTCTCATCACTAGAGATCACTCCTCAAATTTTTCCAGAACTCCCTGCAACTTTCCTCTTGCAGATAATGCAGTCCTAGAAGAAAAAATGCATTGTAGAATTTATGAGCAGTTTAGCCTGATGCCAAGGTATGGATATGAAGATTTGATGATCCAATACACTCTTTCCGGGGGGATAGAATGCTTTCCCACTGAAAAGAGGCACTAGAATGGCCTAGATATAAATAGATCTAGCCTCCACTTGCTGCAGCTTACAAAGAAAAACAAACCCTCAATAGGATTTGCATTATAGTTGGAAGAAGAGCTTGGAAAATGCCTGATAGTGGACAAGAAATGCAAAACTCTTCCAAGAGGCCTCTCAAGGAAAGAGGTGGGATTCCCGATCAGGAATACCCAGTGCTAATCAACACTATTCTCTACTAAACATCCAAGAGAATGAGAAATGTCTAAAAAAGCATGTTCTTCAAAAAAAATAGGTTCAACAACAACCCTCTTCTATTGTTCTCCTCTTCCTTTTATAGGAAAAAATCCTTGCAAAACCCTAAACCATCTCAAAGGTTTAGCTCTTTTCACATGTGTAGCCTCCAACTAGAACTGCGCTATGCATCTAGGAGGTACATTGCAACTGGCTAGTGCTGTGGATTTGGTCCTGTTGACCCAGTTAATTGTCTCAATCCCTTTCACACATAAGGAGTTTAATTAAGGCAACCCTTATTTATCCTTTTTCACATGGGCATTGATTTATTTTGTTGTTTGAGGAGTTTAATTTATCCTCCTTTACAATTTTATTCTTGCAACAAGAAAATGAAAACAAAATTGTAAATTCCCATTAGCTTGGGCTAATTGGGAATATTACATTCCTCCCCTCCAAAATGTTGCTTGTCCTTAAGCAACTGATAGAGCGAGTGCTGCAACTCCTTCCCTCTTCCATTGGTGACACCATCAAGTGATAAGCCTCCTCCATGAGCTGAGTGTTCACCAAGCCATCCTTCCATGGATTTTTTCTTCAATGTTTTTATGAGAGGTAAATGACCCATCCCATAAGCAGTAAAGAACTCAAGTGAAACAATCATGGCTGAACCAAAACTCCCCCTGAAACATGTAGCATAATATACATGGAGAGTCTCCATCCCATGTGGCACATACATGCTCCCCATCCTCCCTTCATACAAGCTCATAAATAGTACAAGTATATCATCAATGTATGGAAGTAAAAATTTGTACATTCAAACAAAAAATTGAGCATGAGGAGGTGGGTCATAATCCCACATATGATACCAATGCAGTGCAACTCCCGCCTGCCTCAAATCAATACATGGTAAGTGGTTTTCCTACCACTTACTTGCTGCCCAAGTCATATCACTATGGCTGAAAGTGTGAGATATTTTTGGTGCTTTTGGGAAGCACCCATCATGGAAGTAAATCTCCCTTTGCTCATCAAGGGAGTGGCCAAGTTCAGAAATTTTAGTGGCCCAATAGTTTCCATGAGATTTACATGATACATTGCTCCTTTTAGGAGTCATGGCCTGCATAAAAATGGTAAAAGAATATGTACAAACAGAAAATAAAACTTTCTTTACATGAACAGATCTTTTACCAACAATGTTTCTCATACACATGGAGTTGTGCATGGATCTTTCTCCTCTTTCTAAAGAAGGAAGAGATGGCTGAAATGACTCTTGCATAGAGTCCCATGGCTGCCCCAACTCCACATAGATCATGCATTCTTGAAAATGCTGATATTGTTCCTCTTTCAAGCCTTCCCAATCAAAGCTCCTCATGATGATGTTGTAGATCCTCATGGAATACAGATGGCTTAAATAGAACTCTTTGTATGCTCCTTGTAGTATCTTATGCTTGAGCTTAGAAGCTCTAGGAAAAAATATTCTACCATGATGATAGATGACTTCTCCTTGGAATAAGTAGCCCTCTTCATGCAGCTGGTCATCAAGTATCATACATGTGTGAAGATTTTTGGAATAATCCACTAGCAGTTGGGATTTCCAATACAGATCTACACTGCACAACAATGAAAAAACTGATGATGCATGAACAAAAGTATTTGTCATGTTGCTAATCCTTCCCTTGACATCTCCTATTACAAAGGTGTGTGTTGGAAGGTTTTTCCTTCCCTTCTTCTCCTCCCACAGTGTAGGATCATAAAGGAGAGTTTGTGATGATAGGAGGGGAAGAAGATTTCCCTCCTCCTTGAGCTTACCCAAGTCTCCTAGCGATACTTCTTTGCCTTCAAGTGCTCCAATCCCTCCTGGATCTGATTTTGGAGTAGCAAGTAGTGAGGGTTTCCCCACAAAATCTGAATCAGGTGGCCTCCCAGGTGGTTTGCCACTAGATAATGAGGTTTCAGGGACCATCCTCATATGAAGAATAGATGGGATCCTCATGTCCCTACTTCCACTGGAAAATTTCAATTCTATTTCATGTGTGGAAATATCATGAAATTCAGAGACCCCTCTTAGTGGTGTAAGAGTGCCTCTGATTGGAGCATTTTCTCCATTTTCTTCTGATAGTGGATCATATTTTTCTATGTCAGATTTGTGATCCCTCCTTTGTTCTGTCTCATTTTCCTTTAGCATAGAAACATGTTTCTCATGTCCTCCATATGGAAGATGCTTATGAACTCCTTGCAAAGATGCAAGAGCCTCTCTAGTGGAAGCCATTGCTTCATCTCCATCTCCTAATGAAAATAGATCTCCTCCTGCTATCACAGCGCTGGAGGATATTCTCCGCTCTTTCTCTCCCTTGTCCTCATCATTAGGGAATGCTTGATCATTAAGAGATCCTTTTTCTTGATCTCTTATTGAAGAAGAAAACCTCATGTCTTCTCTTTGGGAAGAGAGTTCTTGCTGAAGTGGGGATTTTTCCTTTGGAAAACCATGCAGCAGGTCTTCAACCCCTTCAACAATGTTTAGGAATGGAGTTGGCTTGATGGATCCTTCCAACTCATGAAAAGTTTCATATTTCTTGGGCTTTATTTTTTCTCCCCAAGAAGTCTCAGAATGTCTTACATCAAATCTTTTCACTAGTCTCCTAGTGAACTTTGCATAAGAAGAGATATTTATCCATTTCAAGGAAAAGGACTCAAATAGCCACTAGGAATAAGCCTTTCCTTGAAGATGCAACACTTCTACTCTCAAGGCTTCTTCTTCTGAAACTTGATGCAGCTTGAAGTATGTGTCAAGCTTTCTTACCCAAGACTTGGCTGAGTCTTTAGGTGATCCATCAAAAGTAGGTAGAGAGAATCTACCCAAAGTGTGTTGCATGCACCCTCTTCTTCTATTGTAGTTGTCGGATATTTCTTCTTTGAGTTGATATAAATCTAGGAAAATAAGATGCACTTTGAATCCCTTTGATTAAGACTCATATTCTTGGAGATAATCACCAAGATATTCCTCCTTTGGTGTTCCTCCTTTTCCTTATTTCTTTGACAAGAAAGTAGGCATGCTCCAACGTTGCAGATGAGGTTTTGTGACTGAATGATCACAAACATAGTAAGAATTATTGGGGCTTTCTTGATGTAAAAATCCTCCTGAGGTATCTTCATGTCTTTCCCTCTTCATTCCTCATATTTATTCTTTCATTTCATACATAGCTTGAGAAAGCGTTTTAGAGAACTCTTCTCTTTGCAAACTTCCAGTTAAAGGGATATTACCCTTTTCTTCTGTGTCTTTGGTGTAACCATACTTCATCATAAGTATTTTATTTCCATTAAAATACATATTTTCTCTTCAATAACATAGGATGTGCCAAGATAGTTTCTCTGATACCACTGTAATATCCCCAAATTGGGACTGTCAGCAAGGCCTGTCTGAAAAATGAATTTTTCATAAATGGATGCTACAAAATTTGAAACCAGCCCTTGGAACCCTTAGATATAATAATGTAAGACAAAAATCGAAGAGGATATCAGAAAAAAATCAAACTAGGTGAGGTAAACAGACCTCCCACACCTAGTATGGCTTGAAAATTTCCCAAGGAAGGGCCTGCAACAATATCTAACAACACTGCTCAGAAAATAACGTAGTTCATCAAAGTAAGAGTAGGAGAACAATATGGAGGTTTATAAATAGCTTATACATCAGAAAATCAGATTTACAATGTGGCCCATACAATTTACAAGAGAATTATAGAAGATTTTTGTGACGAAAACCCTCTTAAAGAGGTGCTGCAACAATGTATTTCACTGCAAAAGGTTTGACAACGTTATTTTATTGAGCATACAGCAACTGTAGGTTAAAAATCATATATAGAATAGGTATTTGTACAAAATTTTAGATCAATATCATATTTGTACACTAGATTGTCTCTTTTTTACATACCCCTTGGGGTTTTCAGCAAAACATGAAGCATATGGAGTAGATCTGAGATCTCATGCTGCAGATCAGCAGATTTCTTCAGGATTTCTAAATAATATACATGAGTATTCATATCATATCTAAATATGACATGGATAAGAACAAAAATACATGGATCACCACAGTGAGAGGTAGATTCCCATCACTAGAGATCACTTCTCAAAGTTTTTCAAAACTCCCTACAACTTTCCTCTTGCAGATAACACAATATTGGAAGAAAAAATACGTTGTAGACTTGATGAAAAGTTTTTTCTTGATGCCAAGGTATGGATCTGAAGCTCCGATGATCCAATACACTCTTTCCAGGGGGATAGAAGGCTTTCCCACTGAAAAGAGGCACTATAATGGCTCATATATGAATAGATCTAGCCTCCACTTGCTGCAGCTTACAAAGAAAACCAAACCCTCAATAGGATCTGCGTTGTAGTTGGAAGAAGATCTTGGCCAAATTCCTGATAGTGGACAAGAAATGAAAAAATATTCCAAGAGGCCTCTTAAGGAAAGAGGTGGGATTCCCAAGCAGGAATACCCGGTGCTAAACAACACTATTCTCTGCTAAACAACCAAGAGAATGAGAAATGTCTAAACAAAAATCTTCTTCCAAAATAATAGGTTCAACAACAACCCTCTTCTGCTGTTCTCCTCTTCCTTTTATAGGATAAAAGCCTTGCAAAACCCTAAACCATCTCAAAGGTTTAGCTCCTTTCACATGTGTAGCCTCCAACTAAAACTGCGTTGTGCGTCTAGGAGGTACATTACATCTGGAAAACGTTGTGGAAATGGTCCTGTTGACCCAGTCAATTGTCTCAATCCCTTTCACACATAAGGGAGTTTAATTAAGGAAGCCAAGATTTAGCCTTGTTTACATGGGCATTGATTTATTTTGTTGTTTGAGGAGTTTAATTTATCCTCCTTTACAATTTTATTCTTGCAACAAGAAAATGAAAAAAAAATTATATATTCCCATTAGCTTGGGATAATTGGGAATATTACACATTGTCACCCATATCTATATGCATTTAGAGATCCTTCTCCTCCAAGTCACTAAACAACTCCTTGTCTCCCGTCATATGGAAAGACGCACCACTATCAAGATACCACATCGATCCCATTGAGATTGAAACCAAGCATGTGATCAAAGAGAAATAAAGTTAAAATTGAGAGGCTAAGGCCTCTCCAGCTGCAGCTCTAGCAGCCTTCTTGTTATTCTTTTTTTGTGGGCAGTTAGTGGCGAGATGCCCATGTTCGTGATAATCAAAACACTTCACTTTGGACAAAGCCAACTTCTTTCCTTTAGCTTCAGATTTTATAAGGGATTTATTCCCCTTTCCTTTCCTTGCTTTGGCAACCAAAGCACAATTATCTTCATCATCATTCTTCGAATATAAGCCATCCTTGGTACTTCGCCTTATCTCCTTCTGCACAATATCCGACCAAATTCGCTGCCAACCTAACAGTTTCTCCTGTCCATTGATAGAGTCTTCGTAGCTATGCCAACTCTTCAGAAGCCCAAGGAGAGACAAGCTCACCTAGTCATCATCATCAATAGTAATCCCCACACTTCCTAGTTCATCCCTACAATGGACAAACTTCATGAGATATTTTGGAATACTATGGCTCTTCTCCATTTTTATTTTTCTGAGCTTATCTTTTAGCGCCAAATTCCTCTGGTCGCTACTTCTTTGGAAAAAAATTTCAAAGCCTTCCACATTGTAAATGGAGTGGATTTCCTATGAAGGCTTGACACAATATGGTCCTTCACACCTTCCAACAGAATTATTCTTGCCTTTGCTAACTTCATTTGCCATGCGTCAAGTCCTGCAACATCACTAGAAGCAGGCTTAGGAACATCGCTATCGATGAACTCCTTCAACCCATTATCTTCACGCACCACCTCCATCCTATCCTTCCAGGATATGTAATTCAAGCTATCCTCAAGGGCATAATCCAATTGCAACCCATTGAAAGACATTTCAATGAATACTCAACTGTCGCACCAAGAAATTTCTGCAACAAATTTGAATTGTCCACCAACACAAAACTCAGCAGTTATTCACAATTGCGATCTCTAGTTATCAATATTGCTCTGATACCATGTAGAAATTTATTAATACTGATGTATTACTAGATTATCCTGATCTAAAAATATTTATCTTCTTACTAAATACATAATCCTTCCACTGTTAAACTTGTGGAAATTTAAAACTCAATTGCAAACACATGTGAATAAATTCAATCGCACATAACACCGTTGTTTAATAGGAGAGATTAGATATTAAAACCCAAACTATAATATATTATGTATATTAATGGAATCATGTAATAATCTCATATAAATATTAGTACATCAAGCTCTCAGTACAATGTAGATTCATTACACACTATCATGCACCAATTTCTTGCCTCCTGACAGCCTGCCTCCACTGCGAAATCCCTACTGAAGGAGACCCCTGAATGAATTGGAATTGGCCCTGTATTTACTGCACAATCCTCATTGTCAACTCCAATGGGTGTCAGACGCATTGAATGCATCACTATAGTGACAACGGATAGTCCATCTCACCCTTTCATCTAACTCTCCAGTAGGTATCCACTGGAACTGACATGCAAGTAGTTAACTGATGTATTTTTTCAGTTTTTAGTGAGTTATTAGTTGTGAATTAATTAACTAATTAATTCACCTAACTCTCAGTAGTGTATCTTTCAGTTAGACTAGATAAAACTAGCTCAACTGAGTTTAACTCACTTAACTGAGTTAAAATAAATAACAACTCCTTTCACTACTCTTCCAACTCTGTCATAACTTTGCCACTTCAGTTCTAACTGAGTCCTTCATGCATGAGCCACCAATAACCCTAGGAATTGTGTAATTCCTTCAGCCCACTTATTTGCCAAATCTTTTCACTGAAATAAAGTGCTCCAAGAGAATAAGTTGATGTTTATTGTCAGATTATTATTAGGGGTTAATAGTAATCGACATGCACCTATTTTTAGATCGACGATCTATAAATAGACTTCTCCCAATATTCTAGAAACAAAATTTCACATATTTTCCACATTTGACGAACCATCTACAAATATCATCTTGCAACTTATAGAATGTGCTCACCATGTCTAAAAATAGACATACACCTAAAAATAGCCCGCGGGTCCCACTTAGTGAAGGTGCTTACTTTTCACTAAGCTCATCATCTTGTTGAATCTCAACACTCCCTCTCGAAAAGATAGGGATTATCCTTCACCCTGATCCTACCTCTATGGTATTCGAGTTTTCTCCTGCTGAGCGCCTTCGTCAGAATATTTGCATCCTGATCTTCCATAGGAATGTATTGAAGCAACATGATCTTCCGCTGCACACAATCTCTAATATGATGATATCGGATATCAATATGTTTAGATCTATCATGAAACACAAGATTAATCAAGATTTTAATGCAACTCTAAGTATCACAATGTATCACATGCATCTTGACTTTCTTCCATGTATTCTACTTCCACTGAACTGAGTGCCATGGATATTTTTTCCCTGCTGTACCAAGAAACTGCTATAGATCCGATAATGAAAACCCCTCCTAATGTGCTCTTTCTCTCTATTGGGCTTCCTACCCAATCTACATCCATGAATCCATGCAACTTCACTTCATCTGTCTGTATGTACCATAAACCATACTCATATGTGCCCCTAAGATACCTCAGGACATGCTTACCTACCTTCCAGAAGAGCTTGGTAGGCTTAACCATCGCTTGTGAAAGCTGGTTCACCGCATAGCATATGTCCGACCTTGTATTAACTAATTACATGAGTGAACCCACCAACTGTCAATAAACAGTGGCATCCACTATCTTTGTTGATATAGCATCCTCTTTCCTACAATTTCCTGGAAGAGGAGTATCCATGGGCTTGCATTCCTCCATGTGAAACTTACCAAGTATCTCCCGAGAATACCTGCCTTGAGACGCAACCAGTTCACCTTCTCACTGCCATATTTCCAATCCAAGGAAATAATGGAGGAGGCCCAAATCCTTCATCCCGAACTCCTTTGAAAGATCTGCCTTGCATGAGTGTATCAACTGATCGTCACCCGTTATTATTAAATCATCAACATAAATGACAATTATTAAAATCTTACCCTCCACCACAATTTGGTACAGGTTTTCATCCACCTCACTCTTAGTGAATCCAAGTCCAATGAAATAGCTGTCGATCTGTGTGTACCAAGCACATGGTGCTTGCTTCAGCCCATACAATGTTGTTTTGAGTCTGTACACATGCGACTCGTTGCTGAAGATCTCAAATCCTTCAGGCTACTCAATGTACACCTCTTCCTCGATGATCCCATTAAGGAACACAATCTTCACATCCATCTGATGAATGTGCCAACCCATCTACACTGAGAGATCAAGGATGGTCCTTATGGAATAATACCGTGCGACAAGTGCAAAGGTTTCTTCATAATCAATCCCCTTGATCTGTGAGAAGCCCCGAGTAATAGATCTTGCCTTATACTTATCGATGCTCCCATCAACAGCTTGCTTTACCTTGTATATCCATTTTGAATATATCACTGATTTACCCACCGCCCTTAGAAAAATCTCCCAAGAATTTTTTTTAACAATGGATTCATACTCCTCCACCATGGCATCTACCCATGTGGGCTCCTATGTTGCTTCTTCAAAAGAAGATGGCTCTATCACGATACACTTGCTCATAAGAGCCATGTATCCAGTAAATCAATCAGGTGACTGTCTCTATCTGCGCTATGATGTAGGGACTCCTACATTCTGTGCTGCATCAAGCTTCAGTCTCTTAGCTTCTGTGGTACACTTTCTAATAGTTCTGATGTTTGGATCTATGTGAGTGAACTCCTCCACTCCATGAACTTCCTCCTGTGGCTGATCCACATCTAGAGGCTCATATTTGGAAACAAGAAGTTCCTCCTCTGCATGCAAGTTTAGCTCCCTGTCAAGCGACAACTTCATGGATTTCTCCTCATTGAATTTTATATCCCATCGTACCACAGTCATTCGATTGTTTGGAAAATAGACAATAATTATGGGGTGTTTCTATGTACCCCACAAATATCCCAACTTCTACAATTGGCTCAAACTTCTTCCTTGCGTCCTTTGTCACATGAATGTAAAAAGATGAGCCAAAAATATTCAAATGAGAAATATCAGGCTTCTTACTAGTAAAATATTCTTCAGGTGTACTCAAGCCAAGTACTCTATGAGGACAACGGTTTTGCACATAAACTGCAGTGTTGCATGCTTCTGCCCACAAGTGCATCGGTAGGCCCTGGTCATGCAGCATAGCTCATGCAACACCCACGATCGTTCTGTTATTCCTCTCTGCGACCCCATTCTACTATGGGTTATGAGGCGCTATGAGTTCTGTTCGAATTCCTTCTTTGCTACATAAGTCTTTGAATTCATTCGAGATATATTCACCACCATTATCGCTCCGTAGAGCCTTCGATTTCTTCCCCGACTCCTTCTCCACCAATGCTTTAAACTCGTAGAACTTTGAGAATGCTTCACTCTTCTTCTACATGACGAATATCCAACATATATCAGAATAGTCATCAACAAATATAAAATAATACCTGTGTTTTACTGTTGAAGCAACTAAGAAAGGTCCACACACGTCTGTGTGAATTCTCTCCAAGATCACCGAAGCATGGTTCTCCTTCTCATGAAAGGTGGTCTTCATAGACTTACCCATAGTACATCCCTTGAACTAATATTATTTCACAAGAGTAGCCTTGGGAAGTCCAATTGAAATATGTTGCAAAGTCTCCAAACCACCATGGTGAAGATGCCCCAACCTCTTGTGCCATAATTCTCCCTCATCCCAGCTCACCAATTCTTCTGCTTTTCCCATCATTGCAGCATAGCCACCTACCTCCAGATTGTAGAGATTCTTAACTCGAATCCATATCTTCTTGGTTTAACCCATTTTTTTATGTCGCAGGAAATATTTTCCATCACTGAAAACAACGTCATAAACTTTGTCTTCCAACATTGCGACCAAGGCCAAGTTATTTGTCAGACCTAGAACATGCATAACATATTTCAACAGAAATGGTTTACCTGAATCCCTCTTAAAGGTAATGGTTCCAATTCCGGTCGCACTGTATCTGCCATCATCGTCCATCTCTATATGCATTTGGAGATCCTTCTCCTCCAAGTCACTAAGCAACTCCTTGTCTCCCGTCATATGGAAAGACGCACCACTATCAAGATACCACACCGATCCTGTTGAGCTTGAAACCAAGCATGCGATCAAAGAAAAATCAAGTTAAAATTGTGAGGCTAAGGACTCTCCATCTTCCGCTCCAACAACCTTCTTGTGCTTCTTTTTCTGTGGGCAGTTAGTGGCGAGATTCCCATGTTCGTGACAATGAAGACACTTCACTTTGGAAAAATCCAGCTTCTTGCCTTTAGCTTTAGATTTTGGATGGGATTTCTTCCCCTTTCCTTTCCTTGCTTTGGCAACCAAAGTGAAATTCTCTTCATCATCATTCTTCAATGAAGAGCCATCCTTGGTACTTCGCCTTATCTCCTCTTGCACAAGATCCGACCAAAGTTGCTCCCAACCCAATAGTTTCTCTTGTCCATTGGCAGAGTATTCGTAGCTATGCCAACTCTTAGGAAGCCCAAGGAGAGCCAAGCTCATCAAGTCATCATCATCAAAAGTAATCCCCACACTTCCCATTTCATCTCTACAATGGACAAACTTCGTGAGATATTTTGGAATACTGTCACCCTTCTCCATTTTTATTTTTCTGAGCTTATCTTTCAGCACGAACTTCCTCTGGTCGCTACTGCTTTGGAAAAGATCTGTCAAAGCCTTCCAAATTGTAAATGGAGTGGATTTCCTATGAAGGCTTGAAAAAATATGGTCCTTCACACCTTCCAAAAAAATTCTTCTTGTATTTTCTACCTTCTTTTTCCATGCGTCTATTAGAGGTCAAAATACTCCTCATCAGCTCAGAGGAGAAGATAAATATGGAAGGAATATAAAGACCTAAATTAAACCTATTTCTTCCAAGGTAACGCCTCACTATAACAACACAAGAGTGTTATAACATAGCTAATCAGTGAATATGCCGCATTAGTGGCTAGGGAAACACTCTGTTTACACTAGAGGGCAGCGTTACCCGTGTTTTAAGTTTGAAACGGGAAAAACCCGCAGAGAATGATTTGAATATCCAGCTTTTTCTCACAATAAAGTCAGTACAAAAAGGAAATTTCAAAGCACTTATCTCTTACTGGGCCTTGCCATAAACAACTGAACTCTCAAAGAAGGCAAAATCATGGAGGTTGACGAAACATCTTGGTTTTTTCTATTCAAAACTGGTGGAAAGAGAAGGGCAATGATTGCTCTCTCCATCTCCTATAAAATGGAGTTGAAGGCTCTTGGTTCAAGGTCGAAGGATTGTCAAATTTTTTGAATACTTGTGAAGTAGAGGTCATTGTTGTAGTGTGAAGGTAAAAGGTCAAAGAGGTTCATTGAGAACTTTTTGATCAAGACATCACCACTTTGAGAGATAGAGAAATTGGAAGGCTGAGGAGGGCTTGGTACAACCGACGGTTGTAATCCTCCTTTTTATAAATCAATAAAACTGTATCTGTTTTGTCCATTCTATGCATTGATATTGTCATTATTATTTAATCACTTATATAGCATGAGATGAATGGCTTAGATGTGCATATTTTAAATTTTTATTATATATTGGCTTAATTGATAGGAACTATATGTTATGGTAGAAATTACACGGGTGCTTTAATTGATTACAGGGCCAATATTTGGAGCTGGTGAAAGAGAACTCCTGCTTTGCTACCTAGTGCTCTCCAAGGGACTCCAAGATTATTAAAGAGGTAATCTTCTATCTTATTCTATCAAGTTTCTTTAAGTTAATATGAACATGTATGTGCCATCTTTGTGAACTATACAGCTAATCTTACTGTATGCCTTGGGTATCGGAAAGCCTTGAGAGGGATATTTGATAACAAAAAACCCAAGAATTTTACCCTATAGCAGAATTGGTGACTCCACTGGGGAGTTTCCCCATAGTTTCTAGACTATTTCTTTCCTCCTTTCTTCTTTCCTCTGTTCATAGACCATTCCGACCAGTATTTATGCCCAGTAGACATTTCAAAAGCTCGCAGAGTTCAATCTTGTTTATGTTTGACAATCTGAAGAACTTTACCCTAGCTAACGCTACCTCTGTGGGTTTTCCAGTGCGTTATAACGCTGCCTATGCTTAAATACAGTGCATTAGTCTCTATATTAACGTTGTCTTCACTCAGAGATAGTGCGTTACTCAGCCAAAATTTGTTGTTCACTGCTGTGATTGTGTTTTGGTTGCAGATTTTTTGGCCATCAGTATCTCTCCTTGACTAAATCCCTGTGCTTGCTTACTAAGCTGGCATTTTTGTTTGTTTTCTCTTGTTTGAAAAGTTAGTGTCAAAAGCATTTACTTTTTAGAGAAGAATTTTTTTTTTAGTTTTTCTGCATCTAGCTAAGTTAATTATGAAAATTTTAGTTCATAGATTGTTAAGAAGAGGTAGATAGAAGTCTGAATATTTAAAGTTGAATTGTGCTATTTGAATGTTAGTGCATGGATGTTGAAAATAAACCTCTCCTTGTAGAAATACTCTTCATCGAATTGAATACTTAGAGCATATTTTTGCATGGTTTCTTGAGTCAGAGTCTCATTACATTTCATACGTCCACTCCCCCTCTGCAAGACTAATAATCAAGTACACTAAGAATCAAGCGATAATAAAATCAATCACAATTACTCTTTTTTGAGCTCACAAAAACAGTAGTTCAGGCTAGGATCTTGGGTTAGGAAAAGTGAGAAAATCACCCAAGATCTCAAAACTTGAAACTAGAGTCATTAACGAGAGAAATCCTACTGCACTCATATTATCAGGACCGTTCCTTTACCGGAGTTCAGCGCGAGACAACACTTGGGTGCACAAGAAGGTAGCCCGCCTTCGACTGCATCCAGTGGGTGTGTTATATATTGGGGTTCCCTTCGGGGATGTTGAAATTAGATCGGGGATCTAGGTATTTTGCCTATATAGCATGTTGTCCCTGATCGTGGACCCTCCTGATGATGTCTATGATTTGAGGTATCTTTAGTGGCCATAATTTTTAGGGACTTACACAAGGTGACTGGGACGGGCTATCCTGGTACTTGAAATAGACAGACCCACTCTGTCTTCGGTATTTAGGAGGGTACTCGTCTTCATGACAGTGCTTACACATATCGTCTAAGGTACGGGCGAAGCTCAAGAGTGATCGTAACTGTACTTTTGACCAACCCTCTCTGTATACTATTGTGATACTGGATTTCATCACCAGCAAATGGTAGTACTCAGACAGGGCACCCTATTTTGGCTGCTTGCTGATTGATTTTAGAGAGTCCTTTTTTTTCCTTTTTAGGTGTGTGGTTACTGTCATTGAGACTTTATAATACATCACAATTTATTTAAATTTGTTAAAACTAAACAGGTCACTTTGGCGTCATCCGACCCACGCCGTATATCTCGATGACAACAAGGTCTACCTCCTCTAACTATTGAGGAAGAATTGAACCTTGGTGAACCCGTTCCTTCTGCGGAAGATCAGTCTCCATTGACAAATCCTGATTTTCACATAGCTTCGTATCATACAGAATTCCTGGAGGACCCTTTCACGGAAGGGGTTGTACCTCATTACAATCCTCCACTCACTGATCCGTTGGGGCCTGTGATAGTTCATATTCCACCATGCCAAGACATGTCTTCAGCCGCAGAAACATCCATTTCACAACCGACATCCACAGGGTCGATGCCAATGGAAACCCTCCCAAGTTCGCCACCATCCTCCCCACCGGTCGTCAATTCTATGCCATCATTAGGTAACCCCAATAGTCAACATATACCTAATCCCAACCCTACAATCATCACAAATATCAGTAGCTCTCCGAGTCCTTCGGGATCTACTCCTACCGTGACCACGTTGGGACCCACGGCTACTCCTCCCACGAGTGTGACTACTTCGGTTCCTTTTAGCAACCCTTTCGGTTGGAAACCTTTGCTGAGTTCAAACCCCTTGGCCATTATACCAGGGGGCAGTGTCACTAGCACATAGGTAGCAGGGAACATTTCACTTCCCCTGCAATCCTTAAGACAAACAGGACAACCTATTGTCAATACTATTCCCTTAAGTGGTTCAAATATAGGTGTAGGGTCTATGCCGTTGCTGAACTATGAAAGTAGTAGCATGCCTCTGGGAAACTCTATTTCATCCATATGGACTAACCCACCCCAACCTCCATCTAGAATGGGAGGGAACTTTTATACTGGGGGCAACCAACCGTTCACCCCGCAATACAATATGCCCTATGGACAACAACCATATGTCCCTACCCCTCCACCTATAGGAAATTTTTATCAAAGTCCTACTTATCCTCCTGGTAACACATTAATGTGTGGACCCTATGGTCTAAGTAGTCAGCCCATACTTCCTTGGTTAGATTCGGGGGAAAATCCACAATTGCCATTTTTGGCAGCTCTGTATATCCCCGACATCCATAAACTGACTAATGATCCCATCAATCACAACTCGCTCTGGCCTCCAGTACTGCACAAGATTCCTTCTGACATCCCAAAGTTCGACGGGAAACAAGGGGACGACCCAGCTGCACACATCACTACCTTTCATCTATGGTCTATATCCAATTCCATGGTGGATGATAGTGTCCGGCTTCGACTGTTTCCCCACACCCTTACAGGAAATGCTTCCAAGTGGTAACGCACCTCCATCAACACTTTTGGCGCATTAGCGATGGAGTTTCTAAAGAACTTCCAAGTACCAATCAGATTTGAAACCGGAACGGAACTGTTAACCTCGCTGTGCCAAGACACCACCACCCACATCTCCGATCACATTCATGAATGGAGACATAGGAGGAGGCTAGTCAAAGCGCCAATACCAGATCATCTCTTAGCCAATTGGTTTTGTAAGTCTCTCTTACCCCACATCTCTAAAGACATTAGCCTTTCCGGTGCGGTCACAGAAGATCAATGCATTCGTCGTGCCTAACATTTGGATTTAATATGTTCACAATCTGGCACGCTATATGATTTGCTCCCCAATGCCCCTGGTAACCCAAATCCTCCAGCTACTCAGAAAACTGAAGCTCATGCCGACGGTCTCATTGGCACAATCTCTAGTGTAGCCACAAAACAGTCTCGGGGGAAAGCCTCCTAGCCATCCTCAGCTGCCACTGCCCCTCACCAAATGACTACTCTTCCTACCGCTGAGGTAAATTCTATGCAAACTTCACAAAAACATAGGGGGGAAAATAAGAAGAACAAGAAAAAGACATCTTCTTCGGCAGAGCAGTCGGACAATCAGAATAACCCTAATCAGAAAAATGTTACCAAAAATGACAAAGGGAAGGATAAACCCATGAAATTTCCTTGCAAGATCTATGCGGAGGACCACTTGACATACAAATGTCCTCGGCTGCAGGAATGCACTGATTTTATTGCAAACAAGGATTCTGGGTGAACACCTGCCATTCTTCATAATCCTTTCCCTAATCAACAGCAGCAACATCAACACATGGTTGACAATCTGCCACAACCCCATCAATGGGGCAATGGTGGTTCACATCCTTCTGGTGAAGGACCATCTGCCATTTATGGAATTGAGAGTGTTGAACTTAAAAAATGAGCCAAGATTTATGGAAATCCTACCATAGATGCTCAAGAACCTGGTACTAGTTCAAATCCACCGCCGCCCAACAATTTGCATATCGAATAGCCTACTGCTGACCCCGTGATTCATCCCCCCAAAGGGACACTTCGACGCACGACTCATAACACTTCTACATGTGCAGCCCAAAACTACAATATTGTAGAATATTTGGCGCAGGCACTGTCAGCTATGTCTACTCTCAAAGTATTACAAACCTTCTAGCACAAAGGAAAGCCTTGATTTTAGCCATTGGTGGAATAGACCCCCAAGATTCCATGCTAGCTATCTTTGATATGGAAAAATCTAAACCTCACCTCTCACACCAACTCTCATTCCAGGTGTTGGTTGTGTCGAAAGGGAGACCAATCCATCACACTGTCATAGACGAAGGTGCTTCGACCTGCGTTATGTCACAAGCTTGCTGGCTCAATTTAGGTTCTCCTACCTTAACACCGCCGTCGAATTCCCTCAAAGATTTCGATGGTCACACGTTCCTCCCAAAAGTATACCTTGCTATCTTTCCCATCACTCTGAGTTGGAAAATGGTAAATGTGGACATTGAAGTCGTAGAATGCCATCTCGACTATAATCTATTGCTTGGTTGCAGTTGGTCTTATGCCATGACCGCCATTGTTTCTTCGGTCTTCTGACTCATCCTATTTCCATTGGATGGGAAAATAGTCACAGTGGATCAGTTATCCTTATGCACCCCTAATTATACCACGTTACCAAGTAGCACTGTACCCCTAATAGGAGGCTTTCCTGACTCTTACGTTAGTATCAGTACCGATCTTCTGAAGGCATCTTCCCTACTGGGTTGTTTTCCTCTCCCGCCGCCACAGATCCCAAACACGGTTGCAATGATATCAACCACTTTGGATGGCTCTATCGACCCATGGATCATCTTGGCACCTTCAGACATTGATTCCTACAGAGATCAGATGCCGCTCTCACCGGCTGAGTTGGCTTACCAAGCCATCCAAATCACATCTGAACCCTCCACTGCTATAGTTTCGACCAAAGGTACAAACCTCCCTCCCATCACAGTTCTCTATAAGGATCTCCTCAATGAAGTCTTTCCTACAAACGAAGCTATTCGAGAGATCATGTCTCTATAAGAATGACCTTGGGGAGAGTTTCACCATCACGCTTTGATGATTGACTTGGATGTGATAAAAACTGAAATCCCATCCTTTGACCCACCTGAGATGGTTCCCTCCGCTTACACAACTGTTCAAACTATCGATTCAGAAGGGAACATGGGTAATATTTCTAAGAAAATTCTCATTGATATCTTGGTCAAAACGGGTATCGTGGAAAATATTCAGATTGGATTCGATTGAAATCCTGAGGAAATTGCATGCTTCACATCCCTTTTCAAGGAATTCCGCGATGTGTTTTCTTGGTCTTATGACGAAATGCCCGGCATAGACCCATCTATCATCGAGCACGAAATCAAAATTTATGACAATGCCAAACCAATTCGGCAGCAACTCAGAATTTTCCACCCGCGCAAAGCAGCCGCCATCAAAATTGAGGTAGATGCCGTCACCCTCCTTATCATACGTCAGATATGCAGATGGTGCTAGTCGTCACACTAGATGCATTGCTTCAGCTGCTTGGGTTCTCTACACTCCTGAGTCAGACCTTCTTGGTTCTGGGGGAATCTTCCTGGGTAGCGCCACCAATAATGTTGTTGAGTACATGTCAGTGATCCAACTCCTCACGGAAGCGGCATCTCCTGACATCTCCAATTTAGTGGTCAAGTTAGATTCCCAACTCGTCATTATGCAGTTAAACAATCATTACTGTGTCTGTCATCTAGTCTTATTACGTTACTTTTTAAGGGTGCGAATTTTAGAACGTCATTTTCAAACAATTACATTTGAGCACGTTCCTAGAGAATTTAATGCATTAGCCAATTCTTTGGAAAACTATGTGTTAGATTGGCATTTTTCACATTTACTATAAAAGATTTACTCATGAGTATATATATTTTTATCCCATTGAAAATACATTAAAAATTAAAAAACACAAAATCACCAAAAAGTACGTATATATATATATATATATATATATATATATATATATGTCGTGTCCAGTACAATAGTTACATCAAAAAATCTTCCAAAACTTCGATGTTTTACCAAAATTTGGCTATACTAAGCCACACTCTAACACTAATACATCTGCTCTGCCAGCTAGGCCTGATGATCATGGTAACATACAACCTCTCTAGCTATCCTCCTCAGAGGCACCAGGTATCTCTCCGGCACACCTATGGTATGCCGCTACAAACGAACTGGAACCTCCCGCATAGGAAGGGGTGTTATGCCCATACTCAAACCCTCCAGGTTTTTGGAGAGTTCATGTAAAACCTAGGCATCATCATCCTCGGCAGCTTCCGCATCCTCTGTTGGTGCGCTAGCCTCGGGTAGCTGCAGTCCTCGCCGTGCATAGCGATGGGCCCCAACTGGCCGGACAGGTGCCACATCTGTGTCAAGCAAACAAATGCTTCATGTCAAAACATAATTTTCACCCTATTTCAACAAAAAAATTTCATAAACATTCAAAAGACAAAAAACAAAGTACTTCTTTGAAAATACACTGATCATTTCCTTCTTACCATCGAGCCCCACTGGGTACCAGGGGGCAATGCTAACTCCAGATTTCCTGTGAAGTTCATCCCTGTATAGGGATAATCTTCAATCATAATAATCTGGGAGTTTAGCCAATCAAAAAATCCATCATCAAAATAGTGGTGGACGGGACCCTCTCCAGTTCGCGGAAGATGGGCTGCCCACTGAGCCTGCCTCGGCTCACGTGGGCCTAAAGGCGTTGTAACGATCCTGGGCCTCATCAATGGTACCCACTCCAGTAAGAAAGAGGCAATCAGTGTACTGTACCCAAACTCTCTCTGGGTACGAGTCTTACATGTGACAAGCTCTGCTCGAACCCGACGAACAACTCCGTCACACTAGTCAAAAACCTGAGGCTGCATACAGTCCAAGGCTAGGAGCATCTGGGCCTTGGTGGCCACATGCTAACTCTTGGCACCTGCCAAGCGAAAAATCATCCATAATATAGACCTCAATGGTCTCAAAGTCACCCATGCGATCAGTACCCGGTTGCTCACAACTTGAGTGTCACGTATGCAATGCTCCAGAATCAGATCAGCAGTGGAACGTGGGTCAAGTCTGGACCCCGTCAAGTTGGTTCTCGGCCCACGACATGATAGGCTGGTCAAAAAGTACACATCATCCTTTTCTATTGAGAGCTCATTGCCCCCAATCCGAAAGACATGGTATCATTCGTCCCATTTCTAGATTAGCCACCTCAAGAGGTCCTCTTGACCCCTCATCAGTTCTAAGCGAGCATATTTTAGCAATTCACATCTGCGGAGAGCCATCAAGCTTGCAGCATTAGTCATTGTTACACAGCAATTTGTCACCGTCCCTACCATTCCCCGTCCCACACATTGGAGGGCCCATTTTGTGACCTGTGAGCAATGTCATGCCTTGAAACCATTATCATTGCATTCCTCTAAACATGAGCTTCAATTGCTCTGAAGACACCTCCTTGCAAAAAACCATAAAAACATCCATTTTTGCATTGGCGCGGGTAGCCAGTTCAACACTCACGCCAATGAGGAAAATCCTACAAAGAGGCCGCGCCAATTGGCGCTCTGTCCCAGAGTCGTAGTCGCGCCAGCCAATTTAAGGAGTGTTTTTTAAATAAGAATGGGGGAAGTTTCGTTTCAACAGACTCAAAAACTGTTATCTATCTTGAGTTGGGAGGTTTGGCTCCGGGAGTTCCATGAAAGGGAAGTGGTTTTCCACCTCTCATGGAAGCTTCCTTGAAGATAGGGCCAATCCCACAATTATAGGGATCCCAACTCCCCTTCCTCCATCTATAAAAGCTTGCTCATTGCTATTGCAAGCTAGTCTCGAAGTGCCCAAGTATTGAATCTCCAAGTTCTCAAATTCCCAAGAGCCTTCATGCTGCAAGAGCCCTCATTCTTCCCTTAAGGCCAAACTCAAGCAAGGAGACTATCGTCGAGAGACTCTAACAGAGGCTTGTCCCATCCCTGGCAGGCTTTGCGAGATGTGTACGACTGGAGACCCCTCCGAAGGAGACCTCAGCGTCAGAACATTGGTTGTACTCTCTTTCGATTGCTTATTAATGAATGACTACTAGTTATGGTTCCACTCTGTTTTTCACTTATGATAATGATGAGTTATATCCTTTCTGACTGATATATAGTTGCGTATTCTAGATTTTATGCTTGTATTCGTGTTGTTTCTTGCATGTGCAGGTGTCCATTCACGGAGATTGTGGGGATCGTGATCTGCCGAGGCTGAGGAACGGGAACGCTGTCTCTTCTACGAATCATAGCATTGGACTCCAGGTAGGCCTCCATCATTGGTCTGTTTTTCAATTAGGAACTTGCGCTGTAGCATTTGATGATTGTTGCTAGACCTGTTCTGGGCTAGTAGGGATCACCTCTGTCCGCAGAGGGGATTTACCTCTTCGACAATTTGGCGACTCCACTGGGGATCGAACCCAGAATCTATGGTTTCGCATACAATTTCTTTCTGGCGCCAGTTACAACCTCACAGTCGCGCCACTCCTGTGAGGCATTAGGGTTTGCTCAGTTCTGATCTCTCTGGGTCTGGTCAGTGTGTTTCTTTTTGGTTTTTCAGCTACTTGAGTGTGTTGGAGTCCGGTTTGACTGGGAGTTTGCCTTCGTCCTTTGGTTGTTTGCTTTTCTCCATCGATTTCATGTTTTAAGCCCTAGGGCATCTAGTGGCTTTGTGTGTCGAGCCCTCCTTAGGAGTTTTGGTGTTTTGTTAGTCCAGTCAATTCTTTGATTGCTCCTCCGAATTCTCTTAGTGGTTGTTCACCGCTTCGTTGCGATTTTTGGGTGATTGTTCTTCTCTTCATTCAAACTTCGTTTGGTCTTGCTTTGGACCTAGATCACACGGTCCATTGGAGCCTTTGAGACTTTTTTTTTTGGTTTTGAGAGACTTTGGTCGATTTGAGATCTGATTGTTTGTGCCATTGAGTGAATTTTTTTTGTTTTTTCTCTCTTAATATCATTTCTCAAATTGCTTCTCTTTTGTTTTCGATTTTTTTAGTGCATCTAGCTATCAAACATTGAAAATACAAAAAATCTCTTTTGCTTTTGTTGATTAGTGCAAATTGAAATCTTTTCAATTTTATTAGTAGTTAGTAATTTGAATGAAAAGTTTTTAATTTCGTTAGTTGCATTAGAGATATCATTGATTGTCTTTCGATCATTTTGTTTGTGTAAAAACTCTCAACTCTTCTGTAGCTAGTTTTCATCGAACGAAATGATGTACTGTGGCATGTAATTTTTCATTTAAGAGATTTTTGAGACAACACATTCATTAGGGCCTGAAAACTGAAACGTAATTGAAGATCAAATTTAAAATTCACTCAATTTACACTAAGGCAGCATTGAAATCTAACGAAACACATTTAGAGGTCTAGGCTAGAGACGTGTTCCGACGTCTTTAAGCCTAGTAGATGTCGTTCGCCTTTTGGCTTTAGACAGCGCTAGTATGGACTTGTGCTCCCCGTACCGTTGCGTATATAAAGGGAGACCCCTCTAGGTTTCAATCCTTTATCCACAGGAAGCCGAGTATGCCGCCCTATACCCGTGATACACCGGACACAACATTCGGGGAGATTTCCTGCACGTACGGAAAGTCCTTGGTTGATTTCTCTTTCATTATTGAAACCAAGGTGTATATTGCAGTTCACGGTTATTTGGTACACCCTTTTGCCTAGTATTCCTGAGAAGTCATTTGATCTTTTCTGACTCCCTAAATTTGAAAGGATCACCAAGCGCTTGTCCTTTCACGCTTGTGTCAAATCTAAAAGAGATAGAGTCACATTTTTGACCGTTTCTCGACTCTTAAAACATGAAACGGTGAAGTCTCTTATTTTTCAATGTGGTAAAAATTAATCACCCACGATCACACACCTTGTTAGATTCTGCTTGTTGACCGTTTGATTGTGTGTCTTGACTCTTTTTCAGCCCGTGTGTGGTTTTGAGTTTTGATGGCAAATTTTTCAGAGTTTACCAACCAAGGAATCCCCTCAGATGGGAATCCTAGTCATTTTCCTCCTTTTGGGAATGTTGGTGCTCCCTACATGGCAACACTGTCCCTCCCTGGGTTAACTGTTGGGTTGCCTGTTTGGTTGTTTTCAACCTCTGTGGTCCCGAATGTCTCCACTACTGTTCAATCAGTTCCTCTGCCCGAAAAACATCAATTTTATTCTAAGGTGGACCTCTCCCCTTCTTCGCCTGTTTCTGCGTCCTCCTCTTCTACTTCGACTGGTGAAAGTCTGGATTCGAGTAACCAGGTGGCTAAGAATAAGAAGAAGAAGACAAAGAAGAAGAAGTCTGATAAAAGAGAGGATAAGAGTACAGCTACTGCTTCTGAAATATCTCCTCTTGATATACCTCCCAACCCTCCACGGAAAGTCAAGTTCCCCTGCATGTTGTGCACGGGAGACCATCTTATTTGAGACTACCCTGGCATTCCAAGGTGCTTAAAGCATGTTCCAACGGCCGTCCGCCATTGCCTTTGACTTCTAGGAGCCAGGTGGGGGGCACGTCTTCAACTGGTGCTGATAAGGCTCCTAAGAAGCATGGTAAGATCACCAATCCCTGTAAGTTGTGTGAAGGGCACCATGCCATTCACCTTTGTCCTTATATGGATGAAGCCAAGCGAGTGTTGGACCACCCGGCTGTTTTCACACCATGCCTCCCAGCTGGTTATAAACAGCTCTCTTTGAGTCTTCCATCTGTTGATGATACGATTGGTCAAAAATCATCTTTGGTTGATCCCACTCCCTCAGAAATTCGAATTCAAGAATCCATCCTTGACCAACCATTGGTCGTGGGATCGGTTGAACTGGCCCCGTCTGCGGTGCATCAGGTCTTTTCTATCGAGAGTGGATCTCGCACCCCCCATGTCCTTCTGATTTCTTCAGATTCCTCAGACTTGAAGAAATATTCTCCTGTCCCTGTACTTCAAGAAGCTGCTCCTCCGCCTCCCATGATGGAGGCTCCGGAGGATACCCCTCCCGCCTTCGAGATGGAGGTTATGGAGGATGATCCTTCTTCTGTAACACCAGGGGAAGACCTTCTCGGTTCGATGGTAGCCCCTAAGAGTAGTCTGGTCGCCTCCTTTGATTGGAGTCGATTTGTAGGATTCTGCCTTCCACCTTATGTGCCTTTCGAGATCACAGTATAGGATCTTGGTCTGGTCGTACCTAGCACCATTATAGATGAAGGTGCCTCTGTTATTATTCTATCCTCAACTACCTGGCAAGATTTCGGTTCGCTGCCACTTGCACCTGTTACGCAGAATCTGTTGACTTTTAACAGAAGGACGAGTCAACCGTTGGGGATCCTTCCAAGGTTACCTATTACTTTGGGAGGTAAAACCGTCCATATGGACATGATGGTCGTTCCAGGCCCCTTGGATTTCAATCTGCTCCTGGGGCACGATTACACCTATGCCATGGGAGCGCTCATCTCCTCCCTTTTTCGTGTGGCCTGTTTTCCGCATGAAGGACAGATCGTGACCATTGATCAGCTTTCATTCTTTGGTCCTAATGTGGCGACTAGTCCGCCATCACCCCCTCCTGGTTTTTATCCACCCGTTGTATCTGCACCACCGCAGGTCAACTATGTGTCTACCTACCCTATTCCCGCACTCAGTGATGACGCCATCGTGCATAGTGTACTGGGGGCATTGGGTCCTGACTTCCAGGATGTTTTCCTTCCATCGGGAGTGGAACTCTTGGAAGCACCACCTTCTTTTCCATTTTGACGAAGGTCGGTTAGAGCACGGTTTCCTCCCTGTGTCAAGCTCTTTAAAAAATGAAACCAGGTTCTCGGAGCATAGTTCCTCCACTTGTGTCAAGCTCCTAAAAACAATGAATCAAGCTATTTGAGGATAGTTCTTTTAAGTGTGTCAACCTCGTTAAAATAATGAAACACGAGCATGTTCAATTCGAATTTTTGTTTTGAACCTTCACTCCATTTTCAATGGACTGAAGCTTGGGGGGCATGCGCCTCGAATTGAGACACGATGCTGGGGGGCATGCCCGTCTTCCTCATTTCAAGCACAGTTTGCATATGTGTGTGTTCATGTGTGCTTTTAAGCTTGCATAAAAATGAAATGTGTGAGTAGATACATTGTGTGAATACATTTCGCATTGGGTCATTTGTTATGTAACTGATACATTAGATTACATTTGTGTTAGACATTTGCATGACATATAAAAAAAATCATCACATGTAAAATATCCGTCCAAAATAGTCATATGTATATATATATATATATATATATATATAAATATATATATATATGTGTGTGTGTGTGTGTGTGTGTGTGTGTGTGTGTGTGTGTGTGTGTGTCGAAATCTTTGCGCAGTGTGCATCACATAGATCAAAAAATATACATGTTCGACTTATTACATTCGGAGACGACACGTCTCTCAAAATATGCATGAAATAAAACCCTAAGAGGCTAGTCTGCTTGGTGCTCATGATAAAAAGTCACTGCACGCACTAGGCGTCTCAGTAGATGATGGAGGTGACTAGGCACTCCTACCGTATGTCTCTGATATGCTAACGGTACATCCGCCAGCCGGGCGTAGTCCGGAATCCCTCAGGCAATCCCCTCGAGGTTCTGAACCAACTCTCCTCCTTTCGCACCCTCCTCATGAGGATCGACTGCGAGCTGAGCTCTCCGTGTGATAGGAGACATCCCGGCTAGTCTCTCTGGGCCAACATCTGCTTACGCATGTAACTGCTGTCAGAATGGACATGTATTAACAAAAAATCATAAAACATAAAAAATAAAAATAGATCATACCTAGCTCTTCGTCCCAATCCTCTCCCTCCGGAAGTGGGAGATCTGGGTCTCCAGTAAAGTCTGTCCCAGCATAAGGCCAGTCCTTAACTACAATCAACTAGCGCTGCAACCACCCAAAAAACTCTGGCCTCCAGGACATCTGTTGGCCTCCTTCTGCTCTGGGCATCAGTGCTGCCCAGCGAGCCATTCTCGGCTCTCATGGTATCGGCTCCGCTACAACGGCCCCTTGGCCCTGGAATATTGGTAATCGTTCTAGAATGAACGATACCAGGATGGACCCATAGCCAAACTGCTTCATCTTGGCTTGTTTGCATCTCGTCAGCTATCTCTTGATGTTGATCGTTACTGTTGTGGCCCATTCAAACAGTATGGGACTCATGCACTCTGAAGCCAGTAAGAGTTGGGCTTTCGTCGCTTCATGCGGTGCCTGCGATCCCACAACCCACGTGATGGTATGCAGCACTACTCGTAATGTTAGATCGGGGATAGTGTGGATATCCACCTTTTTACTCCCTGATCCCATTTGTGCCCGTGGGCACACTCGTGCCATCACTTCCTCCATTTTCTCACCTGACGGTCTGCTCCCTGTCAGTATGGGTACCGAACCTCTGCGCGAAAGTCCAGTTATGAAATACACATCAGAAACATCCAGTTCTAACACCTGGTCTCGTAGCTTGAATACTTGTTCTTGTTCATCCCAAATGCTCATCAGGTTCTGAAGTAGCTCAGGTTGAGCACGCAAACAAGGTGTCAAGAAGAATTTCTTGAGCCCACAATTTCTCAGGGCATTCATGCAGGCCTCATTTTCCATGGCCATTTCGTCCTCTTCCCCATGCTCTCTTTCTTTCCACTCAATCACCATTTTGCTCGGTTTCCTGCATCAACATGGTCACAAACCTTTAATTAGATCTCTGTTGAGCTTCAAAATTCATTCAAATTGATCAAAATGTTGAATTTTTAGGCGGAAAATTGGGTTCGGCCGCTGGCGCGGCTGTTTTAGGAATAGTCGCGCCAGTTGGCACGAGCCTTTTGCATATAAAAGCCCATTGGCGCGGGTCCGTGCCCGATACCTGCACCAATGAGCGAAGCCCTAAAAATTCAAAAATTTGCCATAGAAGTCTATTACATGATGGAAAACTATTAAAAAATGGATTGAAATGAAGTATGAGGAAGAACCTTTTACCTGGAACTGACGGAACTCTGAATGGTGGCCCGGATCGGTCGTAATCGCCGCCAGAAGTTTGCACAGTAAATGGACCAATGTTGCTCTTCACTCAGGTAAAAAGTAAAAGTAATTTTAATTTTTACCATTTAGACTTATTTATAACCTTTTGAGCTCTATTTTAAGTTTAAAAAGTCATTTTTCATTAAAACTTCGTATGTTTTGTCGAAAATGGATTTTACGCTTGCCTTTCTATGCAGAAACAGGTTTTTATGCAACGTAAACGGCGAAACGAGTTGTATTTTATACTTTTTCGGACTCGGTAAAAACACGAAAAAGTCACTTTGGAGTCATCTTTCAGCTCTTTTCTGACTCTCTAAACATGAAAATATTGCCGAGGCCCTTTTCGTTTCAATCTCATTAAAGTGGCTGCGAAACAACATCTACCCAGTATAAATTTACCTCTTTTTCGGGCTGGGATGGATTATTTACGAAAAAGGAATACCCTAGCCTATCGCAACTAGGAGGTTTTCTCGGATATTGTTTTCTACCTTTTTGGATATGAGGAACTATTTACGAAAAGGGACCTTTGGAGTTTACTTTTCTGCTGTCTTTTCAAACTCTCTAAACATGAAAAGACACCGAGTTCTTCCTTTGTCAGACTCGTTAAACCCTGATGACATCGGATTCAGTCGAAATGACGTTCTCTGAGTTCCTCCTTCCTAGGGCTCGTTAAATGTACTAGGATGGATTCGCCCGAAGGGCGGACTTATATTACAAGCATATGCTATCCCCTTCAAGCTTGTTATAAAAAATAATTGGGGTACTCGCTAGAAATGGTGGGGGAAAAGTGGAACCATCATCATTGTTGTGTCGGCAGTATGTCGCTCTTGAACATGGCACTTGTCTGCATTCATGTCGGGTTGGGGACATCTCATTTCGTTTTTCACTTGCCTCCGTGGGTTTGGATAATATTTTTTGACCTCTCCTCTGCTCATTGCCTCGTCACCATGACCTCTGATCCGTTGATGTCAAATACTGCCAAAACCACTATTTGTGTCGTTATATATTCAAGAGAAGTTGACCTCTGCAAGTATCAACCTTCCTCTGATTCTCATATAATCCTGATTCACAAAAACACCATGTTCCTCTGTCTCGTGTCGATGATGTGGGAAACATTATGGCCCACCTTCGATCAAGGTCACTTCCCGTCGACTTCAGCTCATTATCCGAGAAGCTGATCTAGAGACTCCCTTGTAGTACCTTGGAGCCTGCATGCCTCAATGGCAGGTTCGTCGCATTCGACGTGAGGTTTTCATCATTGGCCTCCGATCGAGTGATTCTACGGATATTGTGACTCATTGGATTCATACCGTATGTACCTATAGTACCCTTGGGGCCATCGTCATTATTGGTGGTTCCTCTCGCGTCTATTAACAACTCTCATCATTGGCTGGTAATCAGACGATGTTCTTGCATGTTCGACTTCAGCTCACATATTCGCATGCTTGAACTTGTACTTTGTTTGGGTCGAGATGGAGCGCAAGACCCTGGATTGTGTCTGTTGTAATCCAGGCTACGATTTTGTGGATTATTATTTACATGACTTATTCACTGGATGGCTGCAACCATACCTGAGTCTATTTATTGATCCTCACTGGATGGCTGCGTCCATACCTTGGATTTGGATTATAGTATACTCTGTTTCGGATGGCTGCACCCATACCGCATATACATCATGTACTTGAGATATCAGTTGTATTTCTCTACGTAGGTTTTCCGACGGCGGAGTTTCAGTTGGACACGTTCTCGTAAAGCATTTCACCCCTCTCTCTCTCTCGGGCCTCATGCTTTAGGGGGCATCTGTTACATAGTAATTTGTCACCGTCCCTACCATTCCCTGTCCCGCACATTGGAGGGCCCATTTTGTGACCTGTGAGGAATGTCATGCCTTGAAACCATTATCATTGCATTCCTCTAAACATGAGCTTCAATTGCCCTAAAGACACCTCCTTGCAAAAAACCATAAAAACATCCCTTTTTGCATTGGCGCAGGTAACTTGTTCAGCACTCGTGCCAATGAGGAAAATCCTACAAAGAGGCCGTGCCAACTGGCACTCTGTCCCAGAGTCGCAGTCGCACCAGCCAATTTAAGGAGTGTTTTTTAAATAAGAATGGCAGAAGTTTTCTTTCAACAGAATCAGAAATTGTTATCTATCTTGAGTTGGGAGGTTTGGCTCCATGAGTTCCATGAAAGGGAAGTGGTTTTCCACCTCTCATGGAAGATTCCTTGAAGATAGGGCCAATCCCACAGTTATAGGGATCCCAACTCCCCTTCCTCCATCTATAAAAGCTTGCTCATTGCTATTGCAAGCTAGTCTCAAAGTGCCCAAGTCTTGAATCTCCAAGTTCTCAAATTCCCAAGAGCCTTCATGCTGCAAGAGCCCTCATTCTTCCCTTAAGGCCAAACTCAAGCAAGGATACTATTGTCGAGAGACTCTAACAGAGGCTTGTCCCATCCCTGGCAGGCTTTGCGAGACGTGTACGACTGGAGACCCCTCCGAAGGAGACCTCAGCGTTAGAACATTGGTTGTACTCTCTTTCAATTGCTTATTAATGAATGACTACTGGTTATGGTTCCACTCTGTTTTTCACTTATGATAATGATGAGTTATATCCTTTCTGACTGATATATAGTTGCGTATTGTGGATTTTATGCTTTTATTCGTGTTGTTTCTTGCATGTGTAGGTGTCCATTCATGGAGATCGTGGGGATCGTGATCTGTCGAGGCTGAGGAACGGGAACGCTGTCTCTTCTACGAATCATAGCATTGGACTCCAGGTAGGCCTCCATTGTTGGTCTGTTTATTCGAAATTAGGAACTTGCGCTGTAGCATTTGATGATTGTTTCTAGACCCGTTCTGGGCTAGTAGAGATTGCTTCCGTCTGCAGAGGGGATTTACCTCTTCAACAGTCATCATCTCTCGTTATTACCGTTCATGTTCTCTCTCTCGCCAGATACTCATGATTAATAGTTGAATACCTGCAAATGCAACATTTTCAACCAATTAAAAACTGCCTGGACCACTTCAAAATGATGGGAAATGAGTTGCTAAAAAACGCGGTGCACCTAACGCTGGCCTTAGTGTGAAACAGAGCGTGCTAACGTGGCACCCCTTCACGGGATGTGCACTTAACATGGCTCTAACGCTACTGGCCCGTGTTAGGTGCAAAAAAATTTTAGGGCCTCACAAATTTCCCATTTTGAACCAGAAAAAAGTAACAAAAAGATAATTAAATGATAGCAGGAGGTTCTAGCTCTTACCTGGTTCTCGCGGAAAGGAAAACTGTTGCCCGAATTGATCGTAATCGTCAGCTGAATATTTCACCCCTTTTCACCCCAGAGCTCCTTCACAACACTCAAAACAGTGAAAATGAAGGTCTTCTGACCTTCTTATAGCCAATTCTCGGGCATGACTCTCTCAAGCTAGTCGGAAAAAGTCGTGAATTCTTGTTGCGCATGTGTCGCAAATATTGAGATTTGGTACTGATGTTCTGATGAGTGATCAAGATTCATATGCAGACATACTCGTGTTTACTCGAGCATTCTTTTTACGGTATTTTTCTTGCTCGTTAATCCGAAAAAACCTCGAGTTTCCTTCTTCAGACTCATTAAACTTATGCGAAGTTGATATCGAGTGTTCTATTTATGGTCTTTTTCTTTCTCTTTAATTCGAAAAACCTAGAGTCCTCTTCTTTAGACTTGTTAAAACTGATATGAAGAAGCACTGAGCTTTCTTTTTAGGGACCTTTTTCTCACTCATAAAACTGAAAAAAACCTGAGTTGTCATTATGGGGCTTGTTAAAATACCACGACAAAGAGTAAGGAGCCATTATTTTCCTCTTTTTCAAAGCTCTTTAAATCGAAAAAGTAACCGAGTTTTCTCCGCATGACTCGTTAAAATTTCATGGAGGTAATCGAGTTTTCTCCATGTGACTCGTTAAAATTTCATGGAGGGCACCGAGTTTTTCTTTGTTGGACCCGTTAAGATTTAACAAAGAGTACTGAGTTTACTTAGTCTCCTCATACTCATGACAAAATGAGGTAGACGTCCATCGAACATAGATTTCTCACTTTTCTGGCTTTGATGGACTAACTCACAGAAAATGAACTATTTTGGGCTTATTATTCTCCCTTTGTCGTGCCCAGTTATCAAGACATGACAAAGGTACCCCAATGGAGTTGTCTTTTATGATATTTTTCAGACTCTCTAAACATGAAAAATTCACCGAGTTTACTCGTCTAGACTTGTTAAATCTAATCAGACGGGGCACGGAGTTGTCTTTTATGATATTTTTCAGACTCTCTAAATATGAAAAATTCACCGAGTTTACTTGTCTGGACTCGTTAAACTTAATCAGATGGGGAAAAATTTGGACAAAATGGATACTACCTCTGTAACATTTCATAAAGGTCGATTTGGCAGCAAAAATCTTGAACATGGCACTTTCGAGAAAACTCTTTCACAGTTATCCGAACCCTACCATCTATGAGTATTAGCCTTCATCTCCCAATGTCCCTACACCGGTAAAATCCTAACACACTCTTTGGTGTTCATTAAGCCTCAGCTGCCTAGTACCTTGTTACAGTGCCTTCAATTGTTCAAGCAGATCTCGCTATCTACTGCTCCTGTTATCAACCAAACCACTCATTATGCCAGAAATTATTTGTCGCTCGACATCCCCATTTACTCTTCATTATCTCAATCATAAAAAAAATCAGTTGGTTTCTGTTTCATGTTGACTGATGTAGGACGCCTCAGTGCCTACCTTTCAACAGATCTCTTCCTATCGACTTCAACATCTTATCTAGGAAGTTGATCCAGAAACCCATCAGTACCCGGATACTTGCAGACATCAGTGGCAGGTAGTCTTGTTTTTGATCAGGAGTCTTCATCATTGGCTCCTGGTTGAATGATTCTACGAGTGTTCGAATTAAACTCATTTTATTCACACTCGCTAGATTGTACTATGCATCTTAGGGACCATCATCATTATCGGTGGCCACCTCCGCGTTTGTTAACAGTTTTCATTATCAACTGGTAATCAGCCGATTTCTCACATGTTCGACGACAGCTTCTTCATTCACATGTTGAGGAATATGGAGTTTAAGTGAATCGACGGTCAAGACCTCAGGGAAAAGGTTACATCATTAAAGTTGTGTTCCCTCCCCCAAGTTGTGATATTGTTTATGGAGACAACTTCTTTAGCCTGATCCAATTATGATAGACACCCCTACATTGTGCTTATCGATGGATAGATTCTTCATATCTCTATTCTAGAGAAATCATGTTGTTTAAGCTACTAAGCATGGGAATGCCAGATTCAAGGCAGATACTATATTTTTTGACATATGTTGTTGTTTCAGGTTTTCCTCAGTATTTCAATCTCTTTATCTCTACTACACACATTGTAAAGTATTTTGGCCATCGTCTTCGTCTCTGACCTCACACTTTACGGGGCATCTATTACAGGTCAAAATACCTCCTCATCAGCTCAGAGGAGAAGATAAATATGGAAGGAATACAAAGACCTAAATTAAACCTATTTCTTCCAAGGTAACGCCTCACTATAACAACACAAGAGCGTTATAATGTAGCTAATCAGTGAATAGGCCACGTTAGTGGCTAGGGAAACACTCTGTTTACACTAGAGGGAAGCGTTACCCGTGTTTTAAGTTTGAAACGGGAAAAAACCATGGAGAATGATTTGAATCTCTAGCTTTTTCTCACAAGAGAGTCAGTACAAAAAGGAAACTGCAAAGCACTAATCTCTTATTGGGCCTTGCCATAAACAACTAAACTCTCGAAGAAGGAAAAAGCATGGAGGTTGAGGAAACATCTTGGTTTTTTCTATTCAAAACTGGTGGAAAGAGAAGGGCAATGATTTCTCTCTCCATCTCCCATAAAATGGAGTTGAAGGCTCTTGGTTCAAGGTCGAAGGATTGTCAAAGTTTTTGAATACTTGTGAAGTAGAGGTCATTGTTGTAGTGTGAAGGTAAAAGGTCAAAGAGGTTCATTGGGAACTTGTTGATCAAGACATCACCACTTTGAGAGATAGAGAGATTGGAAGGCTGAGGAGGGCTTGGTACAACCGACGGTTATAATCCTCCTTTTTAGAAATCAATAGAACTATATCTGTCTTTTCCATTCTATGCGTTGATATTGTCATTATTATTTAATCACTTATATGGCATGAGATGAATGGCTTAGATGTGCATAGTTTAAATGTTTATTATATATTGGCTTAATTGATAGGAAATATATGTTATGATAGAAATTACACGGGTTATTTAATTGATTGCAGGGCCAATATTTGGAGCTGGTGAAAGAGAACTCCTGCTTCACTACCTAGTGCTCTCCAAGGGACTCCAAGATCATTAAAGAGGTAATATTCTATATTATTCTATCAAGTTTCTTTAAGTTAATATGAACATGTATGTGCCATATTTGTGAACTATACAACTAATCTTACTGTCTGCCTCGGGCACTGGAAAGCCTTGAGAGGGATATTCGATAACGAACAACCCAAGCATTTTACCCTATAACAGCATCAAGTCCTGCAGCATCGCTAGAGGTAGGCTTAGGAACATCGCTATCGATAAAATCCTTCAACCCATTATCTTCAAGCACCGTCTCCATCCTATCCTTCCAAGCTATGTAATTCGAGCTACCCTCAAGGGCATACTCCAATCGCAACCCATTGAAAGACATTTCAATGAATACTCAACTGTTGCACCAAGAAATTTCTACAACAAATTTGAATTGTCCACCAGCACAAAACTCAACACTTATTCACAATTTCAATCACCAATGATCAATACTACTCTGATACCATGTAGAAATTTATTAATATTGATGTATTACCGAATTCTCCTGATATAAAAATATTTATCTTCTTGCTAGATACATAATCGTTCCACTATTAAACTTGTGGAAATTTAAAACTCTATTGCAAACACATGTGAATAAATTCAATCGCACACAACACAGTTGTTTAACAGGAAAGCTTAAAGCTAAAAACCCCAACTATCATATATTATGTATATCAATGGAATCCTATAATAATCTCATACAAATATTAGTACATCAATCTCTCAGTACAATGTAGATTCATTACACACTGTCATGCAGAAATTTGCATCTCGATGCACAAATTTCTTGCCTCCTAACAACCTGCCTCCACTACGCAATCCCTCCTGAAGAAAACCCCTGAATGAATTCGAATTGGCTTTTCCTTGACTGTGCAATACTCATTGGAAACTCCAATGTGTGTTAGATGCATTGAATACATCACTATAGTCACAATGGATAGTCCATCTCACCCTTTCACCTATCTCTCCACTGGGTCTCCACTGGAACTGAAATGAAAGTAGTTAACTGTTGTATTTGTTCAGTTCTTAGTGAGTTATTAGTTGTGAATTAATTAAATTATTAATTCACTTAACTCTCACTAGTGTATCTTTTAGTTAGACTAGTTACAACTAGCTCAACTGAGTTTAACTCACTTAACTGAGTTAAACTAAATAACAACTCCTAAAACTACTCGTCCAACTCTGTCATAACTTTTCCACTTCAGTTCTAACTGAGTCGTTCATGCTTGAGCCACCAATAACCCTAGGAATTGTGTAATTACTTCAGCCCACCGATTTTCCAAATCTGTTCACTGAAATAAAGTGCTCCAAGAGAATAAGTTGATGTTTATTGTCAGATTATTATTAAAGGTTAATAATAATCGACATGCACCTATTTTTAGATCGATGATCTATAAATAGACTTCGCCCAATATTCTAAAAATATAATTTCATCTATTTTCCATATTTTACCAACCATCTACAAATAGCATCCTGCAACTTATAGAATAAGCTCACCATGTTAAAAATAGAAATACACCTAAAAATAGCTTGCGGGCCCCACTTAGTGAAGGTTGTTACTTTTCACTAAGCTCATCATCTTGTTGAATCTCAACAATAAATACGGAAACACGCCATGGTCCATCAATTTATAACATGATTTTGACATATGTGCATAACCTCAAGAGTTGAGATGAATGCCCAACATGTCCATATCATTGTCAATACATCAATTCCAACCTATAGGACCTCCATCACACATGATCATGACCATGACCTTGTTGACATCAATGCCAACAAAACAATGCCAACAATTGCATAAGGTTACAAGGTGGTTATGCATCAATGAGAAATATATCACTTCATATGAAGTGTAATAAACATTTTCAATCACAATATTGGAAGATATTGCAGAAAAATGAAAGAATATGGTGGAAAACTTAGTTAAGGAAATTTCTTATGCCATTAGCTAGGGTAATTTATTTATAATAAAAAATAAGTGTGATTGGGAGTCATTACAAGTGGTATCAAAGTTTCAACGTTTAATATTTGGACCCAATGAGCTCTATCACAAGAGGAATGAAGATGAAGGGTGCTTCATAGTGAATTGATAATATTTTTAGAGTGTGCTATCTTAAGTAGAGGGTGTTTCCTTTTAGGAAGTTAAATTGATAGTGTGAAGGCTTCTATTTTTGGAAAGGAAATTATATGTTAGTTTAGAATAAAGATTATATTTGTGGAAAACAATGCTTATGTTCTTGTTGAAGTATATTTATTTTTATTGAGTAAAATTTCATTATTGACTAAGAAGAAAATTTCCATTTTGAGTGAAGACCCATTGCAATACAGATTTGGAAAAAGGAAAGAAATAACATAAATGGTCAAGAAAAAATAATTTGTTAAACATGGGGTACTTGTGTGAGAAATAACTAGATTAATAGGGAAATATTCAATAATAAGACCTTCTAGTATGAAGGATGAGGGAGAAAATATTTTCATAGTTTCAAGAAGGGTTTCCAAATGCTTCCTTAGCCTAAGAATCCATGTAGTCTGCTTACAATGAAGCCTCGTAAATTTGTTTCGACATACATTTAGTATTTTCCTTCTAGCTAGCCAATAATTACTACAATTTGTTAGTTATACTCACGGAAGGCCTTAAATTCATTTGATTGCCTATTTTCCACCATTTCCTTCAGAATTCTAGTCTAGGTTGTTGAGAAATGTAACCAGTATCGGTCTTCATAATTTTTAGCTCATGACATAATGTAATTCTTATATAATTTTCAAAAATAAAGAAAAGGAAAAATTATTGTAAAATAAGATCATTTATAAGCATGAGTTTCATGCTTTTTTTATTTTGTTTCTAGGCCAAAGCACCCATTGAGTGCTTCTAGGGTTTGTGTCATAATTCAAAGTCCTTGTCATCATTTAATAGACACTTCTTGGGCCTTTTTATATCAAGAAATAAATTCTTTATTGAGTCAAAAATATATTTTGTTCCTCTTCCACCATGGTTGCCTCAAGAGAAGACAAGTCGGCCTCATTGAAGGGATTCAACCACCTTGAAAATAATATAAATAATATGAGAATTTGACCTATTGTGGCATCTATTGAATCATTTTTCAATCTGTAGTTTCAATAAGAACAAAATTAGTGTGAAATACGTAGAAGGAGAGGTTTACATCATCACAAGAGAAGGAGAAACAAAGGGAAGAAGAAAAAGACGTGTCTAGAAATTATCAAGGTAAGAAAATGTTCCTGACTTTCTAATTTTATAACATGGTATCAAAGCTAAGGTGAAGTCGAAGAATAAAAATTTAACATGAAGATAAATAAATCTCATCATATTAAGGAAGGATTCAAGAGAATTTTTCTAGGTAAATCATAAGGAGCAGTGAAGTTTTATCCATTAAACCTTTGAATATATATTGAAGTATTTCATCTACAAGAAGGAAGGAAGCCTTGGAAAGATCATATACTAGCGTTTGTCTACCATGAGAAGATAGCCTTTTGAAGTCTTCAAAGATATCTAGTAAGGGTGACATTTTCAAATATAATTGTGGCATCATCAATGAATCTGAGAACAAACTTCAAGGATCCTCTAACTTTAGAGCATGGAAGACAAGGATGGACCTCATCGTTGCAAGGAATAAAGTATTTCAATTATTACAAGGAAAATTCAAATATCCTACAAATGATGCTTGAAAGGAGAAGTACAAATAGAATGACAATATAGCCATGAAACTAATCATGGATTTACATATCCACTCTAGATACATCAAAGAAAATGTATGATGTGCTATCCAAGTTATTTACAATCAAGAATATTGGACAAGTGGAAAGTCTAAAGAATGAATTTTGAATGTCAAAATGACCAAATATGATACAGTTTCCTCTTAATTTGTAAGAATTTCCTACATAAGATATTAAATACAAGTAGTTAATGAAATAATCCCTGATAAGGAACGTGTGACTGTTTCCCTTCTAGGACTACCAAAGTCTTGGAATGCTTTTGCAGTTGGAATTAGTAGTTGGAAAAAATTCCCCCTCCTTCGAAGAAATATGGTCTTCTTGTATTCAAGAATAAGCTTATCTTTCCTTGATAGGAGGTAAGCAAGAAGATGAAAAAAAATATCTCAAATTCCTACTCTGCTCATTTCAAGAAGAAAGGAGGAAATAAAAAGTTTAAAGTGTCAAAGAAAAAATATGGAAAGACTGACCTTTCTAAAATACAACGCTATCATTGTCACAAGATGGGACACCATAAAAACCAATGCCCCGATAATAAAATGAATAAGAAGAGAGAAAGAGGCCAAGCTATAGTTTCCACTAATGTTAATCTTCCAAATAAGTATAAGACTAAATATTCTGGAGTCAAATACTTGTTTTATTTTCTTTAGGGATATTATCCCTTGTATATCCTTTTCTATAATAAAGGTTATTGTTTTTAGGTACCTTAATATTCCTCTTATGTTTGAATCTAGGATAAATATTTCTTTTATATTTATAGGGTTTATAGATATAATATGTTTTGTTAGAAAATTGTTGATTTGTTTTGATAAATTGGAGAAATCCATCACAAAACTAGATTAATGCAAGATCAAGAGGGAGCTTCCACATTTTCACCAAAGATAAGCATTCCTTATTTCTTTCATTATTTTTTTTATTCCCTCTACACATATTTAGCTTTGCTTTTTATGATTTATTATAATCCTTTCATTTTATTTTCTTAGGAAAAAGGATTGCAGGTATATTCTAAATAAGAAAGGATTATGATTAGATTCATAATGAGCAAAAGGAACACTTGAAAATATTTGTTACAAAGAAATCCCATAAAGTTTTATAAAGAGAGAAACTTTAGGTATGTTTAAAATCATAAGATTTGTAGAAAGTCCTTATCTTAAAAGAAGTTACGATCATTTTTGCTTTATATTTAACTCTCTCATGAATATGGTTTTGTTATAGAATCATAAAGTTTCTTTTGTTAGGGTGTTTATATTAAATCAACCCTTGTAATAACTATGTCGTGTTATTTAGTGAAACCCTATAATTTTTATCTTTAGGGTTTATTGATTATATCTACGACAAATGATAAAACCCTATATTTTTAGGGTTTGATGGTATTCTCTATGGTTTATGATAAAAACCATAGTAAAAATTTGAAATAAGATTCCAAGACTTGAAAGAGAAACCTTAGATGCTTTTGTTATGGTTAAAACCCTAACATGGTTTATTTGTTGAAGGTTTAATATTAATTTTTTTATGATAATATCTAATGTTTGTGACAAAACCCTAGCAAAGGTTGTTGTAAGGGACTATGACATGAAATTTTACCCTAGTTGATTGTTTCCACTATAATTGAAACCCTAACTAGGTTTAGGTTTTTGATATCTAAAGTTTAAATTAAAATTTTTGATAACCTATGTTGCACTTTATATAAAAGCATTATATATATATATATATATATATATATATATATATATATATATATATATATATATATATATATATATTTTTACGGAAGAAAGGGTTAATGAGATTTAATGTACATAGGGTTGAAGAAGAGACCTTATGATGATGTTGAGCATGATATCAAGAGGGAACTATAAGAACCCTGATAACATTTAATATTACATTGATGTTTGAAATATAATCTTGTTTCCATATGAATATAAGGAAAGAAGATTTGGAAGGTTGAAGTTATCTGATGACATGATGATGTAAAAGAAAGAGTCTTTGTAGCTGGAAGAAAGAAATTTGTTGATGATGGACTTATCTCCCTAAGTTGAGAGGTAGCTTGGATGAAGGAAAGTATATATCCTCCATAGTTGAGAGGGAGGACATGATGTTTCAACCATATGTATAGTAAGGAGAGAATAATATCATATAATAGCTAAGGTATTGATAGTGGTTGGTATTGATGTATTGTGCATAATATTATGTTGTTTTGAGAAGTGTTGAAGTTGAGTTTGGTGTTGCGGGAGAAGTTAAAGAAGGAATATTTCGTCGAGATTTATTTTTATATTGTGATGACCTAAGCAACACCAGAATGGTTGAGGAGCCTAGAGACTGTGCTATCATATTTCTAATAAGAACCAATATATTAGAATTGATTGGGGTCGTGAGGCTACTGTATGTTCAGATGAATAAACAATTATTTGATGTGTTTATCTCTCCCTGAGAATCTTGAATATTTGATGAAGCATGCTTAGATTGTTGGATATATCGGATTTGGTTGAGAGGGAGAGATGAGTACCATAAACTACCTATATGATGGTACTTGGGAGGACATATTGGCATGGTTGGTTTTGAGATATCATTTATATTTTGGCCTTTGTGATGTATATATCCTGATGTCGGAGGGTATCTTGGTCTTATGGAGCTATGTTTTAGTATTTGACCTTGATGATGCCTATATCCCTGTGAGGGTTGGTGTCTTGGCATGAATTCCTAGAAGATATCTATATATTATTGAATTGATATCAAGGTTGTAGCTTAATGGTACTTATAGTGGTATGTTTCATTGATGACACCTTAGTCCATGTTAGTGTCTTAGGTCCTTGAATTAGTTTCTTTGAAATAACACTTGTATCCTTCAATTGGTGTCTTGATGATGACACCTGGATCCTTGAAATAATGTCTTGAAACTTGGATATTTGATATGATGCCTTGGAATTTTGGTATCTAGCATTGTGCATGTTTTTGTACTCTTCTTGGAACATTTCAAATTGAGGTCAACCTTGTATCGATTAAACAATTATGAAAACCTCCCTAATTAAAAGGGAGCATTGAGAAATGTAACTAGTATCGATAATCATAATTTTGAGCTCATGAAATAATGTAATTATTTGTCAAAATTAAATAAAAGTAAAAAATATTGTAAAAGAAAATTATTTATAAGCATGGGTTTCATGGTTTATTTATTTCTTTCTAGGTCAAAGCACCAATTGAGTTCTTCTAGGGTTTGTGTCACAAGTCATAGTCCTTTTCATCATTTAATAGACCCTTATTGGGCCTTTTTGTATCAAGAAATAAATTTTCAATTGAGTAAAAGATATATTTTGTGGCTCCTCCACCAAGTCGACATTAAGAGAAGACAATTCGGCCTCATTGAATGGATTTGACCACCTTGAAAAGGCTATAAATAAGCTGATAATTTTACCTATTGTGTCATATATTTAAGCAAGTTTTGATTTTCAGTTTCAATAAGAATAAAATAAGTGCAAAATAACTAGAAGGATAGTTTTACATCATCACAAGAGAATTAGAAACACAGTGAAGAAGAATGAGAAACTTTTCTAGAAAAAAGAATATGAAATTCCCTCTTTTTTATGTCACACGTGAGAAATTATGGGTTGCAATAAGGGGCCAAAATTTTAGATCTGTAGTGGAGGCCAAATCTTGATGCAAGAGGCTAAAATATTTGATTGATGCAATATTGAAGAAGGTTGAATCACATTGACTAGATATTTGTCATCTTGGAAGGACTATCTTGAGAGGATGACTTGGTGGATTGGAGGAAGTATTTTTATTGGTCAAAAGGACTTGTTTTTATATTTTTATTTGGATCTAAAGGAAGAGAAGAGAATATTTGGGTTTTCCCCTACAAGAGGGTTTTTTCCCTCGCCGAGAGCCTACATCCTATCCCCTTGTTGTTTTTATATTCATGCATCTATGTGTTTGGTAGTTGATTGATGATAAGAAGATGAATAACATACATCTGATTTTCTAACATAGTTTGAATATGAGAGAGTCGGGAAATATTAATTCATGAATTTTTACAATATTACCTTATTTACATTGTTTAGTCTAAATCTATCCTTTAGCTTAGGCCAAGGAATATATTATCTGGATCCATTATAAATTATTTCTAATGTGGCCTTGATCCCTCTTCTAAGGTTGAAAGTGATGGTATTTTTACCAATGACATGCTATCTTGGACTAGAGTAGGTGACTACTAGATGTAGTGTCAATTAAAATGAAAGGCCAAATCAAAGTTGTCACCTCTTCATCTTATGAAAAGTTTGATAGCATCTTAAACTCTCTAGATATTTTAGATGCAAAGTTTTTTTCTTTGGTAAGGATAATATCTTGAATTTTTGGGTCCAACCATGGTTTCTTACCATAGGAAGTATCTTGGATATAGGAACTCACTACCTGTTGAAATTGGAAGAGAGATACAAGTATGCATGCATGTCCTTTCTTCTAGTGGGTACTCCATTATAGGAAAGAATATCTATTAAGGCTAGGCACATTACTTCTAGGTTTTTAGGTTTATGTTTTAAGGGCATCACTAGGTTTCTACACTCTTTTATTTCTTGTCCTCTTCATTCATAAAATAAAGATATATTACATCACGTATATAAAGAAGCTAAAAGTGAGATATTTCAAGTTTTGGGATGGTGTTTTGACTAAGGATTACCTGATGTAGTTTCCTTCTTTCAACCTAAAATATATATATATATATGTGTGTGTGTGTGTGTGTGTGATAAAGCTGAAATTTAAATTACTAACATAAACTTCAGAAATATGTTTTATGTAGAATTAGTACATACAATCCACTCTTCATAGTTTATTTTAAATATCCAGTATCTACCTATTTGATTCTATTGTCCAAATTTTAGTATATGCATTGTCTATTGTTTAGAGAAGTGTTTAGGTAGTTTGAGATTCCTGGTGTAGGGTATTTGTTCATAAGAAATGCAAGTATATGTATCATGACTTAAAATCAACATAGCTACCTTTGTAATGATATAAATGCTTAAGATATTTTTACATGAGAAGGATGTGGTTTTGGTTGATTGAATTGTTTAAATTTCTATGGTTCATCCAAGGCCTGTTTAATTTCCCGATGAAGACACTATTTACATACATAAGATATTTTCAGAGAGGAGCCTTAACTTTATGAGAAGATGAGGCCCAAATTCAACCAAATTAATTAAAAAAAAAGTATGTATATATATATATATATATATAAGGAACACCATGAAAAGGGTGTCAAAAACCTTAGTTTTGGATTTGAAACAAGTTTGGGAACAATATTGGAATCCTTTTATGATAAATAATGCCTACCAAATGGATGAGAAGTTGACTTGATCAACAATGTGATTAGTCAATAGAGGAGTTTCTTACCTGAAATTTTTTATTGCTAATGTAGACAAGTAATTATATGGTTTTCCACCTGGATGAGAATATAATAATTGATGTGTATTGGGTATGATTGGAGGTATATCCATATGGTTATATTTATCTGAGTGATAAATGTGTTATGTACATTGAGTAGGTCATATAAAAGCTATTAATGTAAGAGTTAATAATTTTTTGAATGCAAGAGACTAATAAATTGAAAGAGGAAGAATATTATTTTTAAATTAACAGTCAAGATTTATTTTTGTTTAGAGGCACTATTTATATACCTAATGAAATGAATTTGAAAACTTATGTCTTGGATGAGTTTCATAAAATACCAACAGTTGGTCGTCGTAGTTACAAAAGGTTGATTACAGTATTAAGAAAGGATTTTTTTTGACCAAATATTAAAAATGAGACAATTGAATATGGGAACAAATACTTTAGTACATAATATCATTCTCAAATTATGGTCAAATAGAAAGGACCAATCAGATATTAGAGGACATGGTAAGGATGTATGTGAAAGACAAACAAACTAAGTGTGAAGATTATTTACATTTAGCTGAATTTCCCTATAACAATGGATATCATACCTCTTTCAAAATCAGTTCTTTTGAATTCATGTATGGAAGAATATGCAGGGTACCATTGAGTTGGGTTCACCCTGAAGACATATCGATACTAGGAGCAAACAAGTTAAAAGAAATGGAAGATAGAGTTAATCAAGTCAAATGGAATTTGAAAATAGCTCAAGATCGATAGAAAATTTATGCATACATGAAAATATACTAAAAGGAATTCAATGTGGAAGACCATGTGTACTTTAAGTTAAAACCTAAATAAATTACACCTAGACTTGTCGACCCTTTGAAGTGTTAGCCAGGGTTGGACTTGATGTTTATCAACTACCCCTACCATCCAAAATTAGAATTCATAACGTGTTTCATGTTTTTTTATTGAAAAAGTATATAAGTGATCAATCTCATGTAATTGATTGGCATGTTTTATAGGTGGAACCAAAGGTAGATTTCCTAGTAGAACCACTATGTATTCTAGACCAGAGGGTGGTTACACTCTAAAATAGATAAGTGGTGTAGTTAAAGGTTCAATGGAAACATTTCACTCCAGAGGAAGCAACATGGGAGTTAGAGGATGATTTAGCTTACCCTTTTGTATTTTGAAAGGATTTTTGAAATTATTTCCAAGAAAAGTAATGATTGGGACACTAAGATGCTGTGAAATTTAAGCAGGGGAGGATGGGATATCCCCTAGATTAATTTTATTATTATTGTGAATAAATATGCATAAGATTACTTTAAGTTAAGTATGCTACATTGATAAAAATTTAATTATTATCAACTTAGTTGATAATAATAGTATGTAAATTTGTTATTATGTTTTTATTTTATAAATAAAAATGAAAAAAAAAAACTGGGAAATTAATGGCTAAGTACATATGGCTGAAAGAGGGAAAAAATAATGCAATTTTATTTTGGAAATTATTATTATTAATCATAAATTCCTTGGGATCTAATTTGGGTGATTAGATTTAATTTTTAAATTATGACATTGTCCAATTAAATGTCTCCTAGAAGACAAGAATTTGTCCTCAAAAGTAGGAGACAAGAGCTCATTAATGAGTAGTTAACTACCTACTGCCCGTTGATGAGGTGGGGGTAGTTAGTAACCAAATAAACAGTGGTATATGGATATCATCCGAGAATTCTTTTGCATTTGTCTCAATTATTCTAAGAACACAATTGGAGAGACTAAAGAGAATCAAGGAGATCAGACAAAAATAATTTGCAGGCCTAATTTGCTCGCTGGGACAAGCAGTGTTTGTTGTGTCAAGGTTGGGAGGATCTAAGTAATTAGAAATATATTTCCCAAAACTATAATCAAGTTGATTTTCTCTAAATTTTTTATTTATAAAGAAAATATATATATATATATATATATATATATTTATTTATTTATTTTAATTTACATTTTGTTGTGTGTATGAAGAAATTATCTTGCCTAAAATAATGAGTGAAATAGTTCTACATTTTTTGTTGAAAATAAATAATTGTTTCACTTTTATCATATATATAGAAGTGAATTGATAATGATAATATTGTTGGGTAATGTTATTGTTGACGTTACGTTCAACACCCTCCAAAATTTTTCCTATACTTGAATTTTGGAGCCTACTAAGGATCTAATGATTTGTCGTCCATGGTCACTTCATTGTTTATTGATGTTGTATTAAGTGTCTAAGTATTTTCCTTGGATTATAACAATAAAATTTAGTTTTTTAGACATGCTCAGTCCTTGTTGAGTCTATAAGTGTGCTTATTTTATGCAAACTTGAGCAAGCATATCACAGTCCATCAAGACAATTTTGATGCAATGTTCAACCCATGTCAATAGTCAGTGCGCTCTTTCATTTGCATTTTCCCTCACTTTGGTCACATTCATACTTCTATTCCGATGAGTTTTACCAACTGTTTCTTTTGTCAAACCTTTGATTTCGCAAGTGTCACTTTCGTATTTAAAATTGTCACTTTTTCTTGCTTTCACTTTAACAATTGTCATTTTCATGTTATCTTCACTTTAGCATGTGTCGCTTTCAATGTTGTTTGTATTTGTGAGTTTCATTTTCAAGTTTTCCTCCTGTCACAGGTGTCACATTTGTTGTTTTCACTCCTTTATGTTTTTCACCTTCGTACATTACTAATGTTTGTTCTAGCATGTTGAAAATTGCAACAAGAAATAGTGAAATTGGCATCTAGAAGTAACATTCTTGATCCTAGTGAAAATTAAGCACCTACACTAGGTGTGGCCCACACAGGCTATTTTTAGGTGGAAGTCTATTTTTAGAATGCACGAGAAAATTCTATTAATAGATGATGTCTATTTATAGATGTATGTGAGAGTTCTATTTATAGTTCACATGTCTATTTATAGATGCATGTCGACTATATTTATCCCTTAATAATAGTTGGACAATAAATATTACTTTATTCTCAATGAGCACTTGCAAATAGTTAAATAAAGTGGAAAATAAGTTAGCTATAGGAAATTCAAGTTCAAGGTTGTTTGGTGGGACATACAAGTGGAATTAGTTGTAACTGAGTGATTTGAAATTGTAACAGAGTTGGATCTGTAGTTATGTGAGTTGTAAAGTAGTTTAACTTAGTTAAGTGAGTTAAAATCAGTTGTGCTAGTTGTAACTGAAGATACACTAGTGAGAGATCAATGAATTAAATATTAATTGATTCAAAATCATTGGTCTCACATGCAACTGAAGATTTACTATTGTTAACTACATGCATGCTAGATCTAGTGGAGACCCAGTTGAGATGTATGTGAAAGGGAAAGTTTGACTATCAGTTGTGACATTAGTGGGTGCACACATGCAACCACACACAAATTGGATGTGCCTATGAGTATTTCACATTAAAGGCAGGCAAGCATGATTCATTCAGAGGTTCTTGACCATCAGGGATTGTGCAGTGGAGGCATGTTGTCTGGAGGCAGTAAATTGGCACATGTATTTGCCAATTTTTGTATGACAGTGTGAGACGATTGTACTGAGAGATCTGGGATTAGAGTTTTGCATGATATTTTTTCATGATCCATGATATATACATAATATATTATAGTGGGTATTTTAGCTTTATGGTTTCCCAGTAAAAACATCTATGTTATGTGTGGTTGATCCTTCTTCTTGATATTGCAATTGGCGATCATGTTTTAAATTCTGCAAAGAATTTTTGTAGAAGTGATTATGTATTTAACAGTGGCATATAATTGTTAGATCAGGAGAATACATGAAATACATCATTTTTAGTAAAATTTCTACATGGTATCAGAGCACAGAAGATTGCAATTTTGAAGCAGGAGCTGAGTTTATTGGTGGAAAGAATTCGAATTTGCAGAAATATTTTCTTGGTGCTACAGTTGAGTAAACATCAAAATGGATTTAAATGGATTGCGGCTAGAGTATGCACTCAAGGGCAGTTTGAACTAAATTTATTGGAAGGATAGGATGGAGGCAGTGCTCAAATATAATGGCTTGAAGGAATTCATTGACAAAGATGTTCCTAAGCCTACTTCGACAGATGCTGCATTACTTGATGCATGGCAAAAGAAAGTGGAAAGGGTGAGGAGGATTCTGTTGGAAGGAGTACAAGATCACATTGTATCAAGCCTTCATGGGAAAGCCACACCATATGCTATGTGGAAGGATTTGACGGATCTATTCCAAAGCAGAAACGACCATAGGAAATTGATGCTCAAAGATAAACTCAGGAAGATCAAGATGGAAAAGAATGATACTATTCCTGTATACGTAATAAAGTTTGTACAATGTAGGGATGAGCTTGGGAGTGTAGAAATAAGTGTTGCTGATGATGATTTGGTGAGTTTGTCTCTCTTGGGACTTCGTAATAGTTGGAACAATTATGAAGACTTTGTCAATATATGGGAAAAAATGCTAGATTGGGAACGATAGTGGTCGGATCTGGTGGAGGGGGAGTTCAGGTGGAACACCAAAGATGGAACTTCATCAAAGCTTGATGATGAAGAGGATTTTGCTTTGGCTGCCAAGGTGAAGAAGGGTAAGGGGAAGAAATTCCATTCTAAATCTAAGGTCGGTGAAGATCACAAGGAGCACAACATGTCCAAAGTGAAGTGTTTTCACTGTCACGTGTATGGACATATTACCACAAATTGTCCACAAAATAAGAAGAAAAAGATGGTTGTTGGAGCTACAGTTGGTGAGGCCCTTGCCTCACAATTTAAGCTTGAATTCTCATTGATCGCATGCATGGTGTCAAGTGCATTGGGATCAGGGTGATACTTGGATAGTGGTGCTTCCTTCCACATGACGGGAGATAAAAATCTTTTCAGTGATTTGGAGGAGAAAGATCTCCAGATGCATATTGAGTTCGGAAATGATGGACAATACAATGCGACCGAAATTGGTACCATTACCTTTATGAGGGCGTCAGGTAAACTCTTCATTTAAAAGATGTAATGCATGTACCAGGTTTGAAGAAAAATTTAGTCTCAGACTCAATGTTAGAGGATAGAGGCTATGATGTTGTCTTTAGTGAAGGAAAATTTTTAGTGCGACACAAAGCAACAAGGAAAGCCAAGAAGGTTGGGATTCGAGTTAATAATATCTATAGACTTGATGTAGATGGGATTTCTACAGAGCTTCCTACTGTTGGGAAGTGTGTGAAATCCATGCAATTGTCCCTTGAAAGGGAGCAGGATTTGCATGCTGGTAAGAGTGAACCTTGTGATGTGGAGCATCCATAAGATGAGGATCATGGAGTGGGAGTAGCCAATCATGCAGAGAAATTTCGTGCCAGATGGGAAGAGGGAGTGCATGCAAGTATACCACCAGGTGAGAGGTGGGGTGACATGCATGAGTAATCCCAAGAAGAAATTTCTGGGCGGGATTCATTGAGATGGTATAGATCTCATGAATTGAACTAGGCTATGAGGAGCCCATAGTACAAAAGTAGTAGGATCAGTTGGATTTATGTAGTCAGATGTCATGAGTACATGAAATCAAAGTGACAGTGTCAGATACTGGAGCACGGATCAAAGTTAACAGCAAGTGAAAAGTGCATGGATGCAAAGGTGAATAGCGTAGTGGATCTAGAAGACATTGCAGTTGGTACTAGTAAAAGTCAGAAGAATTTGATGATAGATAGATTATATTGATTCAGTTGTTTGGAGACTATTCATTTTTGGAAGTGTTGCATGTGCGAGAAACACTGGAGAAGTGTTGCATACAAGAGTTTCTGGGCATATGCATGGGGTTTCATGGTGCATGAAAAGGTTGCAAGGCACATACATGGAGTTGTATGTCGCATGCAAAGACATTCCTTTCTTGTTGAGAGCGAGTGTTGAATATTACAACAAGAAATAGTGAAATTGGCATCTGGAAACAACATCCTTGATCCTAGTGAAAATTAAGCACCTACACTAGGTGGGGCCCACATAGGCTATTTTTAGGTGGAAGTCTATTTTTAGAATGCATGAGAAAATTATATTTATAGATGATGTCTATTTATAGACGGTGAGAAAATTCTATTTATAGATGATGTTATATTTATATATGTATGTGCGATTTCTATTTATAGATCACATATCTATTTATAGATGCATATCGACTATTATTATCCCTTAATAATAGTTGGACAATAAATATTAATCTATTCTCAATGAGCACTTGGAAATAGTTAACTGAAGTGGAAAATAAGTTAGCTATAGGAAATTTGAGTTCAAAGGTTGGTTGGTGGGACATGAAAGTGGAATTAGTTGTAATTGAGTGATTCAAAGTTGTAATAGAGTTTGATGTGTAGTTATGTGAGTTGTAAAGTAGTTTAACTCAGTTAAGTGAGTTAAAATTAGTTGTGCTAGTTGTAACTGAAGATACACTAGTGAGATATCAGTGAAATAATTATTAATTAATTCAAAATTAGTGGTATCACATGTAACTAAATATTTACTACTTTTAACTACATGCATGCCAGATCCAGTGGAGACCTAGTTGAGATGTAGGTGAAAGGGGCAGTTTGACTATCAGTTGTGACATTAGTGGGTGCACACATGCAAACACACACACATTGGATGTGCCTATGATTGTTAACCATCAGGGATTGCGCAGTGGTGGTAGGCTATCTGGAGGCAGTATATTGGCGCATGTATTTGCCAATTTTTGTAGGACAGTGTGAGACGATTGTGTATTGTACTGAGAGGTCTTGGATTAGATATTTGTGTGGGATTGTTTCATGATCTATCATATATACATAATATATGATAGTAGGGTTTTTAGCTTTATGCTTTCCTGGTAAAAACGTTTGTGTTATGTGTGATTGATCTTTCTTCTTTATATCGCAATTTTCAATCATGTTGTAAATTCCGCAAAGAATTTTTGTAGAAGCGATTCTGTATTTAACAGTGGCATATAATTGTTAGATCAGGAGAATCTAGGAAATACATAATTTGTATTAAAATTTCTACATAGCACACCCCTTTGAATTACATGATCCTACATATTATTAGAATATGCACTAGACACATTCTTACAGCTTAGTACACTTAATGGTCACAGTCGACATTTGTGTTAGAACTTGTGTTTTAAGTGTCATAATGTTTCATTTAAATTGTCACACTCAGAAATAAGTGTCGCTTTGTTGTCACTTCAAGGTGTGATTTATGTTAATGAGTCCTTTGAATACATTTGGATTTTATTGATGGAATTTATATGTGTGATCCATGTTTTATTCTTGTGAGGATGCATTTATTTATCTTACTCTACTAGTCCCACACTTAGCCATTTTGGAGCTCTTCTTGGTCCTCCTGCTCAGTATGAGTTGTGAAGGCATTAGCCCTCTTACCTAGTGATGATATTAGCCTATTCTATAGCTTCAATGATGAAACCTTTCTCACCAATTATTTTTCACTAATTACTCCTCAATATCATCTCAAATTATTTCACATTAAGAACATTCCAATGGAAGTCACCTAACCCTCTGGCTTATAGTGACTCGCTGCACCGAGTTTTGGTCACTTATGCCTTGCATTAGACATATAGCACTCCTAGTTAGTAGAAAGGACCTCTTACATTCCATTTTTTAAATCAAATCATGCAATGACAAGTCGCTCCTCCTTCCTCAATGTAGTGAAGCACTTTTTAGGCAAAGTGACTTATCTTTTAGCTACCTCCCTTAGTGAAAAGTGCATTCTAGATGAACAATCAATCACTTTTGGAGAGAATTGCCCCGTCCCAATCCTAAATGCACTCCAAACCCACAATGATCACACTCCAAACTCACAGTGAGTTCACCCCAAAGTCACAGTGGACTCACTTCAAACATGCAGTGAAAATTGTACTCCGAGAGAACAAGGACCTTCTCTCCATTCAAAAGCGAACTTCGGGAAAACAAGGACCATTTGGGCATACTTCAGGAAAAAAAGGACCCTCTATCCCTTTAAAAGCACACTTTAGAAGAAAAAATACCTTTTCTCCCTTCAAAAACACACTTTGGAAAATCATGGGTCCTCTGTCTCTTTAAAATTGCATGGTGCACTCTCAAGAAATAGTAAAAAATACTTGGCCACTGTCATTGTGCCCTGTACTCTCACTGAGCCTCTTTGACGCATAGTGCACTATCAAGAAAAAATGATTCCTCCTTTTCCCTTGTGATTTAACCCTACGTCCAAGAAATCTCTCTCTTTTTATATCTCCCTAAGCGCATGATGCACTTTTAGTATAATAGTGGGTTCATCCCTTGCTCATTTTCCAACTTGACTGTTCGTTCAATATCTCCTACTCCTTTGAGTCTAGCACATGGCACAATTTTAGTCAACAAGCTCATCAAATTTTCCCTTTCACTTTCCCACTGTATTAGACCTTGAAGAGGGATTTCTTCATAGTGCATGGTGCAGTAATAGTGAACAATGGAGCCCTTCCCAAGCCATTTTTGAGTTAAATTATGCCCTCTTCATCAAGCCCTTCCTTTTCAATCCTTTCATATACCTATAATAAATATAAACCTACAGATAAGTATGCTTTCCCTAAGTGTGGTGGTGCACTTAGAACAACAGAAAGAAAGATATCTGACCTTTTCATTAAAATGAATAGATAAATGGAGAGAAAACTACTTGTAATATGTTTTCTTTCCCTCACCTCCCTCCGCTGCTTTCACTCTCAATCTAACTTAACTCGCTTGATTGATACCTGCCATGGAAAATATAATATAGAAAACAACATTAAGGAAATACGATATATTCAAGTTAAACAAATTGAATCTATTAAATTCATAAATACACATATAACATCATTGACATGTGCATTAGGAAAGGAACACATGTCTTTATTATGAAGTAGAAGGAAGAGTACAACCAGTTGATTGATTCACTATCACTCGTCTAGATTGAGTCCCATCCTCATCACATCCAACATCAATAATCCAACAGAATCACAGTACATGCACAATACCTCCAAGAATTGTGATCTCACTAGCATAAATCTACTTAACACAAATTCTTGCTCTCTTGTGCACTATGTTCAGTGCTCTATTTATTAGTATATGAAGGTAGTTTGACATAAATGAATCATTGAATGGATTTCATAAAAATGGATGAAGATGTTTCCTTGTTCATTAGAATAGGAGGATAAGAGGTTTAATGAATTCATGGGTTCCAAATTCGAGGCTATCATATGAGATGAAAGCTGGAACAACTTCTAGAATTCACTAGAGGTTGGGAATATTCCCAGAATCCAATGAAAAATTCACTCCCAGTCGACCAACACACTCTAAAGTGGGCCTAGATCCTCTGCAACATAGCCTTGCATGGGAGTAGATGCTTTGCAAAGTAGTTACAACTGTCTAGGGGTGCATTGATGGCTTAATGGGGCACTTCAATTGGCATCTAAGAAGTGAAGCTTTCATGAAGGAAGACCATCAATGTGATGAATTTTTTAGGGCATGTAGCAACCAATTTAGAGTATGATAAAACCTAATGAATATTGATCTATGTTTTGGGATGATTCCCAAATCGACCTGTAACAGTTGCCCCCTAAAGCATGAAGTCAAAAATGATAATGTTGAGTGATTTGATTTATGACAAGATGAGGAGGAACTGAAGTGGACAATGACCTGCATAAATTACAATACATTACATCATGATATTTGTTCATCTTGGACATGAATTTCTAAGGGATGTGTATCCCATACTCAGCACATAAACTATCATAACATCTAAAAGTCATCTACAGATATAGACCTATGGTAGGATGACCATCTGAATAATGACCATCGTACGGATGATTTGGTACTTCTCCTGAAATCATAGCCTAGATGGAGGAAACTAGATCTGGGGTCTTCTATCTCATTCACTCGATCGCCTAAAGTATGAGTCTAACCATGTGAATATATGACCTAAAGTCGAACATGGGAAGACACTTTCTGATTACGAACCAATGATGTGAGCCATTAACAGACATGAGAGAAACCATCGTTGATGATAATAGCTCTCAAGGTACTGCAGTACATTCTACATGTTGTTATTAGATGATTTTATGTTGAACACCATACAAAGTCTTTTGGTCGAAGGTCTGTGATGTCAACCTGTCGTCGAAAGCGAGAAACCTGCCGTTTATGTAAGAAAGCTCCAAGGTATTGAAATGTTGTTTCTAATTCAACTTCTTGGATAATGAGCTGATGTAGACAGGAAGTGACTCGTCGCAGGAGGGAATTGATGCTTCCCCCATCAATGACATGAAATGATATTAATGATTTTGGAGATAGAATGTGACTGATGAAGCAATGTCAGGGATGGTGGTCATGAAATGAAGGTTTATGAGTATTTTGAAAGATGAGGAATAACTGCGTGAATTCTCTTGAACATATCGGTGACACTGAATGAATTGGAAAAATTTGACCCAAAATCAAAGTGATAGGTGGTTTGATAGACCATAGGTGTCATAGACCGTCAAGCATATTACCCAACCCAAAAATCACAGAGATGAAGTGAATAAGTGTCATGTTCAAGAGCGACTTGCTACCATAAAGTGTTTTATCCCTTTCTAGTTTTCCCTAGTCATTGCTGACCATTACCTGTTTATTTTTTAACAAGATTGAGGAGGATAAAATATACTTGATGTATAATTCCACACTCCGGGTGAATCCATCACTATTTGATGCTTTAACAAGTCTAGCGAAGGTGAAACTTGATCTTGTAATGATGGACAAGTCTGCCACTATTTGATGCTTTAACGAGCCTAATGATACTGAGAAATCAGTCCTTTTTCATGTTTAGAGAGTTTGAAAAAGAGACTAAAAGAAAACTCCACAAGTTCTTTTTCGTATAATAGTCCCCTCAGATCCAAAAAAGTGTAAAATAATACTTGAGAGAACCTCCTAGCCACGTTCGACTAGGGTTTTCCTTTTTCATAATCATAATCTATCTGTCCAGAAAAGGGTTAAACTTATACTGAGTAGATTTCATTTCACTTCCTTTAACAAGCTTGAAAGGACAAGCGCTCGACAATATTTTCATATTTTGACAGTTTGAAAAGAGCTAAAAGAGAACTCCAGGGGGGTTCCTTTTTCTCATTTAACAAAGCTCGAAAAAGACATAAAAGTGCACTTTGAATTCCTTTTTAATTTTTAACAAATCTCAAAAAACAGATAAAATTATTCTTTGAGTTCCTTTTTCATGTCTAACAAAGCTTGAAAAAGAGATAAAATTGTGCTTCGTGGTCAAAATTGCATTTCATGATCATGCACGACTAACTCACTATAATCAGTTACAAACCTGCTCAAAGGAACATCACATGGATTAACAATACATGTTTAAAATAATACAAATGGGTAAAAACCATAGTCATTTCATTAAATATGCATAAATTAATAAAAAAGACTATTAAAATAAGAAATTACCAAGTCATTTTTACCATTTCACCTTTACCATTTTAATTTTAGTGTTGTGAGCCTATTTTACCCTCAAACTTCAGCAGTTGATTGCAACAAATTTGATGGATCATTTCTCGTGTTGTTTGGACCAGGTAGAATATCTTACCCTCCTCTTTCTATTGGTTGCATTATTTTTCAATTTCATGCACATTTTTTACATTTTTGGGGCTCCTAGGGTAAATATACAATGCCCTAGGGCCAACACACCCTTGAATGTCAAAAAGTGCATTGCAGAGAGGCTGGAAAGAGGCCCAGTTCCTCCGCAATGCTCTATCTTCCACTTAGGGGTGCGTTGGGCACAATTCAGAAAGTTGCATCTTGATTTCTGCCCAAACTTTCTCTATTTTTTTCATGGAATGGATCCTAACTAAGCCTATGGTGTGATTTGAGACTTTTATCAGATCATAATTTCGATTACATCGTGAGAAAGATAACATGAAGAACAAGATATGGTTTCCCTAAATGATCCTGACACTGTGAGAGCCCTCAGAGACTGTGGGTTTCTCAAATAATTTCGATTGTCAGGGATGAGGCAACACATGGAACTATTGTAGTTCTTAATCCATTCATGGGACCTGACACTACATGAATTTCACATTGGGGAAAAATTACTCCCAATATTGGTTGATGACATTTACTTTATGACAGGTTTTTTGAGACGTGGTGCCCCCATTTCCCTTGCGGGCTCCAATCGTGGAGGTGAAAAAGTGAAGGACTACATCCGAAAGTTTTGTTGACCAGGGACTAAGCCTAGAAAATATGGAAAGATAAATATCAAGATGTGCATGATATGCCTTTGTGAACGCTCCTATTCACTATCGCAAAGCTATCTAGCAGCATGGCACTACATGTCGCGAACAGATCATAAATGTAGTATGCGCTTGAGTGTCTCGAACCAACCGTGTTAAATTGGGATGAAGCAATACTCCTTCAGAGGAAAGAACATCTAACCAAGGTAAAAATTGGAAAAACAAAAAATTTTAGTTATGGGTCGATTTTGATCACTTTTGTTTTGGAGCGAGTTCCATTAATGTAGCCACAACATGTGATATTGGGATTACGTGGTCCTAGAAATCCACGGATGCAGCAATGGGTCGAGCTGATGGCTAGACATGATGGTCAATCATTAATCTTGTTTTCCACTTCATTCTTCAGTTTGCTCCGAAGAAAAAATATCTTCATAGAGGAGCATCCATATGTAGGGATGGATTTCGAGGAGATCTAGATTTTATTTTACCAGCCGACACTCAATGGGGTGCTATAGGTATAATGTAAACCATGTTTTTTATTTTTTGGGTTTTTTTTTACATATTTTTGTGTTTTTTGATGTTTCCAAGACTAAACTAATTTTTTTTTATGTATGTAGATGTAGGTATTGTTTGACCAATGGTTGGTGCACAATAGGTGGGAGAACCAACAGAGAGGACTATTGGGAGAGCAGTACTATAGGATTTGGATTTAGTAGAGACTCTTGCTGAGTTGCAACAGCATGTGGAGGGATTGAATCTTGGGATACTGGATGCCCAGATCGAGGAGTTACCTATGAGGCTGTTGCTATCACTCTCCCCTACTTCCTAGGCTGAAATTAGGAGTGAAGAAAAGTAACCACATACTAGCTTTTAGCTAAGAAACTAGCCTTACCTAACTAGAGGGCTCTCTCTTTGTCACATTTTAATTATTCATTTTTAGGATAAGTACTAGATTTTAAGCTAGATATGGATTAATTTGTTTAATGATTTTTTTGCTAGATAAAAATTATAATCAGTAAAAGCTAAAACTGATCTCAAAGACTGAATTGTAGAAAACAAAGCAAGGCAAGATATTAAAACTATTTGAGCACATTTAATTTTTCATTGGTGTATAGTGGTGAAAAGAGAGGGGTCTGAATGAGCATTTTACTGAATTCATTCATTATAAGAAAATACAAATTTTAACAATACAAATAAACAGAACATATGACTAATCTCTGCTTATAAAACGATAAGGTTTTACAAAAAAAATGTAATGGAAATGAAATAACAGAGAGAAAGAACAATGCTTAGTAAAAATACCACATGAATCTCACAAAATTGCTGGAAATCCTTTGATTTTCATTAATAGTAGGTCCACAGTAATACACAAAGTTTCAAAAATCGATTATCCAACAATAATACTTCACACAACGAAGTAATTATAGAAAAATAAATTACAAGAGTTACATTAAAGGCTATCCTAATTGATAGCGATTTATTAGCTAACTAAATTCTAACTGCATTATGGAAATAAATTTATTTTGTTGTGTCGGTGCTACTGTAACTAAAAAATGTTTCTGAAGAAGATAATCTCAGGCTGTGCTAGCTATCAGTTAACTGTTGATCTGGCAGAATTTGACTTTTCTACTTTTACTAATTACTCCTGAAACTCACACAAATTTTCCCAGTGCTCTTCATCAGGGATAACTAATTTTATTACTCTACGATAAATTTCATTTGCTTCAATTTATTTAGCAAAAGTGGGCTTCACCACAAAGACATGTTTGATCTCATACTTAATGTAAATGTCATTTTTTAATGCTCCCAAAAGTGCTTTTCTTGTTAATGTGCCTTTAATATTTGAAAAATTGGAAGTATCCCTGGAAATTTCTTGAAGTCTTTTTCCATAGTCATATCTAGTCATCAACTTATCATTAATTAAAAAAAGAGAAGGAAATCCTTTTTTGTGTCAGAGACTCTATCCTGTTGAAAAATATTTGAACTGTAACCTCTAGATTGTGACATTTTTCTTCAAGTTGAAGGATAAAATTATTCTTTGTTAGCACTTTCATCACTTCTAGGATGGTTTCTATTCTGTCATCAATGCCCAATTCATCCATCTCATACCTGTTCTTTGAAGTCAAAAATATAATAATAGTGTTTGTTGTGGTAGGCTTATCTCTCGGTTGTGCTTTGATTGTTGTAATGACCTCATTTTCCTTCTATATCAACTCCTTTTACTCAAATATGATCTGTATACTTGGCCAAATTTCAATGATAGACTCTGTGATGTTTGCCCATATTATTTCTTTTACCTGGCCCAAAGTATTACCAGTTTCATATTGTTTTTCTCTTTCTACAGCCTTTCAATCAACTTTTTGGCCCCCTGTGCTTCAGCTGCATGGGAACTATTAGCATTATATTTCTGTAATTGCAATAATTTTACCTGATACTACAATTTTTTGATCTCCTCTTCTTGAATGGACATGTTCTGAAATTCTTTGCTAAGCTTCTCAACTCCATCTGCAGTACTTGCTGTGGAATTTTGAGCTATAGGGATGGTTTCTAGAGGCACTACTTCCAAAGGAAGATTTGATGTTTTCACTGTTGCTTCCTTTTACTTTATCATATTTTCTAACTCTGATTCCATCTAATTTAACTGAGCATTCTACTCCATTATCAACTTCATCATTTCTGTCTTCTGAGTTTCATTTTCTTCAATATCCTTTACCAAAGGATCTTCTGTAGTTGGAACCTTTAGTTGTTTTCTCAATGTTGTTATGTCAAAATTTTTCTTCTTGATGTTTTCTTCAATCGCATTTACATTGGATGGATCATATCTAATTTTTACCACCAGATATTCTAAGGTTTTGATTCTTGTGTCCTTTGAAAATGAAGACACCTCCTCCATTTTCATCTGTGATTGTACATTTTCTAATGAAAGTTGCATGTTTGATAGACTCAAAGTAGTGTTAGTGAGATTTGATGAAATCATCTCGCCAGTTTTCTTATGTAGCTCCATTTGTTCTATTGGACGAATTTATTTTGTATCAAAATCAAATGTAGCCCTTTTATAATTTGCTTCAGACTTTGGCTGTGGAATTTGTGCATGAATAAATGTAAAGTGCATTTTTCCCTTTTCAAAATCAAAGGCTAAAAGAAACCTACTTTTTGAACTAGGATTTTGTTTCCAAAATTGGTTATATGTACTTGTCTTCAAAATTTCATTGTTTAGCTTTATCTCTTTTAAAGTGTCAAAGATAATCTTATCCTTTCCCTTGTAGTAGTTGTGCTAGTCTGAATGGATTTTTGCTGATCTTTAGGAGTTGTTGTTTGTTGATATTTATAAACTATGGAAGTAGTAGGAGTATTATAAGTTCCTTTATCACCCGCCTATGTGGAAGGAGGTTTCTCTTCAGTAATGATGATTACTTCTTTATCTAACTCCTTGTTGGGATTGACCTTAGGATAAAGCTTTGTCTTCTTCCTGTAGTGAATCTTAAATTCTTTGCTAGATGAATCAGTGATTGGAGATGACTGATATTCACCAAATATTTTTGTTGCTCTTTCTTATGCAATAGGATTACAATGCTGATATAGATAGTATATGCTCTTTAACCTCCTGTAGTGTAACTTCTGTCCATTCAAGCCGATTCATGTACTTTTCGATCTCTATTCTAGGTGTATGAAAGTATGTTGTAGATTTATTTTCCACCTGTAGTTTGGAAATGACACCAACTAGATCATAAGACCATGTAAAACTTGGGCTAAACCACATTTCTTTCAACAACTTATTTTCCTCCTCCCTTGCTATCCTTCTATTACAGATTAAAGGACTTATCTGAGTTTAATTTTAAACTGTGATTTATTTTTAGTAGAGATAAAATGCACTTCATTTTCATTAGTCATTTGTATAATATACTCCAATGAAAAAATCCTCATGGGGAGGAATTTGGACAACTTATAAGGGGGAAGTTTACAAGCATAAACTCTGAGTTCTGTATAATTTTGGTAAATACACAAATCCCATGTTCTAGCTTGGTTTGACAGCTACAATACCTTTCTAATATCTTCACTAACCCTTGGCTCTGGATTTTTTTTAAACAAAATGAGTGTTGGTTGAAGAAAAAATTCCACAAACTATTTATAAGAATATTCTTTCTGTTCCCTCATGGATAGTGAAGTCCAGAAAATGATTGACTGTTGATTGCCTTCCTCATCCAATTTCTGTAAGGAAAACTTAAATTTGTATCCCTGAGATTACAAGAATAAGTAAACTAACATGGAGGCATAACTAAAAACCTCCTCAATTGTGAATTTCACAAACTCATCATGGATAGAATCTGCAATAAACTGACTGAAATTGAAAATTATAGAGGGTTTGGAATCAACAGAGAATATGGACAAGAATCCTATGATGGCTTCATCTACCCATTGGTATGAGTAATAAACAAGAAGGTAGGAAATGATTATGATGTTTTTTTTATACCTTTCATGGAAAATGGATGATGGAAATGGAGGGTTTTTCTTAGGTTATGGGTCATTTTCAGTCATGAATAAATCAAGAGTTTGAACTCTCTTTTCAAAATATAAATTCTAGTATATTTCTATCAAGGATTCTTGGTAAAACGGGGTAGCATTCTCTATGGTGTGGGATTGCATCATTTTTTCATTGGTTTGGGCATTAATAGTCACTAGAATCTCTCATGTAGGAGCGATAATAGCCCTTTGGTTTGGCATATATCAAGATTGACATATTCTAACGAACTCTGGGGCACTATGGGTATGAGGAAAGATGAAATGTGGGAGATTAGAATCCCATAGTCCTATGTCATCTGATTTATCTAGGAATTTTTCTTCTAACTAGCAATATAACTAAAAAAGCTCAAGGTTAGAAAGACTTTCATGTATTTTGTGATCTTTGTCTGCTAAAGGTATGTGATGAAAATAAATTGGAGGATGTAATAGAAGAATTACTAGTTTCTTAGGTCCTTTTTTTTTCAGAGGCATGGTTGGCTTTGTTTTAATGGCGGAAATCAGGAATTCTCTGATAGAAAACACTGGCCGAGACTGAGGAGAAGCTCTCCAAATAGAAGAAAAACAATAGCTGCAAGAGAAAGCTTCAAACACTGATGAATTTGATCTCTGGAGTTCTGGCAGTAGCTATAAATTTGAAAACCTGTGCACAGCAAATTTAAAATGGAAAGTAAAATTTTAAATAGGCGTTCAATGGTGAGTTTATGGATAGTTTTCTGATTTATCGTTTGAAAATGGTGTGGGTACATTGCCTAACGGTTAATAATTCAACTAATTGGCAAATGGTTAGGGAAACGATGGGAATTAATTTGATTGGACAGGTTATAGTCTATGCTGGTATGATGTGATTGGCGGGAGGAGTGGTGGTTTTAATCAGTGAGTAAGCATGATTTCAGAGGGGTATTAGAGTGGTAAATGGTTTCATGCGGGGGGTGTGCGAAATCACCTCCTCGTGACACGTATCAGTGGAGTCAGACTTAAATACCACTCTTTTTGAACACCCCCCCCCCCTCTCCGACATTAAGTCTCAGACGATGAGGGGGGGCTGTAGTTTCATATAGGCTGTCGGATTAGACAGTGATGCGATGGATGGTCGGTGAAGTGGGGGACGATTAATGTGTGGTGTAGTTAAATGAAATGGTGGGTTAGGTGTATGACGAGAGTGATGTTATATGGATAGATGACGAATTAGGGAATGCAACATGTTGCATGGGTACTGGAGTATAATTTGTAGTGGAGACTCGATGGTGGAAAAGTACAATGTGTAGGATTTATAACCTATGGTTTAAATAATTATTTTTGAAATATTAAAGATAGTTTATTCATTGAAGCTCTACATATATTTTCAGATAAAACAACAGAATATGAAATTCTATGACACAGATTTTATTTAGGACTATAAAATGGGCTTGCTCCTTCAAGTAGACCTTTATGGATGAAATAGAAGTTTGAATGCCCCATTTTTTAAAGTGAAAAAAATGAAGACTTTTCATAGGTAGTTTAGACCCTAAAATTGACCTATATGTGATGGACTGACATGATTTTAGACCTTTGGGTGGAAACGCAATAGTGTGAAGGAGAAACATATCATGATAATACTCATTTCAGTGACCAAAATTATTGCTGAAGATTAACTGAAAAAGCAAAAAAATTGACTAAAGACTTAATGAAAAACTCTTAAAAGAGCTATATTTAATCACTGAAATACTGACTCTAATATTGGCTCCATATGGGGATGGCATATCCTTCAGGAGGTGTCAAGAACACCATATATCAGGTAGCCTTATCCATTTGGCTATGGAGTCAAATGGACTTTGGAAAATTAAAAATAAACTATTTTTTTTTTTTACTAAACAACTGACTTGACTCTAACTTGACAAAAGACTAAAACTTGAGAAATATATATATTTTTAAAATAAAACCTAAATTTTTTGCTGAAGTGTCATGGCCTTCTCCTCGGGCTTCAAAAAATTTCAACAATTCCTTATTTTCTAAGCATCAAATGTAGATTGGTATATAAAATGACTGTGAATTTATTTCTTAGGATTTCAAGGAACATAGTTCTTTAGAAACCTTCCATTGATAGGTCCTCCCAGCACTTCCTATCCTTCAAGATCTTCTAGCGAAAATTCTTTGTTTCCTCTGAATGCTACAATCTTGTAAGGTCCTTTCCATAGATTTTCAAATTTCCCATGCTTGCCTTTTTTTTCATTTCTAGCATCCCATCTTAGAACAATGTCTCCAATCTTGAAGTCATCAACCTTTGTTTTTCTGTCAAAAATATTTTTAATTCTATCATGTAGCTTTGAATTATTGTTGAAAAATTCATCCCTTGATTGTTGCAAATGTATCATCTGGTTGATCCTTCTTTGAATATCATTAGGCTCACTGTCAACCTCCTGCAAAAACTCATTACTGGAACAACCAAAGAAGTATGGAAAAAAATATCAATTCCATAAACAAGCTGAAATGGAGACATGTTAATTGATCTTTTTTTGCCCACTCTATCAGCCCACAGAGCATTTGTAAGCTTCTTGTGCCAATTCCTTTTGCTTTCCTATAACATCTTCTTGATAATATTCATCAAAGATTTATTAGATGATTCTGCAAGCCCATTTCCTTGAGGATAATATGTATTATAATGACCAAGTCTAATGTGATACTTATCACAAAATCAATCATCTTCTGGGATTTAAAAGAAGCTGCATTATTAGTGATAATCTTGTATGGACAACCAAATCTTGACTAAATATTATTTTCAAGAAGCTGAATGATAACTGAATCAGTTTATTTCATAGTGGGAATAACTTCAATCCATTTGGTAAAATAATCTGTAGCAGTGAGAATCCATTTGTGTTAAGCTGAATATGGAGGGTGAAATTCACCAATAAAATCAAGTCCCCATTGCTGAAATGGTGCTTGGACTTAAATTGGTTGAAGAGGAAAAGGTAAAAGTTTCCTTTTTCCTTGAAATATCTGACACTCATGAAAACTATTAACTATGTTATAAACATCATAAAACAAGGTGGGACAATTGAAAAAAAGGTGGGACATGAACCTGATTGTATCCTGAATATCCATATAACAAAGAGTGTCTAGATGATCTAACTACCTTTTGCAGAATGTGATCCATTTTTGGTAGTGGATAATTGTCCTTTAAGGATACTTTGTTTAGATTTATAAAATCAATTCACAATATTATTTATCATGTCTTCTTTCTCACAGTTACTAAATTAGACATCCAGTCAGAGAAACGAATAGGAACTATTATTCCAATAGTGGATAATTTGTTTTCTTCCTTCTGAAGAGAAGGCAACAATTTAGGATTCATCCTTCTCAGCTTCTGGCGAAATGGTTTTTGATCTGCTTTCAAAGGAATAGTGTGTTGAATAATACTTTTATCATAGACATTCAAATATGAATATTCCCAAGAAAATATATTTGAAAATTGAGACATAAGTACTGCATACTTATCTTTCATTTCTGGACTCAGGGATTTAGAAATCTGCACCATCTTTCGCTTTTTTGAGGTGCCAATATTTAGATCTTCCACTCCCACCTCTGTTGGTGACATAGTAGGATTTCTTGCAACATCATCCTAGTCAAAAAATTATTCCAAAGGTACTAAAACTCTTGGAATATAATTATACTTAAGTTGTAGTACTTGCATCTTTGTATCATGAATTTCTTGGTCATCTATTTGGGAATTTATGAATTCTTATTTTTTTTGCAAGAAGTTATTGATTTTCTCATCATTTTGAAACACTTTCCAATATTGAACATTGTCAAGGACAATAAGGCAATGTTTGATATTTATTTCATATTTTTTTTTAGATACAGATGAATTTTGAACAAGCTAAAATGGATACATGTTAATTGATCTTTTTGTGCTCACTCTATGAGCCCACAGAGAATTTTTAGGCTTCTTGTTCCAATTCCTTTTGTTTTCCTGTAACATCTTCTTGATAATATTCACCAAAGATTTATTAGATGATTCTGTAAGCCCATTTCCCTAAGGATAATATGCAATAGAATGACCAATTCTAATGTGATACTTATCACAAAAATCAATCATATTCTTGGATTTGAAGGCATCTAAATTATCAGTGATAATCTTGTATGGGCAACCAAATATTGAAAGAATATTATTTTCAACAAACTGAATGATAAATGAATCAGTTGCTTGCCTAGTGGGAATAGCTTCAATCCATTTGATAAAATAATCTGTAGCATTGAAAATCCATTTGCATTGAGTTGAAGATGGAGGGTGAATTTCACCAATAAAATCATGTCCCCAGTGCTGAAATGGTGCTTGGACTTCAATTGGTTTAAGAGGCAAAGGTAAAATTTTCATTTTTCCTTGAAATATATGACTCTCATGACAACTATTAATTGTGTTATAAACATCAGGAAACAAGGTGGGCCAATAGAAACCAACTCTCAAGATCTTATTTGCTGTGGTTTTCCAATAAAGATGGCCTCCATAGTCACCCTTATGGAAATATGTCATGAATTTTTCAACTTCACCTTCAACTAAACAATTTAGCAATATCCCACCAAGATTTTTCCAAAATAAGACACCATTCAGAATGAAATATTTCAGAGATTTTAATTTCAGTGATCTTGCTTTACTACTTGGCATGCCAAGAGGAGGATTCAAGTATTACCAAATATATACAATATCAGCATACCAAGGAGATAAATAAAATATCTCAGTTGTCTCAGGTAAAATTTCAGCAGTTCGTTCATCAGACATTGCGGCAATGAAGTTTATATCTAAGGCATGAAGATTAGAATCTGCCATCAGATTTTCTAAGACTTGTCCCTCGATCAATTTTGTGGGGTTATTCTCCAAATCACATTCTATCAAGTCTGTAATCCATTTTCCTCTATGACCTTCTAGATCATTCTGTGTGAGTACTTCTTTAACAATGACAATTAACACATAAGAAATGACAAGAGAATGTAAAATATACACTCTAAAATATTTCAATTCTTTGACTAAGGCTGAAGCTTTTTTCTCAATGATATTGTATTTTAAAGCAACATCCCTTATTGTTCTTCTAAAGAAATAAATATGTTTTTCCATATCTTGATTTTTCTTCTGCATTAAAATAACTGTAAGTGTATCCTTTGAATCAAATGAGACAAGTGTATAGTCTAGGATAATGAGAATAGGAGCATGAGATATAACTAAGTTCACTTGATTAAATGACTTCTTTGCATCTTCATATCAATTTAATTTAGTATCTTTCTTCAACATATTAGTAATTTTCCTAAAATGTTCAACAAGATTTGGAACAAATCTTCTCAGAAAATTGATTTTACCATTGAAAGATTGAATCTCATTTTTTCTCCTTGTATAGTATAAATTATGAATTGCTTCAATGATTTAAGGATCTACTCTTATGCCATCTTTGGAAATGATATGCCCTAGCAATTTATCTTCTTCCATAACAAAGAGGCCCTTCTTTGGATTTAATGAAATACCAAACTTTCTTCACTTTTCAAAGATTGTGTTTAGATGTTGTTCATCTGTCTTTGAGAAAAAAGTGATATCATCAAGGTAAATAACTAAAAAAAAATCCTTTTCATTGGAAAAATCAATTTCCATTTCTATTTTAAAAGTTGCTCCTGCATTCTTCAAACCAAAAGGCATTTTGGCATACATGAAAGTACCCCAAGGTGTGGTGAAAGTTGTATTTTCTTGATCATCTGGGTGGAAAAGAACCTGATTGTATCATGAATATCCATCTAACAAAGATATTCTAGATGATCCAACTACCCTTTGTAGAATGTGATCCATTTTTGGTAGTGGATAATTGTCCTTTAAGGATACTTTTTTTAGATTTCTAAAATCGATGCACAATCTTATTTCTCATGTATTATTTCTCGCAAGTACTAGATTAGACATCCAGTTAGATAAACGAATAGGAACTATTATCCTAGTAGTGAATAATTTGTTTACTTCCTTCTGAATAGAAGGCAACAATTTAGGATTGATCCTTCTCAGCTTCTAGTGAAATGGTTTTTGATCTGGCTTCAAAGGAATAATGTGCTGAATAATACTTTTATCATAGACCTTCAAATTTGAATATTCCCAAGAAAATATATCTGAAAATTGAGACATAAGTACTGCATGCTTAGCTTTCATTTATGGACTCAGGGATTTATAAATCTGCACCATCTTTGGCTTTTCTGAAGTGCCAATATTTAGATCTTCTACTCCCACCTATGTTGGTGACATAGTAGGATTTCCTGCAACATCATATTGGTCAAAAAGATCTTCCAAGGGTACTAAAACTCTTGGAATAGAATTATCCTTAAGTTGTAACACTTGCGTCTTTTTATCATGAATTTCTTGGTCATCTATTTGGGCATTTATGAATACTTATTTTTGTATGCAAGAAGTTATTGATTTTCTCATCATTTTGAAACACTTGTCAATATTGAACATTTTCAGGGACAACGGGGCAATGTTTGACATTTATTTCATATATTTTTTTTTGGATACAAATAAATTTTGAACATACTAGCAGAAGTGGCCAGAGAATCAGCAATAACATTGTTGTTTCTAGGAATTAATGACAGAGTATATTCAGGAATTTTTTTGAGGATATCTAGGACTACATTTATGTACGCTCTCATTCTGGGATGTTTCACTTGGTACTCTCCTTTTAATTTCTTTATTACTAACTCGAAGTAGGCATATACAATAATGTTCTTTACACCAACATTTTTCAAAATTTTTAGACCAGCAATGAAGGCTTCATATTCAGCTTCATTATTTGTCCAATCAAATGCTAGTTTATAGGAAGACATTATAACATTTGGAGGGATATCCAATGATTGATTAATTTGTTTATGAATCCATATTCCAATACCAACACCTTCTTTGCCCTTGGCTCCATCAAAATCCATAGTCCAAAGACTATTTTCTTCAACTGGAAGATGTAAATAAGATATCTGATTTTTATTTTTTGTTTGAGATACCTATGTTGTATCCAAAAATTTTGTTTTTTCTATTGTTTTATTATTTTCTCCTTAGGGAAATGTCTTCATTTACAGACTATTTGACACTAATTTACAAATTTTGTCGTTGCCAATTCTAAAACAGAATTTGAATTTTTTGGATATTCTGATTTTTCTTCAATCAAAAATTCTGAAGATGGTGAGAATTCTTCATTAAACAAAATAAAAGACTCTAAATATGTATGTAAAATATGAATGGGATGATTTTTAGGCCTTTCTCTTTTACTGATCATATAATTTATCTTACTTTATATGTAAAGTTTTCTGAATTGTTCGAAGATATGAATTGTTGCATATGAAAATTCAAGCTGCAAAGTTCCTCTAAGTTTTTCTCCCCATGATCTAGAAAGTAGCATTCCATACCTAGGTGGAATGTCAGCCACAACAACATCCATATGGACATTCTTGGCTGGAATTTTTTCTAATGATACCACTCAATATTTGATAAGACCAAGACATTTCACCCTCCCCGAATCAAATGAATAGAGGTCATGATAAGTTCCCGTGATGTCTAGTCCTAACTTGTCCACAATGGTTTTAGGAATGATATTGTGGGATGCTCTAGAGTCAAGCATTGCATTGTGAAGAATGAAATCATGGATCTTGAGACTTAAGTAAAAGGGAGGAACTTCACTATCTTATGATTTTCCATCAACAACAGGACCAAAAAGAAACTCAGGATGATCATCAGTTAGTTTAACCATATCAGATGCTTGATAAAATCTAATCAACTTAGTAACTTGAAACTAGTACTGATCATTCTTCATTATTTCAGTTAGAGGAATAGAAACCTCTAGTTTAGAAATTTCATTTTCAAGGGAAAAATGAGCAACATGTTTTTCTACCTCTTTTAGTGATGTGTCCTTCTTTCTAGATAGTTCTTCCCTCCTTCTTGATCTTCTTGCTCTTTTCTTTGATTGTTGGTGGATGCTTCATTAGCTCTAGGAGAAGTAGAAGAAGCACGTTATTTTTCCTTACCTCTGTTTGGTGTAGCAACTTATTTTTGTTGAGTATTAGTTTGAGAGCTTTGCTTCTTTTGATTGACAAATATGGGAACATTTATGCTCCTCAAACCATATTGTTTTTGAAATTGTGTGAGGGAATTTTGATAACCTCTCTGATAATATTCAGTGCACATTAAATATTCATTTGAGATGGCATATTGTTGGTCTTTTGATGAAAAAATTTCAACATAATATTGATCTTCTTCAGTGAGGAAAAAAGGTTGTTGATTTTCCTCAAATAAATATTTTTCTCCATAAATTTCTTCTTCATCATATTCATCAGGGACTTCAGTATAATTATGTTTGAAAGGTGTCCTAACTTGCTATTGAATTTGTGGATCATGACCCATTTGTTCCCTTTGTTTAATCTTGTATTAGGGTTGCTGATTTTGACCCCTGAAATTGGGATTTCTTATAGAAGTTTCAGCTTGTCTATCAGCACAAGACATCTTATCCATCATTTTCTCCATGGCTTTAATAAAAGTATCAATTTTTCCTTCTGATGAAGTGAATGTTTCTTCTTTTATTATGACTCTTTTCTCCATTTTGACCTTGTACCTTTTAATAATCATATTGATCTCTACACTCACTACATTTCTTTGCATCTCTTCCAAATTTGATGGGTTTCTCTCCCTCACTTGATAGGCCATATCAGGGTCAAAACCATCAAGATAATGGAGTAAAGAAAGCCCTAGAGGTGGTTTTATATTATCAGAAATTGAATGATATATCTTATTAAATCTAGCTGTGAATACTTGGACAGACTCATTTGTATTCCTTTTTAGTGCATTATATTCAGCTAGGATTTGCAATGGATTTTTATTCTCTTCCCATTTTTTCATGAATAAATCAATTAGTTATTGTGATATACAAATTGTACCAGCTCCGAGAGTGCGAAACCATTTCTTTACTTCTCCATAAAAACTTTGAGAAATTAGTCACATATTAGCATCATCATTGTCTACTTCTTCAAGATCTACAAAATCAGTTACTTTAGCCACATACTAATAGGCTGTAATTTATGATGTTCCATCAAATAGAGGAAGCCTTTGACCATAATTTTGAGGTAAAGCAGTAATCTGACCTGGTAGAAACAGTGGAGAAAATCTGGCCAAGATTAATGGAGGAGGTGGTGGAGGTGTGAATTGTGGTGTGGATTGAATAAAAGTTTGCAGAGGTAAAGATGGAATAAAAGGAGGAAAATATGATGTAGTTGTATGAGATGGTGAGGTAAAAGAAGTACCAAAATCCCAATGCTGATATTGAAATTAGGTTTTTTCAAAAGTTTCTTGAAATTTATCTACTAAGCCTTTAAGTTTATGGAAATTGGACCAAACTTTAGTATCAATTTCAGACACAAATGTTTCAGAAAATGGTGAAAAAGAATGAAAATCAAAAGGGTCAAAAATATATTCTGAGAGAAAAGTTTCATACTTGGTTCTAATCAAATATTTTTCAGGTGATAGAGAAAAATCCAAATCTTCTGAGACAAACCTTGTAGGTAGGGAATTTGATTTAATTAGTGGAGGAAAAATATTCCTGACTGTCAAGAATTAGTCTTCTATTTTCTCATAATACTTTCAAGATTGTATACTAGGGGTGATGGATTGGGGTCAGGGTTTGACCTGGTATACCTTTTAGGAGCCAGTTTAAGATCTGAATTATATGTTTTCGCTCAGGTTTTGACTTCAGCCTATTCAAAAAATCTTTCCCAGGGAATATTTAACCCAGCAATGGCGCCAGAAATGGTATCACTCTCCCTTACTTCCTATCCTGAAATTAGGAGTGAAGAAAGGTACCCACAAAACAACTTTTAGCTAGGCAGCTAGCCCTACCTAACTAGAGAGGGCACTCTCTATGTCACTTTTTAATTATTCAATTTTAGGCTAAGTACCAGATTTTATGCTAGATACGCATTAATTTGTTTTATAATTTGTTTAATGATTTGTTTGTTGGATAAAAATTATAATTATTGAAATCTAAAACTGGTCTCAAAGACCAAATTGCAGAAAACAGAGCAAGGCGAGATAGGAAAACTATTTGAGCACATTTAATTTTTCATTAGTGTATTGTGGTGAAAAGAGAGGGGCATGGATGAGCATTTTACCGAATTCATTCATAAGAAGAAAAGACACATTGTAAAAATCCAAATAAACAGAACTTATGATTGATCTCTACTTATAAACTGATAATATTTTACACAGAAAATGGAATGGAAATGAAATAACAGAGAGAAAACACATTTCTTAATAAAATACCACATGAATCTCACAAATTGTTGCAACTCCTTTGATTTTCATTAATAGCAGGTCCACAGTAATACACAAAGTTTCAATACTTGATTATCCAACAACGAAGTATTTATAGAAAAATAAATTACAATAGTTACATTAAAGGCTATCCTAATTGAGAGCACTTTATTAGCTAACTAAATTATAACTACATTATGGAAATAAATTTATTTTGATGTGTTGGCCCTACTGTAACTAAAAACTGTTGCTAAAGAAGAAAATCACGGGCTGCATTGGATATCAGTTGATTGTTAATCTGGAAAAATTTGACATTTATACTTTTACTAATTACTCTTGAAATTCACACATATTTTCCCAACACTCTTCATCATGGATAATTAATTTAATTACCCTACAGTAAATTTCATCTGCTTCAGTGTCTTTAGAAAAAGTTGGCTTCACCACAAAGACACGTTTGATCTCATACTGAATGTAGATGTCATTTATCAATGCTCCCAACATTGTTTCTATTGTTAATGTGCCTTTAATATTTGAAAACTTGGAAGTATCCCTGGAAAATTCTTAAATTCTTTTCCCATAGTCATCTCTGGTCATCAATTTATCATTAGTTAAAAAAAGAGAAGGAAATCATTTTTGTGTCAAAGACTCTGTCCCGCAAAAAAATCTCTGAACTGTAACGTCCAGGCTATGTCATTTTTCTTCAAGTTGAAGGATCAAATTCTTCTTTGTTAGCACTTTCTTCACTTCCAAGATGGTTTTTGTTTTATAATCAATGCCCAATTCATCTAGATCTATTAGGTCCCTATATTACTAGTGTAGTCCCTTATTGTTGTTAGTGTAACCCCCTTATTGTTATTATTGTACCCCTGTAACCCCAATATTGTTATTGTTGTGCCCTTACATTACTATTGTTAGGTCGTCTAGGATCATATTGTGACCCTATGGACTCCTATATATATAGAAGGAGGTTTTTTCATTCGTATCATCGAATAATTGTTCATTTATTTAATGTAAAGGAGGTTGTCCCCTCGAAGTGGCTTATTTCTAAGGCTTTGATCTCTCTTTTTTTCTATTTTTGGAGCTGGTTTCATAAAATTTTAGAGTCCAAAGGAAAGAGTGTCATCATGGTGGTAGTTGATAGACTTACCAAGTATGCACACATTTATGCATTATCTCATCCATTTAAATCAAGTACAATTTCTACTGCATTTATGGAAACAATTCAAAAGCTACATGGAAACCCAAAGATTATTGTACGTGACAGAGATCCCATTTTTACTGGAATTTTTTGGATGGAATTATTTTCTTGTTTGGGTATTCAACTAGCTCATAGCTCATCTTATCACCCTCAATCCGATGGTCAAACTGATATAGTGAATAAATGTTTGGAAGGTTATATTCGTTGTTTTGTATCTGATAAGCAAACACAATGGGTCAAGTGGTTACCTCTCGTTGAATGGTGGTATAACACTTCCTTCCATACTGCAGCAAAAATGACCCCATTTATGGAACTTTATGGATATCATCCACCATCCATCATATCATATTTAAGAGAAAATTATAAAGTTCAAGCAGTGGAAGGTCACATCGAGCATCAACAAGAAGTTCTCCAACTCTTAAAGGATAACATAAATTTGGTACAAAATTGAATGAAACAACAAGCATATCAGTGAAGTTTTGATGTAGGAGACTGGTTATTTTTATGGCTACAACCATACAAACAAATGTCCCTCAAGCAAGCTAAGAAGGATAATAAATTATCACAAAATTACTATGGTCCTTACAAGGTGTTGCAAAATATTGGTACTGTGGCATACAAATTGGAGCTTCTTGCTTCTTCATGGGTGCATCCATTTTTCCATGTTTCATGCTTAAAGAAGGTTATAAAAAATTCTATTTCAAACAATATTTCCAGAACTTGATGAGGAAGGAAAAATCATATTGGAACTTGAAGCAGTCACGGAAACAAGAACTTGACAACTACAAAATCAATCAATTTTAGAGTATCTCATCAAGTGGAAGAACTTACCCACTGAAGATTCTACATGGGAGGATCAGAATTTTATATAGAAGCATCCAGAGCTACTCAAGCATTAAGGAAAACACTTTTTTGAAGAAGAGGGGCATGTTAGGTCCCTACATTACTAGTGTATTCCCTTATTATTGTTAGTGTAACCCCCTTATTTTTATTGTTGTACCCCTATAACCCCAATATTGTTATTATTGTGACCTTACATAATTATTGTTAGGTCGGCTAGGATTATATTGTGGCCCCGTGGACTCTTATATATAAAAGGAGGTTTTGTCATTTGTATCATCCAAGAATTGTTCATTTATGTAATGTAAAGGAGGTTTTCCCCTCAAAGTGAATTATTTCTAAGACATTGATCTCTCATTTCTTCTATTTTTGGAGTTGGTTTCATAACAAGCTCATACATGTTCTTTTAATTTAGAAATATAATAATATTACATCATAGTTCCAACATAAAGTAAATTCTTATTTTTCTAACACCTTCTTACTGCTCTTTCTCTGTGGAATATTTACAGGAATCTTCCAGACCACTAATCCAACTTTATAAGAGCTAGAGATTAACACTAATGTCGCCTTTTTATCTAAAATCTTTCTTAAAAATAGTCTACATAATATTCTCAAACAAATCCTCACTTCAATACTTTAATACTGCCCTGGTGGTGGTGGATCATCTCCTGCTATTCCAATGTTGTGACCCTTCTCTTGTTCTTCTTCTTCTTCCTCCTCATCATCTGAGAAGACCTCTATGTAGTGTTCCTTTCCTGCTTCACATCTATGTCTGGGTGCCCAATATTCTTGGCATGTGAAGCAAATCTTCCTCCTCCTCAAATCTCTTCGGACATCATCATCAAGAGGTTTTTTATTTTCGATCTCCTTTGGAAGAGGAGCCTTCTCATCTTTTCCCTTTGATGGAAAAGAGGGCTTATGTTGAAATGTTGCATTCTTTTGGCAAGGCATATTGAAGATCTCTGGCCCTTTCAATGGCATCTTCAAGGGTAGTGGGTTTGGTAGACTTAACCAACCCATGAAGAGGTTCATCTAACCCACCAATGAACATATAGACCCTTCTTGCTGCAGATAAATCAGGAACCATAACAGAAAGTCTCAAAAATTCAAAAATATAAGTTTCTGGATTACCTAATTGTTTTAGCTTTGCAAGCCCCATGAATGGTGCTTCACGATCTCTTCTCTAAAAGCTCTCAACCAACCTCCTTTTCAACTCTGAATATGCAGTCACATTGGCATGACCCAATGTAAGAAAGCCATGGAACCACAAGTCATGTGCTTCACCCTCAAGGTGCAGCGTTGCTATCTTAATGGCATCCATTTATGGAACTTTGTTCAGCTGGAAGCAGATGTCAAGATTCTCTACCCATGATTTAGTAGTGCACTTAGATGACCCATCAAAGTTGGGTAAGAAAATTTTTCCCATAGTGCGGTGTAGAACATGATTATGAATGAATCCACCACTTTTATTGTGAAGCCTGGGTCTCCTATTGTCCTTGATTTGAAAAAATTATTGAAATCTTGGTGGTCCTTGAATCTTTGAGTTTGAGACTCATACTCCGTAAAATAGTCTTCAAGGGAGTCTTGCTCTTTAAACTCTTCATTTTACCACAACCAAGAATGTAGGCATTGTAGGGCATTGGGAAACTCGTTGTTGCTGCACTGGTTGATCATTCCAGTGATGAGAAATGTCAGAGCCTTCACCGTGATGAAACCCTTTAGGGGATTCCTTGTATCTATCCATCCTCATCTCCTTAATTTATTTAGAAATGTCTTGCATGGTTGTAAGAAGGATCTTGGGGAACTCCTTCTCTTCATCTTCTCCTCTAGATAAAGGGGTTTTACCCTTATCTTCTTTGTCATTTGTATAATAAAAATTTTGTTGTATTCTTATTTGATACCTCTTCTCTCTATCAGTAAGAGAATCTCCTTCTTCATATGACATATTGGCTTTTGAAGATGCACAGGTTGTGCCAAGATTATGCTTTGATACCACTGCAATATTCCCAAATGGGAAAATCAAGAATATAGTGCACAATGATGGAAAAATAGTGTAAAACATCATATAAAAGCAAGATGTCAATATGGAGACCTTTCATATGTTATAAAAACAGAAAAATATGAATAAGAAATGGGCCATAATATGTACAATAAGAAAGAACAAGCCTCGAGTGGACAAAATCAATCAAAAAGAGGTGTTGCTACTATATATAAAGACTAGAAGACTGTTACAGGGCTATTTTAAAGGCATTGTTACAGAAAATGGTTATACAACAGATCTAAGGCTGATATGTGTCTCAAAATATAGATCTACTATAGATATGAGAACTATACAACCTTCTTTGAAGAACCCCTTAAGGGTTTTCAGCAAAACACCATGTACAAGATGGGGATCTAAGCCCTAGGGCTGAAGATCCACTATAAAATATATATTTGGAAAGTGTGGTTGATTTTATATGAACAATAGAATAGCCTCCTCCAATAGATCATCTAAATGAAAGGCATATCCCTTTCACTAGAAAGCCAACTCTCCAAATGGTGTGTCAAACCACCCTGCAACTCCTCCTACAAAAATAATGTAGATATGGAAGTAAACTGCGCTGTAGGGATAAATAAATGGTTGGCATGATGCTAAGATTTGAAAATATGCACAAGGTCCTTCATTACTATCCTCCCAATGGAAATTAATCCTTCTCCACTGAAAATAAGCAATGAAATGACCCAAATCTAGTCTCCACTGCTGCAACCTGCAAAACAACTTATCCCTCAATAGGATATGTGTTGTAAATGAAAGATGAAGCTTTCCCTTAAGTTTGATAGTGGAAAATGTGGTACAAGAATCCTCCAAGATATTCTCAATGGAAGAGGTGGGATTCCCATTCAGGAACACCCAGTGCTAAAAAACACTCAATCTTAGCTAAACAGTAAGAGAAATTTATATGTCTAAACAAACCATATATTCAGAAAATTCATATACATTAACTTAATGAAATATGGCTGCCATCCTCTTCCTTAAACAAGATATGAGCTTGAAAAACCTAAGCCCCATACAGTAACAACACTACTTCCATGTAAATCATCTCCATGTAAAACTATGTTGTCTCTCATTTATGATCACTCCTCCACGACAACGCTGTTGATTTGGTCAAATTTTACCTAGTCAAAGTGTTCCAGCCCCTTTTCACACCTAAGGGTGCTAAATTAAGATGCCAAGATCTATCTCTTTCACATTTTCATTGATTTATTCATTATTAAGGAGAATTATGGACCTACATTTTCCTCTTATTCATAAAAAAAAGCATCAAAACAAAATTTAATATTCCAACTAGCTCATGGCTAATTGGGAATATTACAGTCCTCCCTTCTCAAATTTTTCTTGTCCTCAAGCAACTGACAAGGTGAGTGCTGCAACTCTCCATCATTGGAGATGCCAACATGTGATAAGCTTCCCTCATAAGCTAAGTTTCTACCAAACCATCCATCTATGAATTTCTCCTCCAAAGTTCTTATGGATGCAAATAATTCATCCCATAAGGAGACAATAGTTCCAATGAAACAAACATGGTTTTCCCAATGTTCTCCCTGAAATATGTAGCATAATGAAAATGGAGAATCTCTCTCCCATATGGCACATGCATTCCTCCCATCCTCCCTCGAAACATTCCCATAAAACGAATAAGTACATAATCAATGTATGGGATCAAAACTAAGTACATGCAAACATAAATTTGTACAAATGGAGGTGGGTCATAGTCCCACATGTGGAACCAGAGCAGTAAATCTCCTGACTACATCAGATAATGATATGGTAAGTGTTTTCCCCACCACTTACTTTCTGCCCAAGTCTTCTCACCATGGCTGAAAGTGTGAGATATGTTTGGTGCTTTTTGAGTACACCCACAATGATACAATATCTCCCTATGTCCTCCAAGGGAGTGGCCATGTTCATAAATGTTTATGGCCCAAATTTGGCCATGAATTTTATATGGAATAATGATACTCCTTGGAGCTATGACCTGCATATACATGGTAAAGGAATGCAAATAATCATAAAATGAAACATTATGTACATAAGCATGTTCTTTACCAAAATTTATGTTCATACAAATGGAGTAGTCCATAGATAGATCCCCTCTCATTCCCAAAGAGGAAAGAGGTGGTTGTGATAACTCATCCATTGATTTATTTATCTCTTCCAACTCCACATGGTTCATGCATCTTTGAAGATGATGATATAGTTCCTCTTCAAAGCCTTCCCAAGTGTAGCTCTCCATGATGGTGTTGTAGGTTCTCATGGAGTAAGTATGGCTGAAAAAGAATTCCTGATGAGATCTTTGTAGAAAATTCTCCTTGATCTTGGAATCTTTAGATAAGAATATCCTACCATGATAGTAGATGACTTCTTCTTGGATTGAATAGACCTCTTCATGTAGCTAGTCATCAAGTATCATGCATGTGAAAATATCCTTGGAATAATCCACCAACAGTTGGGATTTCCAATATGGATCAATCTTCCATAGTGTCAGTGTTGATGATCTATCACAAAGAAAATATTTCATATGGTTGCTCTCCTCCTTGGCATCTACCATGCCAAAGGTATATGTTGGAAGGTTGCTATTCCTCCCATGATTCTCCTCCCACAACGCAGAATCTGAAATGAGAGTGGGTAATGATGGTGTTGGGAGAATGTCTCCCTCCTCCTTGAGTCTACCCAAGACTCTCAACGTTGTATCATGGCCTTTAAATGCTCCCATCCCTCCTGGATCTATGGCTGTAGCATCATGTTGTGAGAAACATCTCACTAAATATGGATTAGGTGGCCTCCTAGGTGGTTTTCCACAAAATAATAATGTCTCATCGGCCACTCTCATATGCATAATAAATGGCATCATCATGTCCCTGCTTCCACTGCACAAATTCAAATCTTTTTCTTATGTCAAAGTTTCATGATAGTTGGGTACCACTCTTAATGATGCAAGAGCTCCTTTAGTTGGAGAAATTGCTCCATCCTCACCCCCTGGTGGTCGTGGATCATCTCTTGCTATTCCAGCGTTGTGACCCCTCTCTTGTTCTTCTTATTCTTCCTCCTCATCATCTGAGAAGCTCTCTATTTAGTGTGCCTTTACTACTGCACATCTATGTCTGGGTGCCCAATATTCTTGGCATGTGAAGCAAAGCTTCTTCCTCCTCAAATATCTTCGGACATCATCATCAAGAGGATTTTTTTTATTTTGGCTCTCCTTTGGAAGAGGAGCCTTCTCATCTTTTCCCTTTGATGGAAAAGAAGGCTTATGTTGAAATGTTTCCTTTGCTTTTGGAAACGAATCTTGAATATCTCTAGCCCTTTCAATGGCATATTCAAGGGTAGTGGGCTTGGTATACTTAACCAACCCATGAAGAGGTTCATCTGACCCATCAATGAACATATAGACCCTTCTTGCTGCAGATAAATCAGGAACCATAACAGAAAGTCTCAAAATTCAGAAATATAAGTTTCTCGATTACCTGATTGTTTTAGCTTTGCAAGCCCCATGAATGATGCTTTGGGATCTCTTCTATCAAATCTCTCCACCAGCCTCCTTGTGACCTCTAAATATGTAGCTACATTGGCATGACCCAATGTAGAAAATCCATGGAAACACCAGTCATGTGCTTCACCCTCAAGGTGCAGCGCTGCTATCTTAATGGCCTCCATTTCTAGAACTTTTTCAGCTGGAAGTAGATGTCAATATTATCTACCCATGATTTGGCAGTGCATTTAGATGACCTATCAAAGTTGGGTAAGAAGAATCTGCCCATAGTGCGGTGTAGATCATGATGGTGATGCTCGGGTCTCCTATTGTCCTTGATTTGGAAAAACTATTGAAAACTGAAGTGGTCCTCGAATCTCTGAGTTTGAGACTCATACTCCATAAAATAGTCTTCAAGGAATTCTTTCTCTTGAAACCCTTCATTTCCCACATCCAAGAATGTAGGCATTGTAGAGCGTTGGGAAACTTGTTGTTGTTGCACTGGTTGATCATTCTAGTGATGAGAAATATCGAAGCCTTCACCATGATGAAATACTTTAGGGGATTCCTTCTATCTATCCATCCTCATCTCCTTAATTTCTCTAGCAATGTCTTGCATGGCTCTAAGAAGGAAATCCTTCTCTTTATCTTCTCCTCTAGATAAAGGGGTTTTACCCTTATCTTCTTTATCATTTGTATAATAAAAATTCCGATGTTTTCTACTTTGATACATTTCCTCTCTATCAGTAAGAGGATCTCCTTCTTCAGATGACATACTGGCTTTTCAAGATGCACAGGCTATGCCAAGATTATGCTCTGATACCATTGTAATATTCCCAAATTGGAAAAGCAGGAATATAGTGCAAAATACCGGAACAATAGTGTAAAACATCATATAAAATTAAGAAGCCAATATGGAGACCTTTCATATGTTATAAAAACAACAAAATATGCATAAGAAATGGGCCATAATATGTACAATAAGAAAGAAGAAGCCTCAAATGGACAAAATCCCTCAAAAAGAGGTGTTTCTACTATATATAAAGACTGGAAGACTGTTAAAACATTGTTTTAAAGGCACTGCTACAAAAAATGGTTATAAAATAGATCTAAGGCTGATATGTGCCTAAAAATATAGACCTATTACATATCTGAGCACTATACAACCTCCTTTGAAGAACCCCTTAAGGGTTTTCAGCAAAACACCATGTACAAGATGGGGATCTAAGCCCTAGGGCTGAAGATCCACTGCAAAATACAGATCTGGAAAGTGTGGATGATTTGATATGAAAAATATAATATGCTCCTCCAACAGATCCTCTAAATGAAAGGCATATCCCTTTCACTAGAAAACCAGTTCTCCAAATGGTGTGCCAAACCACCCTGCAACTCCTCCTACAGAAATAACGCAGATCTGGAAGTAAATTATGTTGTAGGGATAAATGAATAGTTGGCCTAATGCCAAGATCTAAAAATATGAACAAGGGAATTCCTTACTGTCCTCCCAATGGAAAGGAAGCCTTCTCCATTGAAAATAAGCAATGAAATGACCCAAATCTAGTCTCCACTACTGCAAGCTGCAAAAAAACTTAACCTGCAATAGGATATGTGTTGTAAATGAAATATGAAGCTTGGCCTTAAGCCTATTAGTGGAAAATTTGGTACAAGACTCCTCCAAGAGCTTCTCAATGAAAGAGGTGGGATTCCCGATCAGGAACACCCAGTGCTAAACAACACTCAACCTCATCTAAACAGCAAGAGAAAGATATATGTCTAAACATACCATATATTCAGAAAATTCATATACATCAGCTTAATAAAATATGGCTACCATCCTCTTTCTTAAATAAGATATGAAATTCTATGATAGGCTTAGGACTATAAAATAGAGTTTATTTATGACTATAAAACATGATTTCTCCTTCAACTAGACCTTTATGGATGAAATGGAAGTTTGACTTCCCCATTTTTTAAAGTGAAAAACTGAAGAGTTTTCATACACAGTTTAGACCCTAAACTTGACCTATATGTGATGGAATGAAATCATTTTAGAACTCTGAGTGGAGATGAAATAGTGTGAAGGAGCAACATATCATGATAAGACTCATTTCAATGACCAAAATTATTGTTGAAGCTTAACTGAAAAATAAAATTTTTTTGACTAAAGACTTAATGAAAAACTCTTAAAAGAGCTATCTTTGATCACTAAAAAACTGACTCTAATAGCTACAACACCATACCATTGGTGTCCCTTGCCATTGGATGAATCTATAATTGTGCATGATAGCCCAAGAAGTAACCTAGTATCATGAGCATCACTAGGTTTACTTAGATTATGCTATGTCTATATACATTTTGAGGTCAGATGAACAATGTTTCTTGGACACAATTTTGTAAAAAACTCAATATAAATCTATTTTACTTTCAGTTTTTTTCTATGATTATGTGCAATCCTATTCAATTGTATGATGTGAATTGAAAATATATCTTTAAATATGTTGAAAATGTCTATTTAACACATAATTCACCAATGAATCAACCAGAGTGTTAAAGTTTCTAGAAATATGTTGATGTTGAATGTAATCAAAATTTCTTTCCAAAAAACAAACTCTAAGGAACATGCGATGAATTATTGGATTTCGAACAATATAGACGCTATTCATCTATAGTATGACAAGTTGTGAGTCCATATTGATCATGATGCGGTGAATTCCAAGTGAAATGGAATCAGAGAGTAGTTTAGTCAACCCGCTATACACAACAATATTTTTGGTCAATCGACCAATACAAATCCCTTGGAAACTCACTAACTCGCCACTTGGAGAAAATATGTCCCATGCTACAAATGATAAATTATGAGTACTACGACTAGAACCATTGACATATCCAAAAAATGGTTTTGAAGACTCTGACATTTGAAAAAAATGAAAAGTGAATTACTAACCTCATGAAAAACTCTAAAAACACACTGCTAAACACACATAATCAAAGTATATAATACAATGCTTACTATGCAAAATCAGGCATAGTAACATTTAAGATACAACCCATTTCGAGGCTGTGACAATTGAATCCCATCACAATCTACCAACTTGTAGCCACCCTTAGCTAGAATGCACTTGAAAATGTAGGGGTTGTGCCATAATGTTCACATTTCCTTGTTCCTATCTTATCAGCTTCCTAATCATAAAGCAAGACCAGGTCTCCTTATGAGAAGGTGTGAGCCTTGATTTGTATGTTATGTGCTTTTTTGGCCAATGCAACTTCAAGATGCATTCCATCTAGATGGATGAGATCTAAAAGATGTGCCTCTTCTTCAGAAGTGTCAGGTAGGAGGTCAATCACAAGTTTCAATGATGGTATTTCGAATTTTATCAGTAAGATAGCTTCCAGACCATAAACCAACTGAAAGGGAGTGAATCTAGTCACATTTCTCACTAAGTTTCAATATGCCCACAAAGCCAAGTAGAACATAAAATGGCAGTTTCGTTTATGAACCCAAATCATGTGTTGAAGCATACACTTGAGAATTTTGTTGATAGCTTCAACTTGTCCATTAGCTTCCGGATAATAAGGGATAGAACTATCATGTGACAGTCCTAACTTGGTAGTCAACTCAACCATCATGTGATTGCGAAATTTTTTTCCATGATCTGTAACTATAGCTTGTGGTATACGAAACCATGAAACTACATGGTTAAAAATGAACAATGCAGTTGTTTGTCCCGTGTTGTTGAATGTAGGCATCGCCTCGAACCAATTGGTAAAAACGTCAATGGTGAAAGTAATATACCCATGCTCCCTGGTTTAGTGGGGGTTACATGTCATGAAGTCAATGCCACATTTTTCAAATGGTCCAACAACAATGACAGGATGCATTGGTGCTAGCAACAAGAGGGTTTTATGATCAAATATCTAGCAAGCATGAAAAATTTGAACTATGATAATGCAGTCGCGAAATATGGTAGGCCAGAAGTAACCATCATGGAGAATCTTCTGCGTGGTAGGATAACCAAAAAAATTTCCACCACATTTACCAGAATGGCTATCATTTAGAATTTTTTTGGCTTCGACACCATGACGATAAAGTGTATCGCCGACCATATGTAATATCCCAAAAGGGAGAATGCAGTAATACAAAAACACAATAGATGAGCAAAAAAAAATTAAATAATTAATCTAATTACAACATGAGAGGGTACAAAATAGCTTAGCCATTTTATTAATAGGAGGTGGAATAAATGGTATAACAGTGCTCAAAATATGCGTCACTCAAGCCAAAGAGATGGCCTAGAATGACCTTGAAATGATCCCACAAGAGGGACTGCGTAACTACTGGACTGCTGGAAGGAAAACTGCATTATCCCTGTTGCAACTGCTGGGACTAAAACTGCCAGAAAAATATAAAGTTAGATATAAGCAGTTTGGGAGCTCCAATGATGCTGAAAATAGAGATCTAGGCTCTATGATGGATACCCAAGATAACCCAGAAAGGATTTTCTAGATCTATTAATATAAGAAAATCACCCTCTTAGGGCTTCACTATACAACTACTGGGTATGCAGATCTAAAGCATAATCTGATGAAATATGGATGCAATATGATGTACAATCAGATTTATGTAAGAAGGGTTGATCCCTTCACTAGATTCTTAAGCTAAAATCTCAATATCTAGTTGCTCTTTCCTCCTCCATTGAATGTGGCTACTGAATACTCAACAACTTTAGAAAACTGTGTTATCAAAGAGGGAGATGCTCAAGCCTACTGCTAGATGATGAAAATCATCTCAACAAAGGTGTAAACAATGATTGCAAAGTGAGGAGATGGTCCCTCATAGGATTTCCAGCTGAAATACTGAAACTTCCTTCCTCCAATGGATCTACAAGATTTAAATGCACAATCCTTGAGGGGAATATTGTTGCATGGAGCAAAAATACAATGGCCTGAATTCCAAATATATATCTAATGCTACTGAAAGGATGAACATGAAGAAAAAAGTGAAATAATGACTCCTCCACCAGTTTCCTAGTTGGAATGCTAGAAACAACCTCCTGAAGATGGCACCAATGCATGATGAGGAATGAAGCTCAATAGAAACCTTCCCAGAGTAGGCACTCGAAGTCCCCTGTGGGTAAGGGTGGGATTTCCACTCGGAAACAACCTGTGCTAAACAAAACTGCAGACTTAGCTAAACAACATAAGCATGCATAGAAATGTTAAATGACAAATCTAGATCTAAACATATCAAAAATAATAATCCAAATCCTGCCTTCTATTGTGCCTTATCTTCATTATATATTTTGTGAGCCTTCTATATCCCTAGCCCACCTCATAAATATGTTGTACATGTGGCCACCAGCCTCCATGAAGACTGTGACATCTCTCCATGATCTTCATCATGTCTGCATTTAATTCCCACTCTTTCCAGCATGTGTGCATTAGATGCACCACTTCCCCCACTATCTCATCATAAGTGCTTTATGATCTTACTTTGAATGCACTATGATATTATTTTACCTCCTCCAAGATCTCCATGATTTTACATTAATGATCCATGATCACCACTCTTCCTTCATTTAAGAAGTTGCTCCACTACTCCATAATGTAGATCTAGATATGAAATATCCACATACACACATAAAAAGTGGATTTTATTCATCTATGGGGTTTGTGGGTTCCTCCACCCTCTTATTTACTTAATTAATTATGAAAATTAAGAACTCTAATATTCTAATTATCTTGTGGAAAGTTGGGAATATTACAGTCCTCCCCGCCAAAATGTTGCTTGTCCTAAAGCAACTGCAAAATTGGATGCTACGAAAAACATCCTCCCTCCAATGGCATCCTCATATGGAAGGCTTCCCATATATCATAATGTGTCATGCATGACCAACTCCAAATCTGCCTCTCTAGAATTTCTAGAATGGCCTCCAACTGAAAATTTAGATACCCATCCTCATCAATGAATCTCCAAGTGGTAACCATATGACGTACAAATATCTCCTCTATACATGAGATGCATGGAATGAAGCGGTTTCTTCCCAAAGTGGAAAGTCCCAACTCATGAACTATCTCTCCATCCCATGATACATAGAGTAGATTGCATCTATTAATTCCCTCACTGTTAACCTTTTTTTCCATGTAGGATCCAAACATAACATCAACATAGTGAGAAAAAAGAAGTAGATATATATGGATAAACATGAAAAATGTCACCCCATATTCTCGCAATAACAACCACCGCAACGAAGCCTCCTGATACCATGCTAGATCATCATGAAAAAAAGCAAGAGAGCCATACTCTCTCAATAGAATCCACCACAACAATGCTTCTTGTTGCCATGCCAAATCAACATCAATGTAAAAATGAGAGCCATACTCTCTCAAAATAAGCCACCGAAGTAATGCCTCTTACTACCACACTATATTATCATTGTACCAAATGTAGTGGCCATATTTTCTCAAGAGAAGCCACCAGAGAAATGCATCTTGTTGCCCCATCACATCATCATTATACCAAGTACAATGACCATAATCCCCCAACAGAAGCCAATGCTATAAGGCCTCCTGTTGCCATCCTCTATCATCATCATGCAAAGTTGGGAAGAAATCAACCCATACTCTCCCAAGAGTAACCAAAGAAACAAAGATTCTTTCTTCCTCCTTACATCATCATGATGCAAGTCATGGAGCAACAACATACTAATGGACATGTGGAATGTCTCATCAGAATAATATAAATAAGCTCCCTTATGCCACATCATATGAGATTTATGCAATGTCCCAAACCAAAATACATACATGAACATGAGATGTATCCAAAATAACAATACATGTAAAGACATGAGACATATCCCAAATAAGAGAAAATACATGGACATAAGATACATCATGAGGTGTCCAAACTCTCTCATAAAAAACCAGCGTAGCCATGCCTCCTTCTGTTGCATGTCATCAGTTATATGTATGGCATGGATGCTGCAAATTTGAGATGTTGGGTAAAACCTATACTCACCCAAAAGCAACCAGCACAACCATGCTTCTTTCTGCCTGGTATCATAGATCTTCAAGAAGGTAGGAAACCTCCTTCTTCTCATCCATATCCATTCATCCCAATGTGGATGATGAATCATGCCAAGATCAATATTGGTATCCTCCCATTGTAGAATACTAACATCATCCATCTGAATAGATTTTCACTCCATGAATTGTTGAAGTGCACCTCCTTTGATATCTCTCCATGAGATCCTCTCATCAATGGCCCATTGGAACCCATAAGGCTCCATACATGTTGTAGGTAGATATTCCTCTTTGAGCTGTGAGATTCTCATCAAGGAAACTTCATCTTAGAAATAGAAAGTGCTCTCCATCACAATAAGTCCACTATATATCATCTGTCCCTCCAATGCTTCATGACTAAAGATACCTTCAGAATGCTCCAAGAATAATGGGGCCCTGTCATCATCACTGTTTTTAGGTGACATCGCTATAGATTTGCATGGTGATACAGGTGTTGTCTCATGGCCACATACAATGATAAACTCATAGTTTGGCACTGTATTGAATAGGATTGTGCTCCTCCTATATTCTACAACTCCACACTTCAACACAAAGTGTTGGGTGTAGCTCAACCATGAAAAAATAGGATATAAGTACATCTTCTCCTTGATCAATTCAAGAGTCCTTTGTGTAGTGATAATTTGTTGCTCCAAATCAGCAAGGTGCTGTAATCCTTGGTTATGCACTTTTCCTGATGGAATGGTCTCACAAATCTCAATATGAGTTACTAAAATAATATGGGAAGAAATTATGTGAAAACCTTGGATAAGCTAAATCTCTGGAACATCTTTCACATCTACAAGAGTTCCTCCAACCGGTGCAATAGTCTCTCCAACTGCTGGTAATGGTGTTGGCTACATCTCCTTTACTATACAACATTGGTATCTGCCTCCTCCTCATCATGCATCTCTTGAATCATGCATGGGGATCCAAATGTGAAGAACTCAAGAGCATATTGCAAAGATGCAAGTGATCCTCCTCCTGATGTAAGTACATTTGTAGTTGGTGGTGGTGGTAGAGGCTCCTCCTCCCGAGTGATAATGAGGACATCTTCCTTGGGTTCTTTATGCTCTATCTCCTCAATGATAGGATATGTCACTATGTGATATGTCTCTATTTTTTTTTCTACCATACCTCTTCTTCAGTCTTTGAATGAAATTTTCATAAGCAGACACTTTCATATGGGACAAGTGATTGAACCACCAATCTCTTGCTTCACCTTCTAGGTGCAGTGCTGCCAAATCCACAACCTCTTTTTCTGCTATAGGATATTTCAGAAATAATATAGCTAATTCTTCCCTCTAAGCCCTCAATGTGATTGTGGAAGAACCATTAAATGTAGGAAAGAATAATCTATGCCTCTTTATTCTATTGCTGCTTCGAGATATTATTTCTTCGATTTGTAAGAACTGTTGGAGAGAGAGATTCTCCTTCAAAGCTATAGGTTGTGCTTTGTGTTCAGATAGATATTTACTTAGGGTCTAATTACCCAAGTCTCCTTCATATTTAGGCTAGTCCTCTTTCTTATCAAAGAAAATGGATCTAGTGGAATAATGTGAAGCTCTTTGCTTCTCTGGTTGCTTCTCATGCTGATAGGAAGTGTTGGGGCCTTCCTCATCCAATATTATTCTTGGATACTTCCTTTTACTTTATCTCTTAATTTGATTGATCTCCTTGGAGAGGTATTGTAGGGATCTAAAGATAAGAGTGGAAAAATTGCAATCCTCGTGCATGATAAATCTCTACTATCTACTTCATCTTTTGATGAAAAAGATGAAGTGTCCACAATTTGAGCCAAAGATCATGCTTTGATACCTTTTTAATATCCCAAAAGGGAGAATGTAGTAATACAAAAAAACAATAAATGAACAAAAAAAAAGTAAAAAATTAATATAATTACAACATCAGAGTATAAAGAATAGTCAAGCCATTTTATTAATAGGAGGTGAAATAAAAAATACAACAATTCTCAAAATATGAGGCACTCAAGCCAAAGAGAGCGTAGAATGAACCTGAAATGATCCCACAAGAGGGAATGCATAACTCCTGGACTGCTGGATGGAAAATTGCATTCATCCCCATTGTAACTACTGGGACTACAACTGCTGGAAAAATAGAAAGTTATATCTAGAAGGTTTGGGAGCTTCGATGATGCTGAAAATAGAGATCCAGGCTCTATGATGGATACCCAAGATAACCCAGAAAATCACCCTCTTAGGGCTTCACTATACGACTTCTGGGTATGTGGATCTGAAGCATATTCTGATGAAATATGGCTGCAATATGATGTACAATCAGATCTATGCAAGAAGGGTTGATCCCTTCATTAGATTCTTAAGCTAAAATCTCAAGATCTAGTTTCTCTTTCCTCCTCCACTGAATCTGGCTGTTGAATACTCAACAGCTTCAGAAAAATATGTTTTCAAGGAGGGAGAGGCTCAAGCTTGCTACTAGATGATGCAAATCAGCTCAACAAAGGTGGAAACAATGAATGAAAAGTGAGGATATGGTCCCTCATAGGATTTCCAACTGAAATACTGGAAACTTCTTTCCTCCAATGGATCTACAAGACTGAACTGAACAATACTTGAGGGGGATTCTATTGTATGGAGGTAAAATACTATGGCTTGAATGCTAGATATAGATTTGCTACTCCTGAAAGGCTGAACATGAAGCACAAAGTGAAAGGATGACTCCTCCACCGGTTTCCTAGTTGGAAAGCTAGAAACAACCTCTTGAAGATGGCACTAATGGCTAATGAGGAATAAATCTCAATAGAAACCTTCCCAGAATAGGCACTCAAATTCCCCCGTGGGTAAGGGTGGGATTTCCACTCGGAAACAACCTGTGCTAAAAAACACTGCAGAATTAGCTAAATAGCATAAGCATGCATAGAAATGTCAAATGAAAAATATAGATCTAAAAAGATCAGAAATAATAATCCAAAGATTGCCTTCTATTTCACCTTCATCTTCATTATATAGATTGTGAGCATTCCATAGCCCTGGCCCACCTCATAACTGCATTTACATGTTGCCACTAGCCTCCATGAAGACTGCTCTGTCCCTCCATGATCTCGATCATGTATGCATTTAATTCCAACTCTCTCCATCATGTGTGCATTAGATGCACTACTTCCCCCACCATCTCATCATAAGTGATTTATAATATTACTTTAAATGAACTATGATCTTGGTTGACCTCCTCCAAGATCTCCATGATTTTACATTAATTATCCATGATCTCCACCCTTCCTTCATTTAAGAAGTTTCTCCAATACTCCATAATGTAGATCTAGATCTTAAGTATCCACATACACACATCAAAAGTGGATTTTATTCATCTATGGGTTTGTGGGTCCCTCCACCCTCTTATTTAATTAATGAATTATGAAAATTAAGAACTCTAATATTCCAATTATCTTGTGGAAAACTGGGAATATTACACAATCAGATAATATTTGGCTTGGTATTTAATACGTCATTGTTGCGAGAAAGAGGTATTGGGCTGAAAAGCTTGGGTCTGGAGATAGATGATGAAATCCCCATACCATGGGCCAGATGACTTGATCATAAAAAAAGACTCATTTGGAATTGATGGTTCCGTAGTAGGATCGGTACTACTTGAAGGAAGGTCAAAAATAAGCTCAGGAAACACCAAATACTTCTTTGATTTGGATTTGATGAATTCCAAATCAAACTCCTGCAAAATGACGATCCATTTTGAATACTTTCCCCTAAGCAATTGACGTCACATAATGTATGTCGTAGGGTTGCAATATGAAATGACAATGGTCTTTTGGAGCATGATATAATGGTGAAATATTTGTACAGCTTGAACGACTACCAAAGCGAGCTTCTCAATGTATGTGTACTTAAATTTTGTATCATTGATATTACGACTCAAATAAAATATAGGATGTTCAATCCCATATTCTTCTTAGACTAAAACCATAGCGATGTTTGTAATTGCAGAGGCGGGATACAAGAAATAGCCACTATGATAATTTGGGGGATAGACTAATGATGCTCAGATCAGGGTATCTTTAAGAACACCAAAGAAAGCTTGTGCAACCTCGTCCCAATAAAAGGGTACCTCATTTTTCAAGATTCGAGTAAATCCTTTAGCCATTTCGGCATAGTTAGGAATGAACCTCCTTAGAAATTTAGTATTCCCTTTGAGTCTCTATAACTGAAGTAGATTGGAAGGAGCAGGCAAATCAAGAATAGCCTATACCTTCAATGGATCAAGTCAAATTCCATCTTTCGACACGAAGAATCAAATAGAATGACTAGAACCAACACCAAACACACATTTGTGCAGATTGAGGCATATTTCATAGTGACAACATCGTAGAAATGTCGCTCTCAGATTTAATGGGTGGTCAACTCGTTTCTGTGAATGTGTAGGTAAGTCATCCAGATACGGTTGAACTATGTACTTATGTCATGAAAAACATAATTCATTTCCCTCTGGAATGTGGCCCCAGAGTTATTTAAACCAAAAGGGAGCTTACAATAAGTGAATATTCCCTAGGGACCGATAAAAGTAGTTTTATATTGGTCCTTTGGGTGAATATTAATTTGATTGTAATTGAAGAATCCATCCATGAAAGAAAATATTTCACATCTAACACATTCATCAATAATTTGGTCGATAAAGGGATTTGGATAGTTGTCTTTCAGACAAGCATGATTAACATTCCGATATTCCACACACACTCTAATTTTCCCCTGTTTCTTCATGACAGGAACAATGTTAGATACCCAATCGATAAGAAGAACAGGGTAAATGAATCGAGCACGCAAAAAAAATTTCAACCTCTGCTTTAATGGAAATAGATTTATTAGGGTGAATAGGATGAAGGTGTTGTCGCACCAGCTTAACATCAGGGTACATTTTAATGTCATGTTCAACAATGTTGGAGTCAATCCCTGACATCTCCTCATATGAACAAGCGAATACATCTCATAATTCATGAAAAAGAGTGTGGTAAGTGTCCAGTTCAGATGGAGAATAAGACACACCGACATGATATTTTTCTACAATAGTTGGTTTGGTCAAAATATTGATAGAAATAATTTCTTCGATATTTGATGGGTTCTTCTCAAAATCAACGACGTGGATAGGAATATAATTCTTCAATAAATCAATGACAGTAGGGTGATATAGTTTAAATGGATTATCTTCACTGTAATCTTGAATATGGGATCATTGATGTGATGATTCCCATGGTTATTCTTCCAGCATCATGGACTCCATAATGCTCTCATCAGTTGAGAATACGTGTGAAAATGGATCAGAAGAAGTACCACAATCTGAAGAACGATGAACCCAAATGGTCAGCGACAATGGATTTGGATTGGCAGCAGAAGACAAGAAAATTGATTGCTATGCTAGCTCAATTGGACTTAGCGGAATGATGTCGCCCAACCTAAATACTGTAGAATATATGGGTATCTCCTTTAAGTTAGATGAATTTGAATATATCACATTGCAGGTCTCTATATGTGCGATTTCCATCGATGTCACAGGTGATGGTAATGAAAAGGTGCCCATTAGGGAAGGATCCTTAAATATTCCTACACCAATGTTTTGAAGAGAAGGTGGGGGTTTGTGAACAAACGAAATGCTTCTGGTTGCCTGGGAACAAGAGGTGAAGAAAGAGATTTGATCAATGGCTATGATATTTCCTTTATGGGGGAAGATGATCATACGAAAGTAAGTAGATACTACCACAACCATAGCGTAAACCCAGGATCTTCCAAGTAATATATTGTAGTTGAGGATTCCGTCAACGATCTCAACTTCAATAGTAACTGATTTGACCCCTAGTTCTACTTGTAGGTTACTAAGAATTCCACAAGGCTTATATGTACGACCGTCAAAATATTTTAATGTCGTAGGTGATTGTGACAAAGTCAGTGAGCCAAGTGACTTCCAAGAACTCATTTCCATGATATAAGTAGATTTTCCTTCATCAATGATAGTGCGATGAGTGAGGTGATTCAGGAGATGTACTTGAATCAAGAATTTTGAATTGTGTTGGTAATTGTGGCACATAGCCCACATGATTAAAGGCTACAAGATTTGAGTCCTTCGGATCGATTCCACCAATCACAGACAATAAATCTTGCTTCTGGGAGGGACAATTCTAAAGAACCTCTAGCATTGAAATAGCAGAAGGTGATTGAGCCAGGTCTTCTACTACATTTTAATTTTTAGTTGCACGAGCTCTGTTAACACTCAACTGGATATATGAGGCTTAGAAGAGACTAGCAAAGGTAACCACAGACCAAGATATCGCCAAGTAGCTAGCCCTAATAGGCAGGAGAGGGATATCTCCAAGGGATCACAACAAAGAGGGTTGGATCAATTAGGTTTTAGGCTAGATATAATAGCACAGGTGTTTTGATTGGCTGATTTGGGTGTTGGATGAGTGAATTAGGTCAAAGAGGTAACTAGGTCAGGGAAAATAAGATCATAATTGCAGGCATCTGATGGGGAAAGGTGGGTAGGCACTTTAAAACTTTAAGGTTATTAGGTGAGATGGATCAAACTAGTGAGGTGCTAAAAAGAGCATGACAGTACATGAATTATTTTTAAATTGGAGAAATGAAACAAAATATGATGATTCTCCCAAAACAGAGCATAAAATATGTATTCTGCTTATCATACATGAGAATCAGACATATCATAGATGTGGAATGAACATGGAAAGTACAAAACATTCATACATATGAAATAGAAGAAGAAACTATGTCAAAATACAATACCACAAGAATCAAACTATCTGCAACTCATCCAATATATTCCTACCAAAATCTGAATACACTAGTGTCTTTGATCAATACAACAACATCCAAACAATGAATTAGTAAAGAAGTGAAAGATGTAGGAAAGAAAAAACTTCTCCCAACCTCAAAGGTCGAATCCTTGAGTTGAGGAGTTGATCCAAAAAAGGCTGAAATACAAACCTAAAGTGTAGGGAGGTCAAACTGACTCATCCCTAACTTTGGTGAAACTAATTCATTTTTGGGGCCCTTGTTTTTGTTTAGTTTTGAAATCTTGGCTAAGACATTTTGAATTTTGACCCTTTTTTGAGTTGCGGTATGAATACACATGGCAACCGCGACCGCGCCGCAACTACCAGGAGTCACGGAGATATCAAGGTGGCGCGGAAGCATGTGATAGCTGGAGATAGAACAGGGACAAGTGCAGATGAAGGAAACACACAGCAGAAGACAAAAAGTGGAACACGCAGATAACAGGAGAGAAGCCGGGAGAAGCTGAAGTAAAGCCACAGAGGAACTGACAGTCGCAAGAGCGGGTGAATAAATAATAGTCACCCGGCTGAAACAAAGAGAATGTTGAAGAGGTTGCGAGGCTCGAGACAGGGAAAGACGCACAGAGCGATTGTGGAAGAATCATGCATGTCCTTCCTATGGTTCCTCATCTTCTCCATTTTTCCTTTCTGTTCCGAAATTCATCTGTATCAGATTTGTAAGCTATCAGTGAGAATGCCATGTAATCATGTGTTTTTCCAAGAGATTAATACAATGGAAGGTTGTTGTCTCAATAAGATGTTTATGTGCTTGTAATGTGTTTATGCTGGTTTAAAATTTTATTTGCAAATGTCTGAATGCTTATTAAATGATCTCGCGTATATAACTCTGTATATGTAATCGATGCACTGTCCTTCATGGGTTGCGGGTTTGTTCCTTGCCATTGATCTCATCCCCTTCTGCATGTGGTTACGGCACGCCTTCGGTGAGACGCACTACTCCCCAGAGTAGGGTGAAAATTTCGGCGTGTTCCTAGACTACACTAGACCCCTTTGTTGGCCACAACTCTTGAACCTGGGTCTTGTCCACGAGACCTGACTTCTCGCCAACAAATGGTTCCGTTGTCGGGACCTACATGTTCTGAGGGGATCTAGATCATGGTATCGAGGATTTTTTAAGGAGCGATATGGCGATGGTGATGATCATCTTGACCAGTTCATTGCTCAGCAAGCAGAGATGACCAAGAAAAAGGAGGCGGTGATCAAGGAGCTTGTTCTTTTCTCTGACTCAGCCAGTGATACGTACGAAATTTTCTGGGGAAGGTTCCCTACGGACCTTTACAATTGGTTGCGAAGGTTACGTGCGATGGTGCCCCAAGAAGGCTTGCGGAAGATAAACCGCAGGTGGGCGCACGAAGATCTGGTGGCACTGCATCGGGTAGACACTGAACTAACCCGCGGGGTGGATTTATGGGTAAGGACCACGTTGGAAGGATACACTGTGGAGTTTGCTGCTGAGTGCTATCAATCCTTCTCGAAAGCTGAGGCTGTTTTCCACTCAGGGCTAAGAGGGAAGCTGTTGAAGGAGATTCCGCTGTGGGTCAAAGCTCTGATGGTGGACGAAGGGTTGATTGAATTCCACAAAACGAGTATGGAAGCGTAAACCTCCCGTGCTGGGGGAAGCGTTGAGGGAACCGATGCTGTGTATAATGTGAAAGTGGGGGTGGGGAATGGATGTTGAGGCCACATGCAAGTTGCGAGAGCGACGTGCGCATCGGCGGGCACAGATCGTCGATAGGTGGCGAAGAAGGGTAATGCGAGATTTGAAGAGAAGAGAGATCGAGAGGAAAAATCAGAAGGAGGTGCCTCAGAGGACAGGAATTATGGGTTTGGATACCCGGGAAGAAAACGGGATAGCAGTGGAAGTGCAGTGGGTGCATGGGAGCCCAGCGACGCGAGAAAGAGAGATTGTGACTAGCGAAGATAACGGAAAGATGCAGCCCGAAGAGAGTTCCGATGATGAATGGCACGGCGTGATGCAGCCGATGTTTCAAGATCAGACAACACCCACCCCTCTAGGCAACCCTACTTCTCACCTTCTGCATGGCCAGGATCCCGACCTTCCCCTGGTACTGTATCAACCTTTAAGTAATATTTTTATTCAGTTACAAGCATTGAGTCGGTCATACAATAGTTCATCAGTGTCAGTAACGTCCGATAACAACAGCGTTACTAGTAGTGGTATTTTTCCTAGTGGGACTGTTACGCAACCAGGACCTGGAGGCTTTATCCTGGTCAATTCTCTGCAAGTACACATGGCTGGATCTTTCACCCGGTATCCAGAGTTCTCTGGCCAGGGCAATGATGATGTAGAGCAACACTGGTACCTGTGTGAAGCCATCTGGAGGGCTCGCTAGACGCCAGATGCAGGGAAGTTAATAGAATTCCAAACCACGCTCAGAGAGAGGGCTCTGCGATGGTTTATCAAGTGGTCTGAGGCTCACCCTAACCCTGTAATCGCGGACGTGAAGCGGGATTTTGTTCGCGAATTCAAGCTTCCCCAGACAGACCAGCAGGGCCTGTCAGAGCTATGGGAAATTAAGCAGAAGGAAGGTGAGACCGCGTGGGAGTTGATGCGGCAATTCAAGGACGCGATCGGGAAACTTAGCTACCCGATCGATCCAAACCACCAGAGGGACTGGTTCATCAAGGCTCTGCTCCCCTTGACACGAACCCCCCTCACTCAGCAGAAGATTGATAACCTGTAGGACGCTTTGGAGCGGGCCATGAAGATTGAAGCCATGGCGGGCTACCCCCAGGAATATCGGGGGGGGGGGCGGCCCCGCAAGATCCTTCTTTGATAGGGTTGCAACACCAGATTTCCAGCTTGACTGAAAAGCTCAAGGAGCTTCAGCCAGTGAGACCAGCGCGACCGAATGTTTGGTGTACTCATTGCCTGGTCGAGGGCCATGTTCTCGGTTGCACGGCGCATGGGAAGGACCCTCGGTCGCAACTATTCAGGGGTGTCCACCACCTGGTGGCGGCACGGCAATAAACCCGCAGGGAGTATACCAGCCACAACAGACTTACGCGGGGTTCCCACCGCAACTGGGTTCCTCCACCACAGAGTACTGCGAGATTTGTCGGACGCTGGGGCATCCTCTTCGAATGTGCCCGATATTACAGAAGTACTCCACGGTCCCGAATAATGTGTACTGCGAATTTTGCGTGTCCACGACTCACAACACTGAGCAGTGGAGGGCGCTCGACGCACTTGCGGATCGACTGGATCGTCCCTCCTATAGGGTGAACGAGGCTCCAAGGGGAAGAGGCGGAGGCATGCGGGGAGGCCGCACAGGTGGACGCGATCCGGTAAAATGTTACAACTGTGACCAGGAGGGTCATGTGGCTCGAGAATGTCCCCTTCCGTGATGACCCTGGTGTTCCCAGTGCCGGGTCAACGCCCACGCTACAGAAGACTATCCGGAGCTCATCAAGAAGTGGGAAGAACGAGCGAGGCAGAGGGGAGCAAATTTGATAAACTCAGAGCCGCAAGGGACCGCCGCCCAAACTTGCAGAATGTCGCAATCGTGATGAGGGGCGGAAAGAAGACTGGAGAGGATGCCCACGGGAAGGAGCCAACATGAGTGGTTCGGCCGACATCCCCGAAGAAGTTGATCAGGCCCGAAGTCCAGAAGAAGTATTTCCAGGAGGCAGTTGAGGCATTCGCCCAGTTGCAGAACGAGGGAGGTTTGGAGGAGCCCATTCTGCCGGAATCTGGTGCACAGAACATCGCAGGTACTGTGGTCGAGGATTGGCTTCGGCTATTCCTCAGGATTGTTGACAACGCTGCGCTGCGGCAGCAGCTCAAGCATGCTTTGGACGGAGCACTGTAGGGGCGCACAGAACTTAGAGATCCGGCAGACGCTGGCCCTCAATACGTGCATCATGTCAAGCGAAACAAGCAACGAACAGGCAAAGAATTCCGGCTTAACACACAGGTCGCAGGGTTCCAAATCAGCGACACCATGTTGGACTTGGGGTCCGACGTCAACATTCTGCCACGAAAGACATGGGAGGCTCTTTACAGCTAGCCTACTCACCAATCCAACTCAGGATGGCGAACCAGTATTGCATTTTTCCAATCGGCCGGCTCGAGGGTGTCGAGGTCGACGTTGCGGGGGTGAAGACATACATAGATTTTGAGGTTATTGATATCATGGGCGACAAGGATCCCTATCCTGCCTTACTCGGCATTGATTGGGCTTTTGAGAATTACGCCATCATCGACCTTAAGAAGGAGATGATGATCTTTGAGGATGGGGAGGTACGAGTCACCCAGCCTCTCGACCCGTATCAGGGCCCGCGATATATAGAAACGGTGGACAATCGGGAGGATGCTTAGATGATGGACCACCTTTATCAGATGACCACAGGAAAGCGGGACGATTATATTAACCCGACCGCGACTGGCTCTGTCAGTTGGCGGAGTGTGCAGAGCTCGGAGCTCGGATCTGAACTCGCTTGGGAAGACTGGAAGCAAGGGGGGTATGAGACCACCACGCAGAGATGTGCCTCCATTGCCCAAGTCCGATGGGTAGGGACTGAGATCCGCGGATATCCCACCTTGTCAAACATGCGGGCAGTCAATACTTTTATTACCAAGGTGGAAGACATGGTCCCAGCTGAAATTCGGATGCCACTTTTGGATGTGGCCTTGCAGTCAACGTCGGCACGGTGGTGGAAAAATCACCACAACACTCTGTTGCGATGGGAGTGCGTGGCGGATGCTCTGCGGGCATGCTTTAAAGAGGACGAAGGACCCTGCAGTATGCTTAAGTATCATGGAACTTCCAACCCGCGACACCATTTGCGGGCCTACGAGGAACAGTGGCGTAGCACCCGGTACCCTGAGGAGCTGTGGGTCCACAGGTTTATCCACTCCCTGGGTACAATTCCCCAGGCCTGGTACCTGGAGGAAGAGCGAAAATGGGGCACTTGCTCTTGGCAGGCCATTGCGGACAAGTTCATGCGGTGCTTCTTGTTCAAATGGGAGACGGCGCAGGAGTCTCAGGCCCTACAAGCAGTCAAGGAGGTCTTGTTTTTCCGCCATCCCGAGCCTGATGGGGGCCCGGTGGTGTCACGACCTGAGGTCAGGCGCGAGTTGGTTTGCCACCGGATTGACGACGATCCGGATGACGATAGTCTGGAGGACCTCAGGCATCTCTATTTTGACGAAAAGGAAGGTGAGCGGAGCATCAGTGAAGAGCCGACGACTGAAGGAGTCCATTTACAGCCCCTAAAGACAAATAAGCTGAACATTGGAACAGACGATAGACCCAAGCTCGCAACGGTGGGAGATTACTAGGACGAGGAGACAACAAAAGAAATTTTCAGCCTCCTCCGGGAATACGAAGATTTGTTCCCGTCTTCGGTTGCGGACCTGAAGGGGATCAAGGGGGATCTGGGCGAAATGCGCATCGCGTTGAAACCGGGGGTCAGGCCGATGAAGCACCGACCCTACCAGTTGAACCCACGTATCAAAGAGAAGGTCAAGATGGAGATTGACAAGATGCTGGCTGCAGGTCTCATCTTTCCAGTAGAAGAAGCAGAGTGGGTGAGTCCCATTGTCATCCAGAACAAGAAGGACAAAGCGAAGATCCGTGTCTGCATAGATTACTAGAGCCTGAACAATGCCTGCATCCACGACCCGTTTCCCACTCCCTTCAGCGATGAAGTCCTAGATCACGTTGCGGGAAACGAAGCTTATTCATTCACTGATGGGTTTTCGGGTTACCATCAGGTGCGCATTGCCGAGGAAGACAAAGCAAAGACGACATTCACCACTGAGTGGGGATCATTCGCATACCACGTTATGCCGTTTGGTCTGAAGAATGCACCGGCTGTGTTTTCCCAGATTTTCATTGCTGCTTTCCGGGAGTACATTCACAAGTTCCTGGAGGTCTACATGGGTGACTGGACCGTCTACAGCCTGTTGAAGAATCACGCCTCCCTGTTGCGTGTTATGTTTGACCGGTGTCGTCAGCTGCAGATTTCCTTGAACTTGAAGAAATGTATTTTTGCAGTTCCATTCGGCACACTCTTGGGCCACGTGGTGTGCAAGCAAGGGGTCTGCGTTGATCCTGCCAAGGTCACGGTCATCGTCCATATGGAGGCCCCCGAGACCGTGAAGCAGTTGCGAGCACTGCTTGGGCACACAGGATACTACAGACGGTTTATTCGCAACTATGCAAAAGTTACGGCCCCTTTGGAGAAACTGTTGCGGAAGTCAGAAGTGTTTCAGTGGACGGTGGAGTGCAGGAAGGCACTTGACACATTGAAGGAGAAGTTGGCGACGACACCCATACTTGTGCATCCTGACTGGGAAAAGCAGTTCCATGTGCATATTGATGCGTCCGGTATTGCACTCGGGGCAGTATTGGCGCAACCCAGGGAGACGACAGTTGACCACCCCGTATACTTCGCCAGCCGTCGGTTATCGAATGTGGAGAAGAATTACACCACAATCGAGCGGGAGGCGTTGGCGATGGTGTACTCCCTCCAGAAGTTCCGCCACTATCTTCTGGGCGGCAAATTCACATTCTTCACGGACCATTCTGCATTGAAGTATCTGGTGAATAAGCCTATGTTGTAAGGAAGAATCTGTCGTTGGCTACTACTTTTCCAGGAATTCACATTTGAGGTGATTTTCAAGCCTGGCAGGTTGAATGTTGGTCCCAATCATTTATCCAGGTTGGAGACAGGAGAGAATGAAGGCTCGTTGGAAGATCAGCTGCCGGATGCTGACCTCTTTCGAGTCGAAGCAGTACCAGATTACCTGGCTGACATTGCCACTTATCTGACCACGGGATAGTGCCCCTAGGAGTACACCCTGCTCTAGAAACGCCACCTGGTTGTCCGGGCGGCCGACTACCAATTGATCGCGGGGCAGCTCTACAAACTAGGCCTTGATGAGGTGTTGCGCAGATGCGTTCTTGATCACGAACGGGAAGTGGTGATGTGGGAATGTCACAGTGGTGTTGCGGGAGGGCATGTGGGTGCGAAACCCACCGCAAGGAAGGTGCTCCAAGCTGGCCTGTGGTGGCCAATGGTACATGCTGACTGTAAGGCCTATGTGAAGCATTGCGATGTTTGCTAGCGGACGAGAAGGCCTTCGCACCGGGACGAGCTTCCGCTACACCCAGTGCATGTGTTGTGGCCGTTTGAAAAGTGGGTTGTTGATTTCGTAGGTCCCATCGCACCAATCGCTCGACACTCCAAGGCCCGGTACATCATTACCGCCATGAATTACCTCACCCGGTGCGCTGAGGCAGCAGCGGTACGCGACTTCTCGGCAGAGACCGCTGCCCGGTTCATCTTTGAACACATCATCAGCCGCTTTGGCTGCCCATGGAGCTTGACTAGCGATCAGGGTACGCATTTCATTAATGCCACGGTCAAGTCACTACTGGACACATTTATGATTCAGTATCATAAAAGCGGCCCATACCACCCACAGGCCAATGGTACTGTGGAAGCATTCAACAAGGTTCTCGAAAAGGGCTTGACTAAAATTTGCAATGCTCAGCGCGACGATTGGGACGAGCGTCTCCCGGCGGCGTTGTGGGCCTACCGGACTACGGTGAAACGTTTAACCAACCAGACACCATTCCAGTTGGTGTATGGCCGGGAATTTGTGATTCCCGCTGAGTTCACGGTACCCAGTCTTCTGATCACAACGTCTCTTCACTTCTCAGAAGAGGAGTCACTTCGGGAATGCCTCCAGGAGCTGCAGGAGCTGGACGAGGCCCGATTCCTGGCGGAATTCCACCAGAAGGTTCAGAAGGCCAGGTAGAAAGCGTGGCACGACCGCCATATCAAAAAAAAAGCCTTCCAAGTTGGCGACAAAGTTCTCTTATATGATAGCCGGTTCCAGAAATTTCCAGGCAAGCTCCAGATGCACTGGTTGGGACCCTACTTTGTCATCGAGATCCGCGACTCAGGAGCCGTTCGGTTGGCACAGCTGGACGGTACAGTTCTCCCTGGGTGGGTGAATGGCGCACACCTGAAACCCTACCAGGAGTAGGTCCCTTTCACTTTTCATCAATAACTCTCGCAACCGAGAGAACCCGTAGAGTAGCTTAGTCGAATAACTCTCCTGCAACCGGGATGAGCGTAGGGAGTATTTTCTGTTCATAGGAAGTCTGTCAAATAACTGGTCAGTTGCGGGTACCTCACCACAACCGACTGTGGTCGGGGCGGACCAGTCCAGCGTGTCACAGTGCTAGTCCAGTGTGTCGTTCGCGTAGGATCCATCCCCGTGCAAGTGTCAGTCCAGGTCATTTCCGTCAGTCCTTTTATCAGTCCGTAGGATCGCTCAGATTTGCTTCATAAATTACCATAAGTAGACAGTAATCGTACCATAATCATTTGCCATCACCCGCATTTCCCTCAGCCATCGCGTCCGCCCATCTCCCCATGACACCGTCAGCAACTGTCAGATTACACACAGGCATGCGATTGATCGCACGATTATCGCAGGCAAGAAAGATAGCAAGAATTAATTGTCGTTATGGAGTCTTATCAACTCCGCTCGTGCCAGTAGATGACATAACTTGCATGAAGGCTATCAGCACGAGAATGATGGACCAGTTCAATTTGGAAATTGCAGCGACTCCAGAGCAGTTGCAGCCTCAAAGCGCACCGCACCCAAAAGGAAACTCCAGAAGAATCCTCCAAGTTTACCAGCGCCGTGCCAAGATGCCGAAGGCTCCCTTATCAGTTCTTGAACCAGTGTTAGACAGCCGAATCCACCGAACAGAGTCGTTGATTGGGAAGTATGATAGCGCAGTGATGATGGACGCCAATCTGTCTGACCCAGCTGAATTCCCCCACCTCCATTGGCAAACCTACATGGAGCATCATTACACGCCAGGCAGCAGCTCCAACAGCCGGATGTGACCAGAATTCAGGGGCCTACAACAGTCGTCCTTGATGAATTTGAGGACTCTTCCGGTTTTTGGAACTACGGGACCGGCCCTGCAATGCACCCGGTTCCTCCTCAATCAGATATAGAATGGGTCCCTATGGCTCAATGAGGAAATTCCAATTCATGCCGAAGACATTCATCGGCTTACAGGGCTATCTCAGAATGGCGCGGATGTCTCCGCTGCCGGCCAGACATCCTCCAAGCGCGCCCAAAAGTCGGGTGACTCAGACCTGTACACCAAGTATGGCACTCTCTGGGGGGGCAAAGGTGCCAAAATTTATTTGATCAATAAGCCATAAATTTGGTTCGCTTGCTACCTTATCGCTAGCAAGATGATGCGGCACTACACGAAGGGAGAGTGCACCTTGGATACAATCTCCATTGCGGAGCACTGTATCCAGGGCGTCAGGCTGAATTGGTGCTCTTTTGTGCTGAAAGAACTCTTCGCGGCCTGCAAAGAGAACTACAAGCAAACCACCAGTTTCATTTACAGTTACTTGATTTTAGCTTTCGCCATGTGGAAATGGCACCTTCCTCCCGTCTGGATGTCGGTGGAGACTACTGCGAGCCAGCCTCTCATGATGAAATACACCCCCTGGCAGGTGTCCTCGGACCCTAGCACCAAACAGGTGAACGCGGCAGCGTTTCGGGCGTGGTATGGGTTGATGATAGACGTGGTGGCTAACAAGCAACGGGTGCCCAGGCACCTGTTGGATGAGTATAGTGAGCAGGTGTGGTTTGGGGTCAGCCACAGGCACACTTACCTCTGGCCAACTTGCGTGCCGGAAGCCACCTTCCACATGGCGCCCCTCATATTCCAGTTGAATGATGATACTTTCCACCGCGAGGTCTCTGCGTGGCTAGGGGTCACCAAGCACATCTGCGACGGGATCACCCGATATAACTTTGAGCGGATGCTGCCGGCACAGCGGCCTGCCGCGACCGGCGCAGCAGGGTCCTCATAGGTTGCGGCGGAACCTCCATAGGATGCATCTGAGACCGCACAGGACCTGCCCGAATCACTGGTCCCCATCGTACAACACCTCAATGCCCAGGTACGATGACTTAACGTGGTAAACCAAGTTGCTTCAAGTGGTGCCCCTTTATTTCCCTCCTTTTCTGAATTTCAGATCGGTCGGTCTCGTGCTCCCTCCAATACCGCCCCTCTCATTTCTCCCATCCCCACCAACCTATTCACCTCTGCCACCCCTATCATCACACCGATGGGCGAAACGGGCCTAGAACCCGATTCATCAGACCCCCCTCCATCCAAGAGGGCCCGCATTGCTGTCACCGATCCAGTGGTGGATCTTACCGACGATGATCCACCATCCAATCCACTCCCAGGAACGTTGATTCCGGAGGAACCCTTGATCGATCCATCAGAGTTCCTCAACATTCATCTCCCCCATACCTCTTTCACCCCATCCACCGCTCCCTCCACCGACCGTCCACCTGCCACCTCCTCCAATCCATCCAACTCATCGACCACTGTATTAGATCCTCTCATCCGGGAACTTTTCGAAGGTGACCACGGGGTGGAAGCCACCTCCAGTACTGCAGCCGTGGTACCGCCGGTTGACCCCGTGGCCACACCCCAGGATCCTGCCTCTACTATATCTACCCGGCTAGCAAATGTTGGGGTTGATTCGGCTGACCCTCCCCCAGACCAGACCACGCAGCAAGACCGGCCGGAATCCGATATGGCCACCTCGATGTAGCAGCAGACGCCGGTCCATCCTCCTGAGACCTCAAACTGATCAGTGGCCAGTGGCCAAGCTTCACAGGAGCGAGTGCCGGAGCAGGGCACACCCAGCACGACCAATGCAGAACCATGGAGTACAGCACAACTGTACCTACTCATTCAGCGGGCGGCCCTAAAGGCCGAACAGATTCACACAGAGCTAGAGCAGCGGTGTACCAAGTAGCATAACCAGATCACAGCGCTTACTGAACAGCGCAATCAGATGACTAGGGAGAAGACCTACCTACAGGAGTAGGTCACCATTGCTGCTCAGGCGTTCTCTGACTTATGGCCCACTGCAAGGGCTCATTATGCTCCACTTCCTGCCAATATAGCGGAGGACAGTGTAGCAATCCAGGCTCACCACCTCAGGACTGTTTTCACTGATCTATGTAGGGAGAACCAGGAACTCCAAGTGGCGTTAGCCGCACGTCCTACCCTTCCGGATCCACAGATTGTCCACTCAGAACAGGTGACTGCCAAGAAGACTCAGGCAGTTAGTATGTAGGCGACTCTCCATTCCACTGCGGGTGAGGCTTACGCCCTTCTGCGAAGTCTGTAGGAGTGCTCACTCGCTCTCACTATCAAGACGCAGCCTATCTCTGCCCATTTGCCACAAATTTCCCATGAAATTTAGGATACTGCAGACCCAGCACGGTTAGATCAGCTCTATGCCCAGGAGGACGAGCTTGAAATTCAAATGCAACAGACTGAGGCCGACTCGGCAGCGGCCAAAAAAGTCATTCGGGAAATTCATCCGCCCATCCGAGCCCGTGCCGAATCCATACAACAGCTAGATGGCAAGGCCGAAGCCCAGCTTTCCACGCTGTTTGGGGCTACCCCGACGACTATAGACGAGGCTGCCGCCACCCGGATCTCTGAAGAAGCCGACTTGCTTATGCAGGAATGGCAGCAAGCAGTGGCGGACTTCACCGGGCTTAGAGATACAGCGCTCCGCAGGGTCCTGGAGTTGGGGCCCTTGTTTGAACAACCACTTGGTGAAGCACAGCAGGAAAGGGCGCGGGGTGAAAGCACAGCAGAACAGAGCACGGGAGCCAGCGGGGCAATGGAAGTGGAGACTGTTATTTTTGATTGACTCGGGGACGAGCCAAGGAATTGTGGTCGGGGCTTGTTGGGGCCCTTGTTTTTGTTTAGTTTTGAAATCTTGGCTAAGACATTTTGAATTTTGACCCTTTTTTGAGTTGCGGTATGAATACACATGGCAACCGCGACCGCGCTGCAACTACCAGGAGTCGCGGAGCTATCAAGGTGGCGCGGAAGCATGTGATAGCTGGAGATAGAACAGGGACAAGTGCAAATGAAGGAAACACACAGTAGAAGACAAAAAGTGGAACACGCAGATAATAGGAGAGAAGACGGGAGAAGCTGAAGTAAAGCCACAGAGGAACTGATAGTCGCAAGAGCAGGTGAATAAATAACAGTCACTCGGCTGAAACAAAGAGAATGTTTAAGAGGTTGTGAGGCTCGATACAGGGAAAGACGCATAGAGTGATTGTGGAAGAATCATGCATGTCCTTCCTATGGTTCCTCATCTTCTCCATTCTGCCTTTCTGTTCCGAAATCCATTTGTATCAGATTTGTAAGCTATCAGTGAGAATGCCATGTAATCATGTGTTTTGCCAAGAGATTAATACAATGGAAGGTTGCTGTCTCAATAAGATGTTTATGTGCTTGTAATGTGTTTATGCTGGTTTAAAATTTTATTTGCAAATGTCGAAATGCTTATTAAGTGATCTCACGTATATAACTCTGTATATGTAATCGATGCACCGTCCTTCATGGGTTGCAGGTTTGTTTCTTGCCATTGATCTCATCCCCTTCTGCATGTGGTTGCGGCACGCCTCGGGTGAGACGCACTGCTCCCCAGAGCAGGGTGAAAATGCCGGCGTGTTCCTAGACTACATCGGACCCCTTTGTTGGCCACAACTCTTGAACCTGGGTCTTGTCCGCGAGACCTGACTTCTCACCAACATTCATTCATCCTCAAAAATACTTTTACCTAATGTATTTACCTTTAAATAACTCAAAAGTAACTTAATTACATTTAAATCCATCATTTACATCAGTAAAATTATGATTTTCTATGGTCAAACTCAGAAAACTAAAAAAAAATCAGGAATATCAGTCACTGGTAAGGAGTGCAGTGCCAGTGTGAGGAGCACAACACCAACTTCATCTTAGCTTTTGAGGGGGTTTATGATGTCCAAATTGAGCTCAGGATAGCTCATTGGAAAGCCTGTCCTGTCCAGTTTCGATAAATGTACTTGGTTCCAAAAATGATTATTTTGGCCCTCCAAAAGGTCAGTCTCCCAATACTGGTTAGGAGAGTAGTACCTAGCAAAAAATCAGGACAAAAATATGATTTTTGAGGTGTGTTTTGGCCTTTTTCCCTGCTAGATGGTCCAATTTTTCTTTGCAAAGTGTAAAAATTGCAATTTTTCTACCTTATGAATCCAATAGTGGTATTCTTTTTGCATTCTGAGGCCCTTATAAGAAGCACAACGTCAAGCACAAGAGCGCAACGCCAAGCCCAGGAGCGTAGTGCCAAGTCCAAGAGCGCAGCGCCAAACCCAGGAGCGCAATGCCAAAAATCTAAGAGAACAATGCCTCCTTGAAGGCCACTTTTGGAGGCCTTCCCAAAATCCAAATTGAGCTCATAATAGCTAGTTGGAAATATATTTATGTCTACTACAAAATGGACCTATCAAGCACTAAAAATGATAAAGTATATCCCCTCAAAAATCAATTCTCCCAATACTGGTCAAAAAGTGCAGAATGGGGGTGAAAAAATCATAGTGTGCTCTTGCAGGCCACTTTTGGAGGCCTTTATAAATTCCAAATTACACTCATGATAGCTAATTGGAAATATATCTATGTATAGTTATCATTTGATTTATCAAGAAAGTCATGTGGACACTCCAGCTAGGAGAAAATTTGAATTTCCCAAGGTCACTCCAGAAGTGCAACAACTCTCTTGTAGCAACTATATTTTTGACATTTCTCCCAAAACATAACAACCGTGTAAAAGCTGAAGGAGTTTGTTCTTCCTTTTTATATTATTAACAAAAACATATTTCAGTTTTGTGAAACTCATCTCCATTTCGTCATAAACATACTTTGAAGAAAAACTAGCCCTATGTGTGGAAAATGATTTGTCCCTTGGAATGACTTCTTGAAAAATGACGGAGACATGATTTTATGAGCTGAAATGGCCTCATACTTGATGAAATTTCATGAATTGGCTTGGGACCCACATTTCCTCTAATTTTTGGTGCAATTTTTCTTTTGATGACCTTGAAAACCCTAAAACCTAATGGGGACTCTAATTAAATGAAACCATGATGAAAATTACTGAAATAATAATGAAAACTCTTGGTGATGGTACACTCAGCAAAGTGGTGAAATGGACCAGATGTTGGGCTGCTAATATGTCATTATTATTATCACTTTTTAACGCCTATTTCATCCATTTCTACTCTTCTTTAGCATGTCATTTATCATAATTTATCATATAGTTCCATTTTATAATTAGTTATGCTCTTATGGATAAATATTTTTTCTTCTCCTTTATTTTTAATAAATTGATGATTATGCATGATTTTACCAATTATGGTTTATTAATAAATTTTTTGTAACATCACTCACCATTTTAGCCTCCAATATATTTTCCAGATTGCAGAGTTGATCTCCAGCTCATCATTAAATATGCTAACTCAGAAATTCGCTGGAATAAGAAGTGACAATTTTTCATGGGACGTATTGGGCAAATGGAGAAGAATCCGGAAAATCCGAAACATGGGTTTTGTCCAGAACGGACCGAATTAACTTTCTTAATGAACAGTTTACAAAAATTCAGCCTGTATTAAGAGAAACAGAAGGTTCTATGAGGATGATTTTCCCAGATTCGCTGTTGTGGCAATTTTCCAAATTCTTCCAGTTGCAATACCAAATTTGACCTATTCCTATTAAATGATTGATGGAAGGATATTTCATATATGATCTTGTTGATCAATTGGTTTTGAGAAATCCAATTTTGTAATAGGAATAATTTTTAATCATATCAGTTGTAACTTCTCTTTTCTCTATGTGTATTTAAATTAGAACAGAGATCAGAGAAGGGGGGGTTATTATGAGGATTCATGATGGATGATTAGAGAGAGAATTAGATGGATTATTATATTAGAGATAGATAGGATAGGATAGGAGGAATGGGAGAATTACTATTGAAATTGTAACTTTGATCATTGACTCTCGCTTTTGAAGCAGAGCACGAACTTGCTGTAACGATTATGCAATAATGAATATAAAAAAACAGTTGCAATTCCTTCACATCTCCTGAAGCAATCTGGCAGTATTCACTGGCTACTAAGGTCCCAGCTCCTAGTGGATCTACTTGCCGTTCCTGTACCATACAATGTGGTTTGCCTTATTTCTGATTTTTGCAAGTGTGGTTTGTTTAATGATTACTTTCTGCATTTGAATTGTGTTGTTGTTCTTTTCCCTCATAACAAGATCATTTCTTTCTGCAAGTATATTTTTGTGTTGCTCATTCTATTACAGAGCTTCATTATTCATTTCAGTAACTTAGTTTTGCTGTTCATTGCAGTCACAGAAGTGTTTCTGTCTATTTCTATTATATAGCGTCGATGCTCATTTACTTTCTGCAATCATTTAGTTTTTCCTTTTAGCATTATTACAATTAGCATAATTATCTCATTTCCATCAGTTGCAGTAGCATTATTGATTTAATTCATTTCCATTTCAAATAGGTTATTTAGTGTGTTGTGTGTGAGATCAACCACTGTAAAGAACATTGGCTATTGTTGTCAAAGCTCTCAGATTGAGGATCTTATTTATGCTTGATTATTTTACATTAGTTAAAAGAGGAATGAGTTATTGCTACTGTATCCTCTAATGATAATTGTTGTTACTTTGTTGAATGAATGATTTAGTTTTAGAGCATTGAGTTTCCTTTAGTTGCAAGTGGGATTTATTAAAACCATCTATTTATTCTTTTCTTTGAAAGATCTATACTACATTTTAAGAAACATTACTCTCTGGGATTATAGCGTGCGCATATTGTGTACGCTCTTGAAATACGAGGACTTGCCTGGGTTGATAATTAATGTGGGATAAATAGGAGTTTTAAAAGGCACCTTTTAGCACCCAAAATTTTGGCACCATTTCCATGGAGAGTGTTTCTATTTCACAGAGAGTGATGTATGTTTGATGTTTGTCTGCTGTGAAAGAATTGGGTATTAAAAATAGAAGGTAAAAACCTGCGTAATAAGCAAGTAAAATGCTTGCTCCTCTGCCCGCGTTTTATTAAAATTGCGTAGGAATTGAAATAGGAATTTTAGAGGTAGAATTTTTGAAAAAATCTTGTAATTCCACTCGAGTGGTGATGTAAGCGCCACCCATTTCACTAACCAATTGACAGGAACATTGGAAGGAGGATCCTTAAAGAAACATATGAAGAACATATTCTATTATGGTAAGAAATGGCTCACATTTTAACTTTTGAATTCCCTATCAAAGATCGAGGAGGAGTGACACAAATGCACATAATTCCCCCTTCATCTCTACCAAATTTTCATGGTTTGACAAATGAAGATCCAGATACATTCTTATTTGAGTTTGAAATACTTTGTAGAGGATATGATTATTGTACTAATGATCAAAGGTTGAAAGTGTTTCCTCTTACTCTAAAAGGAGTAGCTCTCCGATGGTTCATGAGCCTAGGTGGGAACAACATCCAAACATGGGAGGACTTGAAGAAAATCTTCTTGAAGAAGTACCAAGACTACTGCAAATCCAATGAAGATATTTTTGGTATGATACAAGGGGAAGATGAAATCTTGGAGGACTATGTAGAGGGATTTTAATATAACCTTCAAAAATCAAAGCATAAGCATTTGGAAAAAGAAATCTTGAAAACACTCATTCTTAAAGGAATCAAAGATGAATTTTTAGAACTCTTAAATCTGATAGGAAAAGGTGATGTTTTTCAGTTATCATATGATGATGTTTGTGAATTGTGCATAAGGTATTCAAGAGGAATTTCCAAGGCTGGTAAGAATTCTAGAGAAGTTTATTCTTTCTTTTCCAAATTTACTACAAGAACAAGAGACATACGAGATAAAATCAATGTTTTATTTGAAAATTTTAAATATGATTTCATTAGCTCTCTAAATTCACAATTTAATGTTTTGCAGGTTCAGAAAAATCAATAATTTGATGAAGTGTTTTTCCCTCATTACCGAAAGGAGCATCCCATAGATAGTTGTTCTTCCTTATCTAGGATGGAAGTAGCATATCAAAGAGATGGAGAAGCTGCAAAAAGGTAAAAACCATGGAAATCGTGGCCTATAGGTATGGTTCAAAACACTTCCTCTCCATTCTCTTACTTGCATAATCCATTATGGTATACTCATATGTTAGGGCAGCCATGCCAATCTCAATATAACCACCACCAATCTTGTCTACAAGTTTGGCATGGTTCATCTTATGATTGCATGACTACTCTCCCTCATCTTGTAGTAAAAAAACATCTTCCATCTCTTCCACAACATCTTTCTTGCCTATCAAAATCATCCATTCAACCCAATCAACTATATCATCAAAATGCTCCATTTCCTACAAAATTTCCTGCTCAACTCATTCCTCACCCTCACCATAATAAACTAGTACAACATGCTTATAGTGTTGAACTGCAAAATTTATCCACCCTTCCCACCCATTCTATCTCACATGCACCATTGGAGAAAACTTATACTTAGATTCATAATGTATCAAATCCAAAAATTGTAGAGGTTATGAAAGAAAATGAGGTTTCTTCTAGCCTGCATCAACAAGCCATTTTAAACACTCAAGAAATTCATGATATGACGACTATGGGAACTCAAGAAAGTAAGGGATAGATTGAAGATTGGTTTCACTCCATTTTTTCGCAGCATTACTCCATACTTCAACAATTTTTGGCACCATCTTTTCAAGGGAAGTTGGCTTCTCCTACCCTACTATTTATTAACATGCATTTTTCAAATTTGGGTATGTACATAATAGAGGCCTAATTTTGAAAATGGTTCCATTGGAAGTACTTTCATACGTAAACATATTCAATTTTCAAAGAAGAGTAGGATAGTGGAGAAAATAAATAAATAAGGACATAAATAAATACATTTTTATTATTATGTTAAAAAAAATTAAAAAAATAAAATATTTTTGTTACAACACACTGTGGAAATAAACATCCGTGATAAATATTTTAATTTATTTATTTATCTAGATGAATTATATCGAAAATAAAAATTCTAAAAACACTCATATTCAGTTTTATCACCAATATGGAAAAATTGCTTGAATATCATATTTTTTGGCTTGCGAGCTTGATGAAATTTCTGAAAACAAAGTCGGGACAGTCATGTTTTGAGGGACCAAAAGTGAATATTTTAAAAACCTGTTTCTATCCTAAGTATCCCTTGATGTCTAATTTCCAACCCAATTTGAATCACTCCATTTGGATTTGAAACGAAAAAGTTAGAACCAAAACATTGACAGGGCGTCTAGTAGGCAACCCAGGAACAGAGTTGGGACAACGAGTTTTTGGAGGCCTAAATGACTATATTATTAAAAAATATTTCTATGGTATATTCCTCTATGAATCTAATTTACAAAAAAAATTTAATCACTCAATTTCGATATCGTATGAGGAATTTATGACCAAAATACTGACTGCTTATCATAAATCAGCACTCTTGAAGCTTTGTTTTCTTGACTGTTCACTAGCGTATTTGACCCATCAATTATTCTTCTCTTCAAAACCCGTTTCTACTGGAGATAAATAAATGATTTTAATTTTATTTCCAATTTGAATCAGCTTAATCCGTTATCAAATGAAAAATTTATGCTTGAAATACCAACTATTGGTCTGAGCTAGAAAATCGAAAATGACTCTATTATGCAAGTCATTCTAAGTAAAATTGACATATCATAGCATTGAATTTTTTAAAAATGTTTCTATTGGAGATATACCTTTGAATTATCTCTCATATAGCTTTGGAATCACTCAAATTGGACGAAAAACAAATAAGTTATGATTAAAACATTGCAGGTTAGCATGATTGGCCACTGCTCTCCCGCAGGTAATAAATTAATTTTACTTTATTTTTTCCGTGGATTTGTTCTACAGAGTAACTACCTGTTAGTTTTTTTTCATAATTATTGTATTAGGGGAGCCTTATCACCTCTCTTTCTCCATGATTTAATGTTTTATTGCAGGTAGACACTCGTTTTTTTTTGCAGGTCTTAGGAGAATAAAAAAGGTCAATTTATGGACGAGCGATTCTTGAAAGAAATTTTAATGAAACAAGGGCATTTAATCCGATTCATTATCTAATGGATTCATAACAGAAGAAATGAATAATTGGTTTCCATTTGGAGATTCATGTCACTGCTGTTAATACATTTTTCCAGAAGATCATTTCTTTTTCCATTGACACATTGATATTCCCTTAGGAAATAACATCATAGCTGTTGTAACTTAACTTATTTATTTATATACTGTTTTTAAATAAATTTTTATTTATTTTTTGATTTCTCTTATGTTTTATGTGTTTTAGGTGTTGCTTCCTTCAAATTGTAGTTTCCGCTCCATTGACGATTGAACAATGAGGACCCTACCATGCAAATTTCAGTTATAGAAGGAAATTCTTCAGCAGCACCAATTCTGTAAAAAGTTACTTTTTCTTGAAACCTGTACATAAATTTCTCTTTCTGTTTAATTTGATTTTCTTAGATAATAGATTGTACATTAGTTTTTTTCTATTTTTCCCTTGTTGTTTCATGTGTTTGTCTTTTTGTTGTTCCTCCTAAGGAACAGATGTCGTTTGTCTTAAGGAACAACAACTCCTCTTAAGGAACAACAGTTTCGCATGTTTTTCTTTTTGCTGTTCCATTTAAGGACAACTGTTGTTCCTCTTAAGGAACAACAGCCTTTCCATTTAAGGACCATCAGTTTCACATGTTTGTCTTTTTGCTGTTCCATTTAAGGAACAACTGCTGTTCCTATTAAGGAATAACAGTCGTTCCATTTAAGGAACAACTGCTGTTCCTCTTAAGGAATAGCAGCCGTTCCATTTAAGGAACAACAGTTTCGCGTGTTGATTTTTTTGATATTCCTTTTAAGGAACAACACTTTTTTGTGTATTTTTTTTGTTGTTCGTTTTAAGGAACAACACTTTTTCGCATACATTTTTTTGTTGTTCCTTAAAAGGAACAACAATTTTTTTGGGTATATTTTTTGCTGTTCCTTTTAAGGAACAACACTTTTTTGGTGTATTTTTTGTTGTTCCTTTTAAGGAACAACACTTTTTTTGGGTGTATTTTTATTGTTCCTTAAAAGGAACAACTCTTTTTTGAGTGTTTTTGTTGTTCCTTCAAGGGAACAAAACTTTGGGAATATTTTCGAGATCAACCCTTCCTCCCTACTATGCGATTATTCCTAATTCATCTCAACCACATTTTATTGATTCCCTTGCATCGCATGAAGTACAATACTTTTATGGGGACAAAAATTATGGAGTCTATTGAAGCAGGTGAATATTCTTGACGTTATGATCTTTAACAAGACAACTTCTTGATGATAGGTTTAAAAAAAGAAGAAGGAACAATTATTTATATATTACTTTACTGTATTGATTTCTGCTGTATATGATACTGATTGATCATCTTTACTATGCTGGTTCCACTTCTCCTAGCTACAATTCTCTCTATCTATTATAAGTAATATTATGGGTATATTTTATTTCTATTGACATGTTCAAACTTCTTCCACCATCCCCACTTTTAAGGAGTACTGAGCCTCCCTCTATTTATCATAAAAGGTGTAAAAACAACAAAATCTTGTCTACAAATAGAGGATAGGGGGTCTCATTAAAGAGCCAGCCTACCATGTTCATAAGATTGTAGTGAAGTGACATTCCCACTATGGCCACCACACCAGGGTTATGATCCATTGGAGAGCCATAATATCCTTGGAACAGGAGGTCTCATCATGAGTCGGCCTGATCACTTTTGCTACTTCCCAGTGAATGGCAGTGTGGTTATCTGGTTACCATGCCACCACACTGATCTCTTCTGTAGAACAACAATGGAATTCTCCAAGTATAAATTGAGGATCCTGGCTCATATGGGTTAAAAAGAAACCCTGCTGAGGCTATGGACGTCTGCTGGCAGCAGAAGCTCTACTTATGGTATTCAAGTTCTATTTTCAACATCAATAATTATTATAATACCCTCTTCCTACTTTTCTTTTTATTAGAGAGATTATTTCCCTAATTTCTCCCTACTATAAACCTTTATGCATGAGTTAATGTTTTTTAATCAATCGTATCATTTTCAGATGGAATATCGTCAGCAAGGTATATTTTCTTGCATATTGTTGTCCTTTTTACTTACCACATTACCTATCATCAACCCAAGCATCTTATCTCTTATTCATAACTATATTTATACACTCTGCCCTCATTATAACCATACCTCTTGCTGTCCTATCATTTGATATGTGTACTCTACTTCATTTACTGCTGTATTGTTCGTTCCCTTACCTTGTCGTCAGTGGAACACTTTTTCTATGCTTTATGGTCATGGAATCCCCTTTTCAATAGGAAGAGGGAATGTATGCATTATGGATAGCACGCGATATAAGTACAGAATTCTGTCATAATTTTTTGATTTTCCATAATATTCATACGGCATTTCTACAGAATTTTTTTTTATTGAACTTTTGGCATACATCTTATCTGTTGCTCTTCAAAATTAACACTGTGGATTCAAGAAAATTGCATGCAGAATCGTGATTTAGTTACAGGAGAACAACAAGTATGGGGGGGGAATTCTATTCGTAGCACGACCACACTATTGCAACTAATAGCAAAGGCTTGTGCAACTCACGAACGCGCACAATTCTTCAAACATGATGTGCTTGCATGGCTTCCACCTTTTGCATCACTTTCAGTATCTGCTCAACCTACATCAGCTTCAACAAATTCCAGTCCCTACATGTCATTCCACACTTTTTTTCGAAGGTAACACTTAAGGTAAAATAACATAATTTTCTAATTTATTACGAATTTAGGAGAATTTCATGAAAATCCATTGAGCATTATTTATCATCATTCATTCCACATCTTTACCACTTCCCATTTTTCAGAGACATTTCATCTTTCAGTTTGCAGGAGTGTTTCTTTCCTTCATTTCTTTCTTATGACCATGTCAGTAATATTCTTTATCATCCATTGATATTCTTATTCATTCTCAACACCTCCCTTATTCCCTGTTGTTTTACACCAAGCATAGATTTCAACAGATTGTAGCAACCACCTCTCTTTTTTTTCTAGCATTGCATGAGGACATGCTAATTCTTCACTTTCAGGGAGGAATTGCTACACATGATGGATGTTTTCTACTTTCTTTCTCATTTAAGGCATACCATTTTTATACAGTGTAGAAATTGATTTGCATATATCTTTAAAAATATGAGCTAAATTCTTGTGATTTCTGGATAACAAAAAGGTATCATTAAAATACACAAACCCAGATAATTTCATGCTAAATTAGTTCATAAAATTTTGAAAATTATGCACTATCACCTACAGCCATTTTGTTTATATCTCATGATCCGTGCATCAAAACGATCTGATTTTTGAGAAAATGGTTAATGAAGTTTGATGTTACTTATATCACATTTTTCTACAACTTCATATACATATAGTTGAACATCAACTGTAAAAATTGTTACGCTTTCATCAAGATTGCTAAAATTGAATATTCATTATTTGAGGAAAAATTCATGTGTTCCATCCATTTCATGAGTTGGGATGAACAATTTTTTTTCTTGGTTAACACATGGGTTTTGTCTTTGGGTTGCATGAGGACATGCAATATATTTAGTTTGAGTGTATGTTGGGCCGCTAATATGTCATTATTATTATTATCACTTTTTAACACCTATTTCATCAATTTATACTCTTCTTTATCATTTCATTTATCATAATTTATCATATAGTTCCATTTCATAATTATTTATGCTCTTATGGATAAATATTATTTCTTCTCTTTTATTTTTAATAAATTGATGATTATGCATGATTTTACCAATTATGGTTTATTAATAATTTTTTTGTAACATCACTCACCATTTTAGCCTCCAAGATATTTTCCAGATTGCAGAGTTGATCTCCAGCTCATCATTAAATATGTCAACTCAGAAATTCGCCGGAATAAGAAGTGACAATTTTGCATGGGATGTATTGGGAAAATGGAGAATAATCTAGAAAATCCGAAACATGGGTTTTGTCCAGAATGGACCAAATTAACTTAATTTAAAAAACAGTTTGCCCAAATTCGGCCTGTATTGAGAGAAATGGAAGGTTATCTGAGGATTATTTTCCTAGATTCACAGTTGTGGCCGTTTTCCATATTCTTCCAATTGCAATACCAAATTCAACCTATTCCTGTTAAATGATTGATGGAAGGATATTTCAGATATGATCTTGTTGATCAATTGGTTGTGAGCAATCCAATTTTGTAATAGGAATCATTTTTAATCATATCGGTTGTAACTTCTCTTTTCTTTATGTGTATTTAAATCAGAACAGAGATCAGAGAAGGGGGGGTTATTATGGGGATTCATGATGGATGATTAGAGAGATAATTAGATGGATTATTAGATTAGAGATATATAGTATAGGATAGGAGGAATGGGAGAATTACTATTGAAATTGTAACTTTAATCATCGAATCTTGTTGTTGAAGCAGAGCACGAACTTGCTGTAACGATTATACAATAATAAATATATAAAAAAAGTTGAAATTCCTTCGCATCTCCTGAAGTAATATGGCAGTATTCACCGGCTACTAAGGGCCCAGCTCCTGGTGGATCTACTTGTTTTTCCTGTACCATACAGTGTGGTTTGCCTTATTTCTGATTTATGTAAGTGTGGTTTGTTTAATGATTACTTTCTGCAATTGAATTGCGTTGATGTTCTTTTCCCTCATAATAAGATCATTGATTTCTGCAAGTATATTGTTGTGTTACTCATTCTAATTATAGAGCTTTGTTGTTAATTTCAGTAACTTAGTTTTGCTATTCATTGCAGTCACATAAGCGTTGTTGTCTATTTCTATTATATAGTGTTGCTGCTCATTTACTTTCTGCAATCATTTAGTTTTTCCTTTTAGTATTCTTACAGTTAGCATAATTATCTCATTTCCAATAGTTGCAGTAGCATTATTGATTTAATTCATTTCCATTTTCAATTGGTTATTTAGTGTGTTGTGTGTGAGATCCAAAATTGTAAAGAACATTGTCTATTGCTGTCAAAGCTCTCAGATTGAGGATCTTATTTATGCTTGATTAGTTTACATCAGTTAAAAGAGGAATGAGTTATTTCTATTGTATCCTCGACTGATAATTACTATTACTTTGCTGAATGAATGATTTAGCTTTAGAGCATTGAGCTTCCTTTAGTTGCAAGTGGGATTTATTAAAATCATCTGTTTACTCTTGTATTTGAAAGATATATACTACATTTTAGGAAAAATTACTCTCTAGGATTATAGCGTGCACATATTGTGTACACTCTTGAAATAAGAGGAATTTCTTGGGTTAATAATTAATGTGGGATAAATAGGAGTTTTAAAAGGCACCTTTTAACACCCAACACCAGCAAGTGATGAAATTTTTTAAAAGAGTGAGGTCTGACCTAGGACTACCTCTAGTGACCAAATTTTTGCATGATGACCTAATGGATTGACAAAAATTTTAGGATAGGGCCCTAATATGATGTGAAAACAGATATTTTGATCACTTAGTGGAAGGATGCAAAAATTACACTAACAAGCTCGAGGGTTGAATGTCGATTTGTGAACTACTTCCTTCGACAGATTTATTGTTAACTATGGAAGGATAGGTGGTAGAGCCGAATCATATGAGGTCAAAGTTGAAGTTCTAGGTTGATCTGTAGCCTCACCATTTGACAATGAGAATGGATTATTGTAATACTTACTTCTATTCAACACCAAAACATCAGTTTTGGGCTTTGTGGCGGATAGCATAAGCACTTGAGAACTAGAAGCAGGATTCGTAGGAACCAAATGTGTTTTCGGGGTCAAAAAAGGATTTTTCAACACTGTAGATGTGATAGAAGTATTAAGAAGTTTTGGGACTTCTCAGCAGTGAGGACAATCTCTCTTAAAATTTTCCTCATTACGTATCAAACAAGGGTAATGAGTTTTTCGAAAAGAACCGGATGAATCAGATGATTTTTCCTACGGGGTGAATTTGGTTTCTTCTTATCTTTCCCCTTCCTATTTCCAAGTTTCTTATCAATTTTTCCTTTGTTAGATGACATGGAATGGATTTCAGAAGAAGACGTAGGATCAGATGCAGTAGGGTTTTTATTTTAAATAGCAAGTGTAGGACCAGATAGCTGACTTTCTACTGGAGCGATAGAAAAACCAATTACACCATTGCTGACATGAATGTCCTGACCAGATGGAGCAGGAGGAACAATAAAATTTGGTCGCGATGCATTTGGAATATTTTCATAGATAATTCCAAACTGAGTGTAAATCGGATCCATATACTAGGCATGAGAAATGACTTGCTCTTCAATGACAACACCACCTTTGGCCACATCCTTGGTGATAGATGGCAACAAGGAATTAATAAACCACTCAGCTAAAATATGATCAGGAACAAATGTTTTAACCATTTCATGACAATGACGCCACTCATGTATATGATCTGATATATGAGTAGCAGTGAGTATCAGTGGTTTGTTTAAAGTTAGTCAAAAGTATCATTCTAGTTTCATATCTGAGGGGTAACTAGAAGTGGGTTAAAAAAGTAGTGGCTAAAGCTGTAAAGTTATAAAACAAAGCTAGTAGTAATTCAATGTACCACTTCACAGCTGGACCAGTAAGTGTTTGCTCGAAAATACACAATCTAACATAATCATCATTTAGGGAGTTTGAAGAACACCATAAATTAGAAGTCATGACATGTGTAGAGGGGTCTTCTCTAGAATTTCCATTGAATTTGGGAATGTCCGAGGGTAATTTATGTGGAATCATCGACCACCAAGGTAAATAATGACTGGGATCATTGGTGAGCCAATTTAAATATGGTAACTCTAACGTTGCAACAAATGGAAACTGTCGATTAAGGTCAGGTTGATCATAACCAGGATAAGATGGAATTGCCTGAGCGGTAGGCCTTTGCATACCAACAAATGGATTATCTTGTTGGTAACCTAGATGGGGGTAGGCTTGATGACCAAGTCCTGGATAAGTTTAATAATGTGGGAATGGTTGTTGTGGTTGCTATGGTATCTGATAAAATGGTTTCTCGCCAGGATAATTCAGACCCGGTTGTGAATAGACGACGCCAATAGAAGCCTATGACAAAGGTAAACTAGCCCACGGTTGTGAAATTCCAGATACAAATGGTTGTTGAATACCAGCATGGAAATATGGAGTGCGTAGACTCGAAACTTGAGGGTCAAGGGTGGAAGGAACCCTTGAGCATACTTACTAACAACCATAGAAGAAATGATAGACGTAGTAGACACATATGCATTAACAAGTTGAACTGATTGATATTGATACCCAATCGTTTGCGGTTGAACATGTAAAGTAGGCTTCCATTGGAAAAAAATAATTCTAGCATATGATGGACCTAAATACGATGGATTACTGTCATATGGACTGAACATCTATGGCCCCCCAACATATGGAGTATAGGGATATTGCACATACTGACTTTCATATGATGGGTATCCAACAGATACTGAATAATATGGATGATAAATGGATGGACCAACCTGATATTGAGGGCCAGGCTATTTAGTACTCGTAATAGATGAACCAGATAAAATTTCATTTGATGACATGGGTGAATTCCATATACTAGAGGAGACACCAGAGTAGGTTCCATTTAAATCCTGGTAACCTAGTGGGATGGACATACCACCATAAAGGTGTTCCTCAGGTGTCGTTGAAAACATCAAAGATGAAGCAACAATAGATGTTGTCACAGCTGTAACAGATGGTACAGTATGGGATGTTGTCTCTTTCATGGTTAAATAACCCAAAAAATACTCTGACGAATCTACAAGAACTTGAGAGTGAAAAGGATCAATAGAAGCAGAGTAGGTCAAATGAGGAAAAGACTGATATAAATGAAGCCCCGATCCAAATTGAGTGGGAGTCGAAGGGGTTGCCTCTTCCTGAAGTTCTTCCTCTGTTGAAATCAAACTAGGTGGAATCACTTCACCGTCATGCCTGAGATATATTTCAAGTGGTAAAATGTGTGGTAAAGAGGAAGACTCGACAGTTATGAATGGTTGAGAATCAGACGGTTGCATCAGAAAAACTTCTTTTTGTTCGACTTCGGGATCAACTTCTGGATCGACTTCTAGTTGAACAAGTTTTGGTTTAGGATTTATCGTTTCATTGGATTTAATTTCAGTGTCCTCAGGTAACTGTGAGATTTATGTCTCGAAAATAGAAGATAAACCAAGATCAGTCGAAACGACTCAAGACACGGTACTCAAAGGATCAGACGTCTCCGGTATATTAGATGATGTAGCACCAAGAGTTCCAGAGGTACCAGACTCGGAAGGATGGGCTCGCCTTCGTCTCCTAGGAGTAGATTCTAACAGTAAAAGAGGTTCATTCGCAATCCTACGTGAATAGCGGGGAAGGGGTTGATATTATTCCACGATTTCTGATTGATTTTATACAAAAAAAAAAAAAAAAAAAAGAGGGTGATGCTAGAAAAAAGGTTTACCAAGCAACTGTGAATTGTAATATACTGCCCCAGTAAAACAATGACTTATTGTACGTGCATGGAATATCCCTAAATGTTTTATTTTGTGTATCAAAGGTAAACGGTGGCTGACTCGGTTACCTATGGATGGTAAGCAACCTAAATTTGTCCTCCCAAATATTCACGAAGGTACGTGGAGGCCCAATCCATATTACCATTGTCTAATGCAAAACTACACAGTGAGAGCATCCCCTTTTACTTTTCGTACTAGAACACCACCCGATATATCTGAAAGTATGTGGATGAGCTCTGATGTACTTACGTACGTGGAATGAGGTATCGCACTTGGAATTTATCACAGACAATTAATGGCAGCTGCTATGTTTAACGATGCCGGAACATGTCCTCTAACCTAGACCTTTAAATGTTATCATTAATGTTACAATGATTCCTTAGATAAATTTAGATAAATTTTATGTTTATCTTGATTATCATTTTTTCTTTTAGGTTCACCATGAGGTGTATTTAACATTCCTAGAATGCAATTAGAATGATAAGCATTTTTTTTTAATTGATTTTCAACAATGAAAAAACTAGCTACTATGGATAGAGAAATAAGATTGTATGCAATCAATAATGAGCACATATAAATGAATTTTTCCCTAAAATATTCCTTAAGCAACACTCACAATCCTTATATGAAAATTCGTGTTTTTCTTTTCAGATTATTTTAATTTTAGATGAATGAAAAAGAAACTAATGCACAAAAAATCACTCAAAACTTTCAAGAGAAAAGAAGACTGAAACAACAATTCCTATTTTCGAAAATAATGAATTGATCAAAGGAAAAATTTAACTTTGGAACTATTCAACAATGATAAAGAAAACAAAAATAAATATTGATCAAACAAATCCAAAGTGAGGCAAGAAGAGTAAAGGACAATGGTCTCTAGAGGTAATCAATCACTCAAAACATCAGCAAGCAAACACTGACATGAATTGGAAAAGATAAAATAGATAAATTTTGGTTGGTCACAGGGGCAACACACCCCTGAGTGGGAGACAGTGTGTTGCAGAGCATTGTCCCTAAGCCATCATTGCTATGCAAAGAACTGTGTCAAGACCAATAGTGCATTAGTGCCAGAGGACTCTCTAAAAAAGCAAGCAGGTAAATTCTACTAGATGTTGATGGACAAGGACAAAACCACTAGGGACGATCTGTCGTTCCCAAGTATGGTCACCAATTTTTTTTATGGAAATACAAACCTACAGATAATTATGATTTCCCTAAGTGTGGTGGTGCACTTTATAACAACAGAAATAAATATATATGACCTTTTCCTTAAAATGAATAGATAAAAGGAGAGAAACCTACTTGTAATATGTTCGCTTTCCCTTGCCTCCCTCCATCACTTTTGTCGCTCTAAATCCAACTTAACTTGCTTGATTGATACATGCCATGGAAAATGGAAGACATAAAATAACATAAAGGCAATACAATCTATTCAAGTTAAAAAAATTGAATCGATTAAATTCAAAAATACACATATAACATCATTGACACGTGCAGTAGGAAAGGAACAAATGTATTTATTATGAAGTAGAAGGAAGAGTAAAACCATTTGATCGATTCGTTTTCACTCATCTAGCTTGAATCCCATCCTCATCACATCTAGCATCAAAAATACATCAACATCATAGTACATTCACAATAACTCCAAGAGTTGTGATCTCACCAGCATAAATCCACTTAACACAAATTATTGCTCTATTGTGAACTATGCTCAATTCTCTATTTATAAGTAGATGAAGGTAGTTTGACATAAATGAACCATTGAATGGATTTCCTTAAAATGGATGAAGAGGTTTCCTTGTTCATGGGAATATGAGGATAAGAGGTTTAATGCTATCATGGGTTCCAAATTTGAGGCTATCATATGCGGTGAAATTTGGAACAACTTCTAGAAGTCACTAGAGGTTAGGAAGATTCTAGGAATCCAATGATCAGGTCACTCCTAGTTGACCAATGCACTCAAAAGTGGGCCTTGATCCTCTGCAATGCAGCCTTGCATGGGAGTATATGCTATGAAAAGTAGTTACAACTGTCTAGGGGTGCATTGATGGGTCAATGGGGCACTTCAATTGGCATCTAAGAAGTGAAACTTTCATGAAGTAAGACCATCAATGCGATGACTTGTTTAGGGCATGTAGCAACCAATTTAAAGTATGATAAACCCTAATGAATATTTATCTATGTTTTTGGATGATTCCCAAATCAAGCTGTAACAAGGAAGGATCTCTTCCATCCCCTTTTTGAAATCAAATCATGCAATTACAAGTCCCTCCTCCTTCCTCATTGTAGTGAATCACTTTTTAGGCAAAGTGACTTGTCTTTATTCTACCTCCCTTAATGAAAAGTGCATTTTAGATGAACATTCAGTCATATTTAGAGATAATTACACCCTCCCAATCCAAAGTGCACTCCAAACCCACAATGAGAACACTCCAAACTCACAATGAGTTCACCCCAAAATCACAATGGACTCACTTCAAACACGCAATGAAAAGTGTACTTCGGGAGAACAAGGACCTTCTTTCCATTCAAAAGTGCACTTTGGGAAAACAAGGACCATTTGGGCACACTTCAAGAAAACAAGGACCCCCTATCCCTTTAAAAGTGCAATTTAGAAGAAAAATTACCTTCGCTCCCTTCAGAAGCACATTTTGGAAAAGCATGGGTCCTATGTCTCTTTAAAAGTGCATGGCACACTCTGAAGCAATAGTTGAACATCCTTGTCCACTGTCATTGTGTCGTGTGCTCTCACTGAGCCTCTTTGGTGCATAGATAACTATCAAGAAACAATGGTCCCTCCTTGTCCCTTTTGAATGCACCTTGTGTCCAAGTAATCTCTCTCTTTTAATATTTCCCTGAGCGCATGATGCACTTTTAGTAAACATTGGGGTCATCCCTTGCTCATTGTCCAACTCAATTTTTGTTTCAATCTCTCCTACTCCTTTGAGCCTATAGCATGACACATTTTTATTCAACAAGCTCATATAATTGTCTCTTTCACTTTCCCACTATATTAGACCTTGAAGAGTGCCTTCTTCATAGTGTATGGTGCAGTAATCGTGAACAATGGAGCCTTCCCAAGCCATTTTTGAGTTAAATTATGCCCTCTTCATCAATCACTTCCTTTTCAGTCCTTTCATAGACCTATCATAAATAGTTTCTTCCATGATCTAGGTAGAACTAGGATATATTTAAAGATTTATTTTTCCTTACCATGAGTGATCTTCATTGGAAGGCGTACCTTCTCAGCATGACAAGGTGATTCTCAAGGAAGATGTCAAGGATAATAAGTAAAGAAGCACTTATAGAGAAGAAGCACAAACAATAACAACCATGAATACATGAAATAGATATTGGACCATGACACAATGAAGAAATTTAATGTTAGCTTATAAGGTCCCAAAATTGATCCAATACCCTTTGGTTGGTAAAGATGAAGGAGAAATCATATCTTTCACGAATATGAAGCAAAAATTAGATCTATCTTGGAGAAGAAAAAGTCATAGCAGCGAGAGAGATGCTTGGTGTCGCTACCTCATCATGAATTCCATGCCATCATTATCAATTTGTTACTTGTACAAGTTTCATCGTAATGGTCAGTATGTGTCCATGTGTTATGAAACATCACTTGTGGGTGTAATGATGTAATTATCAAAAGGAAAAGGAAAAAAATTAATGTGTGGAAGTCCAAGAGTCATATGTGGAATATTAAAAGTCACATGTGGACAAATGAGTCCAGTAGAAGTTAAATAGTATTTAGGAGAATTAAAAAATTCATATAGAAGTCCAGAGGTTATATTATAAATTCAAGAGTCAAGAGGGTAACTTAAGAGTCACGGGGATATTTTGAAGGTCATTCGTCTTGTTATAAGAGAAAACTCATAAATTAAGCAAAAGTCTTTTTGAGGCTTAGGCTTTTGGAGATCTAGTCTTCGATTCTCTAACTTTGCATAGGAAAGAAAACTATTCTTTGGAGAAGCAATAAGTGACTTAATGTTCCATTACTGGAACTTGTGCCCCACCATTGTAGTTGTGTACTTGTATCTTTCACCTAATATTGAAGTTCGTTGAGCCAACATGCTTTTATGGATGTATTGTGGATGTTTTGGGACTATTATTTGGATGTTTGTGGTATATGATATATTTATATGTACTTATAAGGAAACTGAACTACTTCATTGGATGTGGTACTTATCTTGTTGAATTTATGTTGGTTTTTCTTTCATGAATCATTTTTATCTTGTGAACTAATTTTCAGGTTAACCAATGAATATTTCCTTTTTCTTTCATAACTCTCTTAGGATAGTACTATTTCTTTCTTTCCAGAGACTCACTCTTTCTCCCTTCATGGAATTCTCCTTGTACACATTGCAATTAGTCTATCACAATGTAAACTTACTTTCTTATTCAAAGGTTATGTGTATAATCTCTTATATTATCCATTGAAACCAAGGAGAACCTTAAGTTATGGTGGTCAAGCCAATACTCAATATGGGGCTCCTACTCCAAATTATGTGAGGCCTAATTGGGAATTCACATCAAGGAAACCCCTTATATGTTGGAGTATCCAGCACCATCAACATTTTTGTGCTAGAAAGAGGGCCAAATGACAAGTTGTTGGCATTGAGTATGTTTTGAATCTCTTATCTTAAATGGCTCAATCGAAAATCATAATCCCAGAATGTTTTTCTAAACTATCCCCTAGTAAAATTTTCATCTCCATAGAAAAAAATGATGTCTTGTCTCATTTGAAGTTTGATGTTGAGGGTGATATATATACAATAAAGTATTTCTTTAAGTTTTTCAAGTTTTTTGAATCTCATGAAATCTAAGATAAATATATTGCTTGTGTTTTTTTCTTCCTCACCCTTCAAGGTCAAGTTAACTAATGGTGTCATACCCTACCATCTGCTTCCATTTATTCATTTGATCAATTCATTAAGGATATTCATCAAGATTTTAATGGGTAAGATTAACAAGATGTTCTTAAAAGGATTAATCAACTAAGAATGTACCCTAATGAATCAATTGAGGATTTTTATAATTGATTATTTCACTTATATTATGAGTTTCTAGGAGAAGATACCAATTGGGGTTTTCTAAAAAGGAAGTTTGAAATTTTGGTTCAAATTTATTTACACGGAAAATCTAAACCCCTAGATGCTCATGTTCTCCCAACTTTCAGAAATTGTGAGACACCTCCCATCTTAGAAGAGGAACCTATTATTCCTTTTGTTCCTTTTCCTCCTCCTTTTCCAATACCAATCAAGATGACTCTACGTATTAATGATCAAGTTGGGAAATATGAAAATCAAATTCCTAATCTAACTTCTAAAACTTCATCAACTTCCCATAATATTGATCTGACTAAGGATAATTTGGAATGGTTCATAGAACCCAAGGTGAAAGGTAACATCGTGATCTATCAAGATGATATTAACACTCACAAATCCATTATTTTATTTGATTTGGGTACCTATCATCCTCTATCATCTCTTGCTCATGATCCCTTGCACCTTGATCCACTTGATCAGTTTCTTACATATCCAAGCACTGAACAGGTGCAAGGTAGCCACATTTCACAAGTAGAGGAGTAGAAAGGTGAATTTTATTTTGATCTCTCTTCTCTTTTTCAAATTCCTATGTGTCAAGGTCATGCTTAATCATTCTTAGTTTATTTATAATTTACTAATATTGGTAGTCAATCAAATGAAACTAATTTGTGTAATCAATCTAAAATCTTGGGAAGTCATCATTCTAACTATATTTTTATATATGATAATGAATTCCCAAGTGCATAAATTGATCTTTTGGATCTCAAGAACATTTTTTATTTGAAATATTTAGATCTAGAATCTAATTTTGTCAAAGAATATGTTCTTATGGAAACTTACCCTTCAACTCATTATCTATTGTTCTCTACTATTTGTAATGCTTTAAATTGTGAATAAGATATGCCTATGGTTCAAGCAATCCTTTTTGTGGACATAAATGATCCCTCTAGTCCTATGGGAGGATCTAGCAACAAACGAGAAAAATATATGCAACCTTTCCTAAATTATATTATAAAACACGAAGGATAATAGACTTCCTACCTCTTTCTGATGCTAGTGCCTTTGGTGTCAGCCTTGATTATTTCACTTCCACACTCACGATGATAATCTCCTCTCCGTGGGCATAGATGATTTCATGCAAGGAAAGACAAGTGGAGACAACAAATGTATACAAAGCATAATAGTTTCTAGTACAAGTTATGTAGTAGATCAAGGAAAACTACAATAAATTGCAAATAATTGACATATTTATGGAAAGGAAACACATAATTTATTATTAATAGAATGAAAAAGGGGGAAATGCAATCAGAACCCTTGATGTTGGATGCCTCCTTCAGGTGAGACTCCAAGTCCTAGCATTCGCCTTCAAACTGCTTCCTCCTTTACAAATGGGTAGAAATTGGGCATGATTCAGCTGATAGGATGGACACAAATCATTAGTGGATGGTAGGGGTTTCATTTATAAGGAAGGAGAGGGAGTTTAGGATCCATAAAAGGTGGGAGGAGTTTCACATATTAATGCTAATATCCATGGAAAGAGGATCCATGGCCATGAATGGGAGGTCTCATTCCTATCATCAACTACCTGAAACCATGTTTCCATTCTCGAGCCTTCTAGTAAGGGAATATTCTCCTCCATTTTGGGAAGAACTACCTGAATAGGGCCAACGCGGATTTTCTTGACAAAAATCACGCTACCAGTGCCAGACATAATTGGTGAAAAATATGATAAGCGCGAGTCATCAGCTATGAACAATGAGTTGGGATTGTAAAACAAGGTTCTTGACAAGATGTTTCGAATCTTTTCAAGTCAAAATTTCTTCCACTTCTTCAGGGATGTTTTACACATTTTTCATGGAGAACATATCTTGTGACATTGGTGGTATGATGACACAAAGTGGAGTATGAAAAAATATTGTATAACAGATGCCCCCTAAAGCATGAGGTCAGAACAGGGAGTGATGGTTGAAGTGCTTTACAAGAAAAGGAAAGGACTTAAGAAACCACCATCAAGAGACCTGCAAGTCAAACACAATACAATATATTTGACATCATTGATGTAGGTATGATTAAAGTGTAATAATCTAACAATACATGGATCCACGGAATGGATGCAACCATCCAATTAGAAAGGATTATGTTTACAATAATCAATACATGGATCCATGACATGGACACAGTCATCTGACTATAAAGTATCATGTCTATTGTTATACATGATAACCATTAGGTTTTTATTGAGTTAATAAGGGTAAGTTACTTAGGGTTTAATAAGTATTTTAAATTTTATTTTTAAAAAATTCACATGTATGAAGGTCCCTTAGTGATTTTGAAAGGTCCTCATTAGTGTTTATAGGGGTCATTGTCAAAGAAAAATCCAAAATTTTATTTTGCATGATCTAATCTTGTCATTATGGTGAAATTCACACTTTTACTCACTTTCACAACAACTCTAGTTCAAACAGGTCAGGATTTTCTACGAAAGTTCCTGACACTTCCGTAGCAAATTTTCCTTCCCCAACACAGAATGTGCTACGAAAGTTTATTTTTCTGTTAACGGTACATAAATTTGAAAAGAGGTATGGTCAAAGCTTATTGGGTCATGATTACTCCTTTTTTTTTTCTTTATCCATTATTTGTTAAACATGTGCACCATATATCTGGTCCTTCATTTTGCTACTTTTTCACTTTTTTTTTACAGATTTACTATCACCAATATGTTTTAATTTCCTCCTTATGAACTGCTATCATTGTCTAAACATCGGTATTTTTGTCTTGTGGTCTATCTAGCTATCATAGGGTAAACTCTCTTGGTGTCAAAATTCAGTTTGTTTTCCCTAAACCCTTTTGCAGTTTTCAAAGAAGAAACTCACTAAAGAAAAAATTCCGGAGGTGCTTAAAACAGAAATAGAGCCAGTGAAGAAAAGGAAAGGCAAGGAGCCTATAAAAGAGAAAATTAGATGGATTTTCTTCAAGAAAATTTGAGGGAAACTAGGGTCGTTGTAATAGAATCAAATTTGGAATTTGAGGATTTTAGAAAAGAAGTGACCAAGCAACTTGATTTCTTTGATAAGGTTGGGGATGAATCTAAAATAATGTTAAAAAGGATAGAATGATGAAGCACTTTTTAAAGAGTAATATATTATTTCAAGCAGAGAGGAGAAGGTTGCAAGGTTAGGTCAAATACTTAGAAGCACAAATGGAAATGGTATAAGTTGAATTGTTGAAGAAAGGCCTAAAAATGATTGTACAAATTGATGATGTTGCTCCATAAGTATGGTAATATTACAAATTTTTTACTAAATTATGGATTATGCTATTATATAGCCATGTATAGGGTTCTATAAATTTTTTTGAGGTGATAGGTGGATGAAAGTGGAAAATTTCAGGAAACTAGGTACTTTTGTAGCAACTCCCATGCTTGAAGGCGGAAATTTGCTATGAAAGTGTTGTAGTTTTCCATGGAGGTAAACATCAGCCAAAGTTTTAGAAACATGATAGTTCAAGGCACATTTTTAACCCATTAACCTCAATGAAGACCCTTGAATAGTCATAAAAGTTAAAAATTATGTAGAGGGTTGATTTTGACATTTGCTACTTAAGTTTGCTACCAAACTGCTCGTACTCTGTTTTTTTCAAAAATTATGGAGTTTTGATAATTTTTTAGAAATCAAATAGTAAGGTAGTGGATAAAAAGCATGTCAAATGCATACACATCATCAACTTATGAATTCATACTTTTCAGGGGTACACTTCAATAGGTCAATTAGGTCAACCTCCACGTTATTTGCTACTGAATTTATGGAAATGATTTTTTTAGTAGTCAACTTAAAGCTCAATTTTTTCCAAAATGGAAAGGAAATGTGGAAATATGAAGGAGGTTTTTCTTTAACATGAGCCCATCTACAAAAACCTCTCTCATTTTTTTCGTAGTCATCCAGGTTTGGAAAATACACACTCATCTTTGAGGCCTATGTTACATAATTTTTCCTAGCCAGATTTGTGTATAAATTTTAAAGTTTGACTTGGTGGAGGTCCAGCTCAGCAAGGTCAACATCCACGTGGCATGATGACACATAAAATGTCTAGTGCATTTAGAAAATTAGTTGGTTGCATTTGATAAGGCTTATTAGAAGAATTTTTTTAGCTATTTAATGAAAGAAAGTCCTTTTTGTATTCAAACTCTATTGAAACAGAAAATATCCCTAGAAAGTCTCCATGTGATGTAATTCTATTAGAAATAGGTCTCTTAGGTAGGAATTTGAGGCTGGCCCAGGTGGAAGACCATTGTATGAAGGCCTCACTCTATATCTTGTATACTTTTTCACTTTTTTGAGTTGATGGATGATGTGAGGAGAACCACTTTTGTAACCTTTTTCTTTAGCTAATATACATTTGCAGCAGACTGTCTTTTTCACCCAAGATTATGTTTTGGCTCATATGTTACATCTTCATGTATTATGTATTTTTATTAGTTTCATAGCAATTTGATTACTTTTAATTCATGTCATATGCTCCAAATTCCTTCATTTATTTTGTTTTACTGTAAAATTTTATTTCATATCATATTAAAATTGATTTTTCCTCAACTTCCATAAAAATATTTTGTTTGTAATTGATTTTCCATAGTTGACACCATGTCTAATGGTGGTTTTCATCACATTATTTCACCTGCATAATCTTGTGAGAAATACAGAGTTAGCCATTTGCAAATTAAATTTCATCTAGAATATTTCAATGTTTTCTTTGAGAGAGCCCTCCTTGATTGGAAGGGCTAACCTCGAGTCAAAAGTTGGTTGAAATAGTTATGCTAGGTTGATGGTTGACACAAACCAACTGATCCAGCTGTAGAAATTTGAATAACTGATATATTATTCACCAATATTCTCCTGATCACACACTATTTTGTTGGAAATATTGTCATTGATGGCAAAGGAATTGGCAAAGAAGGAGCATCTGAAACAGTAACTAGGTAGTAGCAGAGAAGAACAGAGGAAGAGTGCATTTATAGAGAGCAGTATCAGTCAAGGAGCAGGGACAAGCAGTGAATTGAAGCAGAGTTGTCCAAAGACAGTGTAGGAAGAAAAAGGCCATCAAACAGAAAAAGGTTCTAAATTCTCTGTGAATTATATGTATATTCTTGATGGAATTCAGTAGGAAGGATAGTTGAGTCCCTGTGGACAATTATGAATCATTGTGAAAGCATGGTCCGTACACATCATAAGCTCTGTGGAAGGAGTAGATTCGTGAATCTGTATAAGGTAATTTTTAGGAGTATTGATTGGACAAATCATTATCGATTACACGAATTATTGTTCATTGATATTGGTATCTCTCGTCGTATAATGCATTGCTGAACATTTGATTGCTAAGGTCATGATACAGTGAGAAATGGGGAATGTATAACCTGATGAAGCAACGCGTTATAGTATGCAGAGGAGTATTACTATGAAACTCCCTACCAAATGATTGGATCGAACTCTATTGAAATAAACCTGAGTTAAGGGACCAAAAGGAATAGCGTAACCTGACTTAACCGTGGGTTGGTCACTACTCCAAAACCATGAGCGGATTTGTGAGGCTGGATTGCCCATATCGCACCGCCTTTCGGTGATAAGCGGTATCTCCTGGTAGGGGAGCGATTCCATAGGGTATGCGACACGTGGCGAGGTGGACCCACAGAAAACCGCTTGTCACTGTGCCATCGCGCATTATTGTTCAACCCAGGATGCCCAGCAAAATTGTTAAGCATCGTTGATTTGGGAAGGAGGCATCAGATGGTGATCGCTTGATGAAGATGTGCAAAGATTAACCAAAGTATGGAGTGGGAATTTGATTGGGTCACCGATCATATATGTAGGCCCAGTTAAATTATATTAATTGGACCTTTTCAAATTAATATTTGTGGGTTTAACCAAGGTTGTTTAAATTAACTATAAATTATGACGAAAAATGATTGAGTCGTCATTTTTACTCCAAAGTTGGTGGATTGTATAAACCTAGGGGTCGACATATGAAGGTCTACGAAGTATGTCGAAGGTTTTTCATTACTAAAGGAGAAATTTGGATTAATATCTCAATCTCAGATTGAGATATTAAAAAGCCTTAGATTAATTATCTAATTGCCAAAACCAAGGAAATAAAACAATGCGAAATTTTTTGGGGGCTTGGGTAGACCCCGTTGGATTATCTAATTGATCCCATCCAGGAATACCATCAGCGGTGGGGTGGTATTGACTCATGGTATTAATAAAGGCAAAACTATATAAGGAGAAGAGGATTATTGTACGAAGTGTGCATGTAGATGGGTTGATAATGAATAAATCTCTTTAAGAGATATTTGTATGATTGAACTCTGATAGATCTGAATCTATGATGCACCTGTGGATATGATGAAGGTTCAAGATCTCTAGATCTAGAAATGATGAATCTCTAGTAAGATCTGCAAAAGAAATGATGAAGACCTACTGCAAGTCTAATGTACAAATTGAAGAAATTTGGTGGATCTGAGGGTTGAAGCCTTCAGTATGAGAGTGGAAGTTTTTTTGCCAGTAGAAGCTGGTGTTAAATTCAGGGGGTTGGAGCTCCCTTCCAGTATTGACTGGAGAATGAGAGAAGGTTGTAGCCTTCTACAGGTTGGTGCCTGCATGCTGGTATAAGTCTGCGCCAGTACAAAATTGTAAGATGTTTTATTTATAATAAATATTGAAGACAGAGACGACAGCAGCAGTGGTTTTCTCCCGAATTGGGTTTCCACCTTAAATACCGGTGTTCATGTGTATTGCTTGGGTGTGATGGTTGATTCTGTTATTACTGCTCATGCTTACTACTTACTAAACATCTGATGAACGAATGATGCAATAATCTAAGTAAAGAATTAAATGCATAAAAAGTAAAAAAAAATCCAGTCAGCTCTAAATACTGATTCACCCCTCCCCCCCCTCTCAGTATTTTTCCCAACAATTGGTTTCAGATCAGGTCCTTCTGAAAATCTTAGCCACTAGAAGGAAGATCAATCAAAATGAGCATTCAATATGGAACAACATCTATCAGGCCTCTGTTCTTCAATGGAAACAATTTAATCTTCTGGAAAACAAGGATGAGATCCTATCTTTAGTCTCTGGGTGCAGATGTATGGGCTATTGTTGAAGTAGGATATCAATATCCAACTGCAGTACCAACAGACCCAACGGAAAGAAAGAATTATGAAACAAATGCAAAGGTGGTTAATGCTCTATTGGGAAGTCTAACTGAATCAGAATTTGTCAAAGTCATGCAGTTGAATACAACAAAGGCAATATGGGACAAAATCATTCTAAGCTATGAAGGTGATGCAAAGGTAAAAAGTTCTAAACTCCAAACTCTCAGAATTCAATATGAGAACCTAAAAATGCATAATGAGGAAGAATGTGAACAAGATCTTAGACTTCTCATGGCATTTGAAAAAGAATCTAGAGAAGAAAAAGATACTTTTATGGATGCCTTAGAGAACAATGATTTTCTTGATGAAATGAATCAACTCAAAATATGCTTAGAAGAAAGTAAAATATCCATAGAGACTCTAAAAAATCAGCTTGAAGAAAAGGAGAAACATAATGAGAAATTAGAATGTGAAATAGTAAGTCTAAGAAAAGAAATTGAGAAAGTAAAGGCTTTGAATCTTAGATTTTCTAAAGGATCTGAAACCTTAGATGAGATTATCAAGGTACAACGTTCTCCTCTTATAAAGACAGGTCTTGGATATACCAGAGAATCTTCTTAGGCTTCAGCACCAAACTATCTAAAAGCAGCTACAACCAGTATACAACATTCTGTCACTCAGCAAGGGAATAAATAATCTTTGCAGGTAAAGCATGACCATCTCAATTCAAAGAACACTAATAGGAATACCTTTCCAAGAAACACCAACCAACAGGTAAATTCAAGTAGAAGATTTTATGATCGCAGAAATTTCTTCTTCAATGGACAATGTTTCTTATGTCACAATTTTGGTCATAAAGTTGTTCAATGTGTTGCATATAAAACCATCATGAGAAGAGAAGCAAGAAAGAAAAGGATTGATATTAGAACAAAGAAGAATACATACAACAAATTTTCTCCTCTTCAAAATGAAGTTGAATGTGCTTATTTCAATAACTTTGGTCATGAAGAATCTGAATGTAGGAGCAAAGTTCAGCCAAAAGAGTATTTTCCTTCAAGCTCCAAAGTGTGGAAAAAGAAGGAATTACAGGTTGAAAATTGTGGCATAGCATTATTTGCAGAAGGTGAAGAAAATAAATGGTACATTGATAGTGGATGCTCAAAACACATGACAGGTGACAAAAACAAACTTATTGCATATAGTGCTCTTGAAAAAGAAAAGAATGTTACATTTGGAAATGATACTCCTGCTTTCATTAAGGGAAAAGGTTCGGTTTTTCTAAAAGAAAAGGTGAAAGCTCATAATTTCATGTATGTGGATGGATTAAAGAATAACCTATTAAGTGTAAGTCAAATGTGTGATCAAGGAATTGAAGTTATCTTTAGTTCAAAAGAATGTGTGGTACGTGATCTTGATACAGGTAAAACAATTATAAAAGGAAAAATATCTCCAAGCAGCCTGTATGTATTGAAGAACTGCAAAGAACAATGTTACTTAAGTAAATCTTCAGAAAACTGGCTATGGCATAGAATTTTGGGACATCTGAGCTTCTCTCAAATCAACAAATCAAGCAAACTTAAAGTTGTTCATGATCTTCCCAATATTAATCTACCTGAAAATATCATATGCAAATCTTGCCAATTCGGTAAGCAAACCAGAGTAAAATTTAATGCCAAGGAAGGATCATCAAGTAAGCCTCTTGAACTCATTCATACTGACATATGTGGACCTGTAAGGAAAAAATCACCACGTGGTGAACAATACTATATCTTATTTATTGATGATTTCTCTAGAATGTGTTGGATTGGGTTACTTAAACACAAAGATGAAGCATTTGAGAAATTTCAGATCTTCAAAGCACTAGTTGAAAATGAATTAGATCTAAAAATCAAGTGTCTTAGATCTGATCGAGGAGGAGAATATACATCAGATGAATTCCTTGAATTTTGTGAACAACATGGTATAAAAAGACAGTTTTCGGTAGCAGGTACTCCACAACAAAATGGAGTAGCAGAAAGAATGAATAGAACAGTTCAACAAATGGCTAGAGCTATGCTTGATGATTTCGGAACACCTGACACATTTTGGGGAGAAGCAACACATACATCGGTAAATATTCTTAACAAGGCACATGTTCGTGTAAATAGTGATAAAACTCCATATGAACTCTGGTATGGTAATCCTCCCACTGTGAAGCATTTTAGAGTTTTTGGAAGCAAATTATTTATCAAAAATAATGATGAAAAACTTGGCAAGTTTGAACCCAGAGCAGATGAAGGAATACTTCTTGGTTACTCCTCTAGGAGTAGAGCATATAAATGTTACAATAAAAGACTTCGGAAGATTGTTGAATGTATTGATGTTGTTATTGATGAGTCTCTTGTAGCTCCAAAAGAAGAAAAACAAACAACAGATGAAGATGATGGTGACATATATCCTTCTACATCAAATATAAATGATATAGACAGTGAACCCAATGAAGAACCCGAAGATGATTTATCTGAAAAAGCTCCATCCAAATATGTTCAAAAGAATCATCCAGAATCTCAAATTTTGGGAGAAAAGGGATCAGGTGTACAAACAAGAAGGACTCTTGTGGGATCTTCTAGCAATATGGCATTTCTGTCCACTATTGAACCTCACAATGTCAGTCAAGCTAGAAAAGATGAATGTTGGATTCAAGCCATGAATGAAGAGCTTGATCAAATTGAAAAGAATCACACTTGGGAATTAGTACCAAGACCTCAGGACAAAAATGTCATTGGAACTAAATGGATATTCAAAAACAAGTTAAATGAGAATGGGGATGTTATAAGAAATAAAGCTAGAATTGTTTGCAAGGGGTATGCTCAACAAGAAGGTATAGACTTTGAAGAAACTTTTGCTCCTGTAGCCAGACTTGAAGCCATAAGAATGTTTCTTGCTTTTTCAAGCTTCCAACAAATCAAAGTCTATCAAATGAATGTTAAATCTGCGTTTTGCAATGGTGATCTAGAAGAAGAAGTTTATATAGAACAACCAGAAGGATTCATTTTGGGAAATGACAAAAAAATTGTTTGTAAACTTAAAAAGGCTCTATATGGCCTCAAACAAGCTCCAAGGGCATGGTACTATTTTCTTGACAAATATCTTCATCAACAAGGATTTTCAAAAGGGTCTGCTGATAGTAACTTATACAAAAAAACTGAAAATGATAAACTATTGATTGTGGTTGTATATGTTGATGATATCATTTTTGGAAGTAATGAAGAGTCTATGAGTCAGAAATTTGCTTCTGTTATGCAGCAAGAATTTGAAATGTCTTTACTTGTGGAACTAACGTTCTTTCTTGGTTTGCAAGTGCAACAAGCAACAGATGGCATATTCTTATCAAAAGAAAAATATCTTAAGCAAATTCTGAAGAAGTATGGCATGGAAGAGTGCAAAACTGTAAGTACACCAATGATAACCGGATGTAATCTCAGTTCTCATGATGATTCTCCTATGGTGAATCAACCATAATACAGATCTATGATAGGAAGTCTACTTTATCTCACTGGGACTAGACCAGACATTATGCATGCAATTGGGATTGTGGGACGATTCCAAGCTAATCCAAAAGAGTCTCACCTTCAGGTTGTCAAAATAATATTCAAATATTTGAAAGGAACTCAAGACTTTGGACTATGGTATCCAAAGGATGCTGATCTTACCCTTCATACTTACACTGATGCAGATTTGGCTGGAAATGTTGATGATCGGAAAAGCACTAGTGGTGGTGCATTCTATATGGGGCCCCGGTTAGTATCTTGGTTCAACAAGAAGAAAAGATCTATTGCCTTATCTACAGCAGAAGCAGAATATGTGGTTGCAGCATCATGTTGCACTCAACTTCTTTGGATGGTGCAAACCTTACAAGACATTCAAATCAAATTTTCACCTCTTATCTCCATTATGTGTGATAATACAAGTGCCATCAGTATCTCAAATAATACTGTTATGCATTCCAAGACCAAGCACATTCCCATCAAATATCACTTCTTACGTGAACAAGTGCTTGAACAAAAGGTGAAATTGGAGTATGTTCCCTCCAAAGAACAAGTTTCTGATATATTTACCAAACCTCTACCCAGGGAAGCGTTTGAATATCTCAGACAAAAACTAGGAGTAGTCTCTGCCATGCAGAAGATCAGACCTGCTTAAATTTCGAAGATTAAATTGGATACACTCCTGTTGAAGGTATTCAAGATGCAAGCGCTAAGGGGGAGCATTGGTCATATGGAAAGGATGCATTGTTGGCATTCCAATTAATTGTTGTAGTCTGATCTCATCTTTGATCTTGTGTGTATAAGTCATTTTTTTTATATTATGTTTGAAGATGCAACATGATCTCAGGGGGAGCATGGTTCTGTCGGTACAAAGGATATTGATCAACCCTTTTCCATTGATGACAAAGGGGGAGGAAAAACAAAGAGGGGTTTCTATAAGAGAAACAGAGGAAGAGTATTGCCATCAATGCCAAAGGGGGAGATTTTGGAAATATTGTCATTGATGGCAAAGGAATTGGCAAAGAAGGAGCATATGAAATAGTAACTAGGCAGTAGCAAAGAAGAACAGAGGAAGAGTGCATTTACAGAGAGCAGTATCAGTCAAGGAGCAGGGACAAGTAGTGAATTGAAGCAGAGTTGTCCAGAGACAGTGTAGGAAGAAAAAGGCCATCAAACAGAAAAAGGTTCTAAATTCTCTGTGAATTATATGTATATTCTTGAGAGAATTCAGTAGGAAGGATAGTTGAGTCCCTATGGACAATTATGAATCATTGTGAAAGCATGGTCTGTACACATCATAAGCTCTGTGGAAGGAGTAGATTCGTGAATCTGTATAAGGTAATTTTGAGGAGTATTGATTGGACAAATCATTATCGATTACACGAATTATTGTTCATTGATACTGGTATCTCTCGTCGTATAATGCATTGCCAAACATTTGATTGGTAAGGTCATGATACAGTGAGCAATGGGGAATGTATAACCTGATGAAGCAGCGCGTTATAGTATGCGGAGGAGTATTACTATGAAACTCCCTACCGAATAATTTGACCGAACTCTATTGAAATAAAACCGAGTTGTGAACCTGAGTTAAGGGACCAAAAGGAATAGCGTAACTCGACTTAACCGTGGGTTGGTCACTATTCCAAAACCACGAGCGGATTTACGAGGCCAGATTGCCCATATCGCACTGCCTTTCGGTGATAAGCGGTATCTCCTGGTAGGGGAGCGATTCCATAGGGTATGCGACACGTGGCGAGGTGGACCCATGGAAAACTGCTTGTCACTACGTGCCATCACGCGTTATTGTTTGATCCAGGATGCCCAGCGAAATTGTTAAGCACCGTTGACCTGGGAAGGAGGCATCGAATGGTGATCGCTTGATGAAGATGTGCGAAGATTAACCAAAGTACGGAGTAGGAATTTGATTGGGTCGCCGATCATATATGTGGGCCCAGTTTAAATTATATTAATTAGACCTTTTCAAATTAATATTTGCGGGTTTAAGCAAGGTTGTTTAAATTAACTATAAATTATGACGAAAAGAGATTGAGTCATCATTTTTACTCCAAAGTTGGTGGATCGTATAAACCTGGGGGTCGACATATGAAGGTCTACGAAGTATGCTGATGAAGGTCTATGAAGTATTGACTCATGGTATTGATAAAGTCAAAACTATATAAGGAGAAGAGGATTATTGTACGAAGTGTGCATGTAGAGGGGTTGATAACGAATAAATATCTTTAAGATATATCTGTATGATTGAACTCTGATAGATCTGAATCTATGATGCACCTGTGGATATGATGAAGGTTCAAGATCTCTAGATCTAGAAATGATGCATCTCTAGGAAGATCTGCAAAAGAAATGATGAAGACCTACTGCAAGTCTGATGTACAAATTGAAGAAATTTGGTGGATATGAGGGTTGAAGCCTTCCGTATGAGAGTGGAATTTTTTCTGCCAGTAGAAGCTGGTTTTAAATTCAGGGGGTTGGAGCTCCCTTCCAGTATTGACTGGAGAACGAGAGAAGGTTGTATCCTTCTACAGGTTGGTGCCTGCGTGCTGGTATAGGTCTGCGCCAATACAAAATTGTAAGATGTTTTATTTATAATAAATATTGAAGACAGAGACGACATCAGCGGTGGTTTTCTCCCGAATTGGGTTTTCACCTTAAATACTGGTGTTCATGTGTATTTTTTGTGTGTGATGGTTGATTCTGTTATTACTTCTCATGCTTACTTCTTACTAAACATCTGATGAATGAATGATGCAATAATCTAAGTAAAGAATTAAATGCATAAAAAGTAAATTTTTTTCCAGTTAGCTCTAAATACTGATTCACCCCCCCCTCTCAGTATTTTTCCCAACATATTTTATCTTCATGCAAAATACATAATCTCTTCTACCATTGATCATTACATGCGGAAATAAAATCTATTTCATGCGCACATTAAAACCATAAAAAATCACACATATGAACACAGTATTTCATGGGAAAGATTAAATCTAAAAACCCCCAACTATCTGTATATTATATGTCATAGAGATCATGTAACAATAATTGTACAAAGCTCCTCACAAGCTCTCAGCACAACCTCTAATTTCTACACACTAATCAAGCTAGATCTAGCAAAACACATGCTCCAATCTCTGCCACCTGATATCCAGCCTCTATTGCGTAATCAATGCCGTAGGATGGCTCATTAAATAACATAAACCACCTGGCTTGTACTGCGCAATCCTCATGGGCTCCTCCAATCACTGGTAGTTGCAAATATGCAACATTATAGTCACAACTGATAGTTAACCTACTCTTTCACCCATCTCTGCACTGATCTCCACTGAAACTGTCCATGCACTAAAGTTAACTGATGTATTCTTTAGTTGATTAATGAGTTTATAATTAGTGAATTAATTAATAATTAATTCACACCACTCTTCACTAGTGTATTAATCAGTTAGACTAAATACAACTAGTTCAATTATGTTTAGATTAGTTAAACTGAACACAACTCCATTAACTCCTCAATCAACTCCACCAAACTCTGTCACATGAGTTCTAACTGAAGTATCCATGCAATAGCTCCAATTAACCCTCAGGAATAGCGTAATTCCTTCTGTCAGCTCCTGTGCCACATCTTTGCACTTAACTGAAGTGCTCCAAGAGAATAAGATAATGTTTAGAGTCCAAATATTATTAAGAGCTAATAATATTCGACATATCTATTTTTAGACTGGCAATCTAAAAATAGATTCCGCCCATTATGTCTAAAAATAGAAGTCCATCTATTTTTTCTGACTTGACCAACCATCCACAAATAGCATCCTGCAACTCATAGAACATGATCCATATGTCTAAAAATAGACATAGTCTAAAAATAGACTTTGCGCCAAAAATAGCCTATGGGCCCACTTAGTGAAGGCGACTTCTTTCCACTAAGCTCATCATCTTGTTGCAATCTCAACACTCCCTCTCAACAAGATAAGGATTATCTGCCACCCCTATCCTGCCTCTATGGTATTCGAATTTGCTCTTGGTGAGTGCCTTCATCAAGATATCAGCATCCTGATCCTCCGTGGGAATGTATGAAAGTAACATGATCTTCTGCTGCACACAATCTCTGATATGATGATACCGATCCGTGAAGCCATGCCGCCTCAACTCATCCTCTTGTCTGTACCATGATCCATATCCCGATGTGCCTCTGAGATATCTCAATACATGCTTCCCCGCCTTCCAAAAGAGCTTGGTAGGCTTAACCATAGCTTGTGAAAGCTGGTTAACAGCATAGCATATGTCGGGTTGTGTATTGACCAAATACATAAGCGACCCCACCAACTGTCGATAAACAGTGGCATCCACTACCTCCGCCGAAGTAGCATCCTCCTTCCTCCAACCACCAGGAAGAGGAGTATCAACAGGCTTGTAGCCATGAATGTTGAACTTCTCCAGTATCTCCCAGGCATACTTACCCTGAGAAACAAACAGTTCACCACTGCGTTGCCAAATTTCCAGTCCCAGGAAATAATGAAGGAGGCCCAAGTCCTTCATCTCAAACTCCATTGCAAGATCAGCCTTGCATGAGTGTATCAACAGTTCATCACCCGTCAAAATCAAATCATCTACATAAAGTACAATGATCAGCAACTTACCCTCCACCAAAATCTGGTATAGGTTCGGATCCACCTCACTCTTGGAGAATCCAAGTCCAGTGAAATAACTGTCTATTAGTGTGTACTAAGCACGAGGTGCTTGTTTCAACCCATACATCACTCTCTTGAGTCTGCACACATGCGACTCGCTACTGAAGATCTTGAAACCTTCGGGATGCTCTATGTACACCTCCTCCTAAATCACCCCATTGAGGAACGAAGTCTTCACATCCATCTGATGAATGTGCCACCCCATCTGTGCTGAGAGAGCAAGAATCGTCCATATGGAAGAATACCTTGCGACAGGTGCAAAGGTTTCCTCATAATCGATCCCCTCAATTTGTGAAAAGCCTCGGGCAACAAATCTTGCCTTGTACTTCTCCACACTCTCGTAAGATGCCTGCTTCACTTTGTAGATCCATCTCGAACCCACCATTGATTTCCCTTCTGGCCTTGGGACAATCTCCCATGCACTATTTCTGACAATAAAATCATACTCTTCCACCATGGCATCTACCCATGCGGGATCCTCCACAGCTTCCTTGAAAGAGGATGGCTCTGTCATGATACATTGATTCATGAGAGCCATGTATCCAGTGTACCGATCAAGTGACTGTCTCTGTTTGCACTGTGATGTAGGTGCTCCTACAATCCTCTTTGAATCTTGAGCCAGTCGCTCAGCTTCTCTAGTGCGCTTCTGCCTTCTGATGGTTGGCGCTGCATGAGTGGTCTCTTCCACTCCATGAAATTCCTCTTGTGGCTGATCCACATCTTGAAGCTCATCCTTAGGAACTAATAGCTCCTCATCTGCATGCAAGTGTGGCTCCCTCTCAAGTGAACACTTCATGGCTTTCTCCTCATGAAATTTGATATCCCGTCGCACAACAGTCTTGCGACTGTCTGTCAAATTTACACGATAGTTATGGGGTGTACCAGTGTACCCCACAAATATCCCAACCTCTACAGTTTGCTCCAGCTTCTTCCTGGCATCCTTCATCACATGAATGTAAACAGGTGAACCAAAAATCCTCAAATGGAAAATATTAGGCCTCTTACCAGAAAATTCCTCCTCGGGTGTACTCATGCCAAGTATCCTGTGAGGACAACGGTTCTACACATATACTGCAGTATTGCATGCCTCAACCCACAAGTGTATGGGAAGGCCCTGATCATGCAACATCGCCCGTGCAGCACCCACGATCGTTCTGTTCTTCCACTCAGCAACCCCATTCTACTATGGGTTATGAGGTGCTATGAGCTCTCTTCGAATTCCTTTTGCGCAACAAAATTCCTTGAATTCGCCAAAGATGAATTCACCACCATTGTCGCTCCTAAGAGCCTTCACCTGCTTCCCCGATTCTTTCTCAACCAGTGCCTTGAACTCACAGAACTTTGAGTATGTCTCGATCTTCTTCTGCATGAAGAATATACAGCACTTCTGAGAAAAATCATCAAAAAATATCACATAGTACTTGTGATTTGCTGTCGAAGCTACTGAGAAAGGTCCACACATGTCTGTGTGAATTCTCTCAAGGATTTTCGTGGCATGACTATCCTTCTCGTGAAAGGTGGATTTCAAAAATTTTCCCAAGGTACATCCCTTGCACTGATCTGACTGCGCAAGAGTACCCTTAGGAAGCCCAGTACAAATCTGCTACAATATCTTCAAAGCTCCATGGTGAAGGTGGCCCAATCTCCGGTGCCACAACTCACCATCATCCCGGCTCACCACTCCTTTTGCCTTGCCTGCCATTGCTACGCAGCCATCTACCTACAATTGATAAAGGTTCTTAACTCGAACCCCTATCCTCCGAGTCTCACCAGTTGCCTTACTGCGTAGGAAATAATTTCCCTCGCTAAAGACAACATCATATCCCTTATCTTCTAAAATCACCACAGAGATCAGATTCTTCTTCAATCCTGGAACATGCATCACTTCCTTCAATATGAAGGGTTTACCAGAATCCCTCTCAAAGGAAATGGTACCAATACCGGTTGCACTGTATCTACCATTATTTCCCATCTCGATGTGCACTCCAAGATCTTTCTCATCCTTATCAGTAAAAAAATCTCGATCTCCTGTCATGTGAAAAGATGCACCACTGTCAAGAAACCACACTGAACCCATCACACTTGAGACCAAGCATGCGATCAATGAAAAATCCAGCTCAACTTGTGAGGCTAAGGCCTCTCCAGCTGCAGTTCCAGCAGCCTGCTTATTTTTCTTCTTCTGTGGACAACTAGTGGCATAATGTCCGTGTTGGTGACAGTGAAAGCACTTCACCTTGGACAAGTCCTGCTTCTTGCCTTTCGCACCGGATTGAGAAGCATGCTTCTTGCTCTTCCCCTTCTTTGCTTTGGTAGCCAAAGAAAAATTCTCTTCATCAAAGTTCTTTAATGAAGATCCATCCCTGGTACTTTTCCTTATCTCCTCTTGCACAAGATCCGACCAAAGTCGCTCCCATCTTGGCAATTTCTCCCAACCATTGACAAAGTCCTGATAGGAGTGCCAACTCTTTGGAAGCCCAAGGAGAGCCAAGCTCACCAATTCCTTGTCATCAACAGTCACCCCCACACTTCCCAGCTCATCCCTACATTGGATGAACTTCGTGAGGTACTTGGGCATACTATCGCCTTTCTCCATTTTTATGTTTATGAGTCTATCCTTGAGCACCAACTTCCTCTGGTCGCTCTTGCTTTGGAATAAATCTGTCAAATATTTCCACATCAAGAATGGAGAAGCCTTACCATGAAGGCTGGACACTATGTGATCCTTTAAACCTTCCAACAAAATTCTTCGACACTTTTATGTCTTCTTTTGCCATGCGTCAAGTGCGGCAGCATCACTAGAAGCAGGTTTTGGAATTTCTTAATCTATGAAATCCTTCAACCCATTGTCATCCAGCACCGCCTCCATCCTATCCTTCCATGCAATATAATTCGAGCTGACCTCAAGGGAATACTCCAATCGCAATCCGTTGAAATACATCTCAACTTCGACACCAAGAAAACACTACTGCAAATTCGAATTCCATCAACACAAAACTCAACCGCTTCAATGTTTTGCAATTGCTCCAATGATCAATATCGCTCTGATACCATGTAGAAAATTTGAATAACTGATATATTATTCACCAAGATTATCTTGATCACACACTATTTTATCTTCATGCACAATACAAAATCTATTCTACCATTGATCATTACATGCAGAAATAAAATCAATTGCATGCACACATTAAAACCATAAAAAATCACAAATATGAACACAATATTTCATGGGAAAGCTTAAAGCTGAAAACCCCCAACTATATTTATATTATATGTCATAGATATCATGTAACAATCATTGTACAAAGCTCCTCACAAGCTCTCAGCACAACCTCCAATTGCTACACACTAATCAAGCTAGATCTAGAAAAACACATGCTCCAATCTCTGCCCCCTGATAGCCAGCCTCTATTGCGCAATCAATGATGTAGGATGGCTCATTAAATAACATAAACCACCTGGATTGTACTGCGCAATCCTCATGGGCTCCTCCAATCATTGGTAGTTGCAAATATGCAACAGTATAGTCACAACTGATAGTTAACCTGCTCTTTCACCTATCTCTAGACTAGTCTCCACTGAAACTGTCCATGCGCTGAGGTTAACTGATGTATTCTTTAGTTGATTAATGAGTTTATAATTAGTGAATTAATTAATAATTAATTCACACCACTCTTCACTAGTGTATTAATCATTTAGACTAAATACAACTAGCTCAACTATGTTTAGATTAGTTAAACTGAACACAACTCCATTAACTCCTCAATCAACTCCACCAAACTCTGTCACATGAGTTCTAACTGAAGTATCCATGCAATAGCTCCACTTAACTCTCAGGAATAGCGTAATTCCTTCTGTCAGCTCCTGTGCCACATCTGTGCACTTAACTGAAGTGCTCCAAGAGAATAAGATAATGTTTATAGTCCAAATATTATTAAGAGCTAATAATATTCGACATATCTATTTTTAGACTGGCAATCTAAAAATAGATTCCGCCCAATATGTCTAAAAATAGAAGTCCATATATTTTTCCTGACTTGACCAACCATCCACAAATAGCATCCTGCAACTCATAGAACATGATCCATATGTCTAAAAATAGACATAGTCTAAAAATAGACTTTGCGCCAAAAATAGCCTGCGGGCCCACTTAGTGAAGGCGACTCTTTTCACTAAGCTCATCATCTTGTTGCAATCTCAATGCCAGCTTGGTGATAACATCTACAATCATGAATAATTAATAAATCCATGCAACCTGGTATTATTAAACAAAACCAAGGATATTCATCTCTGTGATGATCCAACCAGAGTATAAATCTCACCATGCGAATAGATGGGTTAAATTCAAACATGGTAGAAACCGCATGATTATCAGTCGATGATGGAAACTGTTAACGGGTACGATAGAAACCACCAATGATGAATATGGCTCTCAAGGTACAACAACACAATCCAAAAGTGTGAACAATGAATTTGAAGTTGAAAACTTGTAGAATCACATGATAAAAGGCCAGTGATGTGAACCTATCTTCAAATGTGAAGAACCCACCATTGAGGCATGCAAGCTCCAAGGTAATGAAAGGGATTTTCTAGATCATATTCCTAGATAATGAGTTGGAGTCAACAGGAAGTGATCTGTCAAAGGAGGGCCATAATGTTTCCCACATCATCGACATGAAGCATAGAGTTTTTCGAAGTTGGAAAGAGTGATTCAAGATTGATGTAGAGAAAGTCAAACAGGGTATAAGTGGTTTGAATTTTAAGGTGGGACTTATCTTGAACATATCAGTTACATGACTCTGGAATTTGGAAACATTTGACTCACAATAGAATCATATATCATAGTTACAATATATAATCAAATGAGAGGAAAATGGATTTCCAAAACCCCGTAATACAAGTGACAAAGTCAGGATGTTCCAAACTCGACAAAAGATACAGATAAGTGTCATGTTCAAGAGATTCATACTTCCTTTCAGACAAATTATGTTGAAATGGCACTAAGAAATGGCACCCCAAGGGGGATTCTAATTTAATTTTCCCTTAATTAAATTGGAAGAGAAATTTTAATTTCATCTCGTGACAATGTGTATTAGTTAACTGAGTCGGAATGACTGAGTTAGCTTAGGAAATTCAAGTTGAGGGTTAGAGAGGAGGCATGTATAGTTCTATCATGCTTTAAGGGGGTTTAGTTATAGTTATTTGTGAGTTTTAATTAGTTAACTCAAGAGATTGAGTTAAAATCAATTTAACTAGTTCTAACTGAGTGATGAGCTATTGAGAGGTCTAGTGAATTAAATCTGATTTAATTAACAAGTAGTGATAAATCATTTAACTGATAATTCACTATAAATAGTTGTTGCGTGTCAATTTTAAGGAAGGCCCAGTTGTGAATGAGATTAAAGGGATGATAACTATTAGTTGTATAATTAGAAAATTGTATAGGTAAGTTATAGAGTCATGTGGAGGCCAAGAATGCACTATGCAACAAATTCAAGGTAATTTCGTATTTAATAGGGTGATAATTCCTCCAAGAATGCATGAGAAAGGCTGAGAATTGGTTAAGTAATTGACTTATTTTTCCTAGATCAGAGTGAGATAGTTGAAAGAGTTTAGGAGTTTCTCGGTGAGAGAAAACATTGTATTGTTTCATGGTCTTGACTTTATACAATATACATATAGCGGGGTTTTAGACAGTTTTTTTTCCCCAGATACATATTTTGTTGTCTGATTGATGTATTCTTTCTCCTACTTGTTATGTGTCTGTGTGATTATGTTTTGATTTCGCAAATTGTTGAAGGTTTCAATATCTTGTTTTAGTACATTACAATATCATATTGAATCTCATTGTTATATTTTCTACATGGTATCAGAGCGGCAAGAATCAAAATAAGAATATAAGAACAAAGTTTTTTTTTTATCAGGTTTGAAATTGCAGATATATTCTTTAATATCCAGTGACAAATCAATATGTATTTCAATGGATTGAGACTTGAATATTCACTCGAGGGAAATTCAAATTACATAGCATGTAAGGATAGGATGGAGGCAGTGCTTGAGGAAAATAGACTGAAGGCTTTCGTAAATACTAATATCCCTCAGCCCATAGTAGAATATGCCAAACTTCTTGATGAATGGAAGAAGAATGTAGCAAAGGCAAGAAGGATCTTGTTATAGGGATTTCGATATCCTATTATCTCGAGTTTCCTTTGGAAGGAAAATCCATATGATATGTGGAAGGCCTTGACATATCTGTATCATAATAGTAGTGACCACCGGAACTTGGTGCTGAAAGACGAGCTCAGGAATATCAAAATGGAGAAGGGAAACATGATCCAAAAGTACTTGACAAAGTTCTCTTAGTGTGGAGATAAGCTTGGAAGTGTGGGGATACTTATTTACTCGGATGATTTGGACAGCCTAGCTCTTCTAGGCCTTCCCAAGATCTGGCATAGCTACTGTTGGGGTTCCTATGTTTTCGCCATTGACAAAAATCAAAAGATAAGACAACATCAAACCACTTTGGGATTCAAGGATCTAGCCCTCCTAAATCCAGAGAGGGATCTCTCTATGAATGAGTTTAAAGATATGATCTTTAAAGCTTGAAATGTGATATTAGGCTAGTTATAAAGAGCATGGGTTTGTTTAATTTGTTTTGGTTGGGCAAAGACATGATGAAGGTGAAGGCAGTTCATAATAAAGGGTGAAGATGTATGCAAATGAAGGAATGATTCGGCTGATAGAAAGGGAAAAAAATAGCTTAACCCATTGGGCTATGGAGTCATAGGAGAATTTTAATTGGACAACAAGTTTCAAGAAGGATCCATGGGGCAAGTCACTTATGTCAAAGGATCTCTTAAGTTGATTGTATGGAATGAAACAGATAGGAAATGGAGAACACAAATGAAGAATAGTGAACAGCCTGAGATCAAGTAAGTGCTTTAAAACTATCTTTCTTTCGCATGTACTTAGAGAAACAAAACACAAAAGTATTCTGAGATCAGGTAAGTGCTTTTAAACTACCCCACATTGAAGTGCTTTCAGTTAAAAACATTTTTAAAACAATTTGAATAGCTTAAGATCAGATGATTGCTTTGAAACCAACCTTCTTTCAGAATATTCTAAAGGAAAACGCAGATAATCATTACAAAGAGCAATCTAGATCAGGCAAGTGCTTTGAAACCAACCTGCTTTAATATACTCTTTCAAGAGAACTTTCAAATGAAGAAAACATAGAAAATAAAGCTTTCAGTAAGAGTAGGGTACTGTTGAGAGTAAGTCCTAGCTCTATGTTTGCTGTTCCTTATTAGAGAAAGTGAACAGAGTGAAAACATTAAAGAAAATAACAATTGATAGTGAGGAACACATCACCATTAACACAAATCAGGATCCCATGAATCAACAACTTGTATTTGATGTTCAAACCAGTTACAATTAGCAAGCTCGGTGGGTCTCTACAACTTCAAACTTCTCATATCAGCTTATGTATCTTCAAATTGCACACAAGGCATCAGTAACTTCAGAGAACTATTAAATACAGTCAGATGTCTAGAGACCAACATTTTCTCATCTTATACAGAAGTATTTATAGAAGAATGAGGGGGTGGAAGGATTTCCTAGGGGTCAAGTATCATTAATTTTGTAACCAGTGAAATTCCTGGCCTTTGGGAACCAGGCAAGGCATAATGCGAGAATGTAATCATTTCTAATTCTCCTTCATAACTCTTTTTCTGCCTTTCAAAGTCTAATGATCAAAAAGGATCTACTTCTGGGCTGTTCTTAATCTTTAAAAATAGTTTTGCTGACAATTTAGGGATAAGATCTTTGATTTGCATTAATTGTTAAGCTGTCTTTAGGCAACACCTCTTGTTCTGGTAGTGATTAAAACTTCTTTGATTCTTTTGAAACTTCAGGTGTCTATAAGAGTTGGAGAGAGTTCGATTGGCCTCTACTTGTGGTGGTGGAGGCTTTCTTGTCTCGACAGATGTCTTCGTCTTCTCCTAAAACACCTTTAATTTACTTCAGATCTATGTTTTAGGTCTTCAATCTCCTGTTTCTGGTGTGTTCTGTCTTCGACACTGATACTCTTTGATTGGTGCTTGATTTACTGTGTTTTGCTGGTATGCAGGGCTGCGCAGGGGTTATATGGCATCAATGCCTTATGAAATACCGATGAAATGTGAATTTTAAACCCTATGAATGATTTTCTCTGGTGAATTGAAGGTGGGAGGATCGTCACCCTCTGCCTTTGAATTCTCTTCAGATATAGTGGAAAAAACCTTCAAACCCTACAAAATATGCAAAACATTTATAAAATCCCGCATGTATAGGTTTACTACTTCAGAAGGCATGTGGAGTGAGCGTGGCCGTTGGAAGGCCTCATCCAATGGTCGATATTTATTGGAAGGGGTTAAAGGGAAATGGAGGAGGAATTAAATCGGAACCGTCGATCGCGCAGAGATCGACGGTCAGGAGCAGAGGCGAAAAGTCAAAGTGGATAAGTTTTTTTGGAAAAATGGAGAAAATGGATTAAAAAACCTTTGTTTCAGCGAAAATGGTTAAAAATGGTGTGTGGGTTTCGGGATGATCGTGGGCCGTCAGATGAGACCGGCTCACAAGATCAACGGCGGAGATCATATGTCAAAAACCTTATAAAACATGCCCGGACTTCAAACCTTTTAAATAAAACCATGCTGAATAATTTTCCTGGGTCCGCATTTGCTGACTGTGTGAGGAACCAACGGAAACCCGTTCCAATCCAATGATGCCGTGTGGATGCTGATGTGGCGCTGGAGACCAGGGCGATGGAGTATGGGCCGTCGATCTGCGGATCAGATCGACGGTGGAGATTCTTTTATGACTGCATCGTACCTGTGGTTAACTGTTGGGCTTCTTCCAAGCGCAATCACCGTCCGATGAGCAACCTCAGATCGAACGACGCACATCAATATCGCGCTGGGTCCATAGTCGAACTTTAACGTGCGATGAGCGGCGGTTTTCCAATAGTGCTCGAGGCCACGTGTCGGCCACTGAATGGAATCGCTGCCAAACGGAGGAAAAAAAAAAAAAAGGCCGGCGCCTTCGCAAAAGCGGTGCGATGAATCCCGCCTGGTTTTTCTTTTTAATAACGACAAAACACCTTAAAAAACCGAAAAATCATTTATAACAAAGGTTTAAACTTTGGGGCGGAAAAATATTTGCAATACAGTTCGGCGCCCGTCTGCGGGGCCGTGGGTTTATGGAAAATAATATGGCCAGGGGCTTATGCACAGGGCTAACCGGTGTCAAGCAATGCGATAAGCGCTTGGATGGCTAGTGCTTGGTTCCAACACCAAGGCGTATGTAGTGGAAACGGTTAAGGACCTAGCCCAAGGGGGCTTGAATCCATAATATAAAAAATGTGATTTTTATGAAGTTTTCAATGCTTTTCAAGGGTTTTGAGAGTTTCGATATAGTTTAAAAAAGGAGTTTTAAAATATGCAAGGTGGTTTTTTATGAAGGAGGAAATGAAACAAAGGAAAGATAGAGGAATTTTATGAAGAAAGAGGAAGCAAAATGAAGGTTAGTTCTGAGGTGGAGGGAAAAGGAAAATGGATTTTTTGCAGCAGTCTTTCTCTTTGAAATCAACAAAATTTCTGAGCTTTGAAATGGGAACAGTAATGAACAACTTGAAACAGAGGAGATGATGTCTTCAAGAGGTTTCAAGAGATAACATTGTGCATAAAAACTGTTTCTTAAAGGCTCCAACAATGTTTTGGCCGCTTTTTGATAGAACAAATTTTATAGGTGGCCAATAGTGGCTCCACTTGGGGATGGTGCCTTCCTGAAGGCATCAATAATTTTAGACTTGCATCCTCTGGGAGGCTGATCAATGCTTTATCCATTGGGCTGCATTCTTTGCTTGGATGATTTTCCTTTGCTCTGAAAACATGTTAGCAGCTTTTGAAAAACAATGGATCTTTATCAACAAACTTTCTACCTACCCAATCCTATTGATCTAACATTTTTTCTTCATTTAGAGTGCACTTGGATTGGCAAAATCTGTTACAACATTTATTCTTTTGAAAATAGGAAATATAATCTATTTCTACTCCTTATTTCTCCATGGAATCAGATTAAGCAATTGAGCCCACATAATTCTCTACCTAATCTACCATCTGTTAAGATTAAACTGTCCAACAGATTTTATTCTCTAAATTCTACAACAGAAATTTAAAAACAGTCAAGTCAGGATTAAACAGTCTAACTTGATGCTGGTCTATGGCATAAGAACAAGCTGCACATAGGCATTTATTTTGCAAAAAATTTAAAACAAAAATGGAAGGCTTCAAATCTAACAGTTCAAGTACTTCCTTCATCTTTTTACAGCTCTGTTTTTCCTTTTATTTGAGTTGTCTTTCCTTTGTCAACTGGTTCAGATTTTGCGCTGACTAGAACCAGTTATTCACCTCCTTTATTGACTCGAGCAATAAAAATATTTGAGTCATTTCTCATGAAAACTTAGGTTCATATTTTGAGCATGTTTGAACCCTTCATTTTTAACCTAATCTATCTACTGATAAGCCAAGATTAAAAAGTTTGGAAAATCGAATTCACTATCCTATCAGCAATAAATTTAAAACTAATTAGTCAAGATTAGGCTGTTTGACTAATTAGAAGTGTGTTTTTCAGGAGTGGCATTTGAGCTTGCACACTTTCAGATTTGTTTCTCTTTTTTGGTATGGGGCTATACCTTTCATGTTTTCACAATCTGCCCTCTTTTCTTTCTTTTATTGTTTTTGTATTTTTCTTTTTATGAAACTGAACAAAGCAATGGTATTTACAATGGAAATGAAAGCCTTAAACTTGAACTCAACAGTAGTAATGCTTGAGCATCCTACCATTGACAAGACCCCTAAACATATCTGTGCCATCTAACTCTTGCAGAAAAAAGGCATTTAGACCAATGGTGGACTGAATAACATAAGGACCTTGTCACAAACTGTCAAATTTTCCATGTTGACCCTTATCCTCTCTTCTGGAGTCCAATTTGAGTACCTTGTCTCCAATATTGAAGTCACAAGATTTTGTCCTCTTGTCAAACAACTTCTTTATGTTCTCTTGTGTTGAACCTTTAGTTAAACTGAGGGGGGGGGGGGGGAGGGGGTGAATCAGTTTAACACATTCATGGACTTTTGAAACTTTTCATTAAAACTTATTTATACCTTCATTTCATGTTCAAATTAATATGTGAGTGATCTTAGAATGTGAGCAGAAAGTATTAATATAATGTAACAACAGACTTAATATGATAGCAGCAAGTACTAAGTAGATGAGATAAACCATATCAACACATACACATCATGCACAGAGACACCAGATATAAGTGGAAACCCATAAAGGGAGAAAACCACATCTTATTGTTGTTGTGATGCAAAGGCAAGCTCCAACTCCCTCTCACCACTGATTTTCTGTAGGCACCAACCTACAGGAGGCTCCTACCTCAATTCTGCAAGCTACAACTTGCAAGGAAGCTCCAACTCCCATCAATTTTCTGCACGCACCAACCTACAAGAGGCTCCAACCTCAGTCAGCTACAACTGACATTTTATCAAGCTACAACTTGATGTGGAAGCACCAACTCCCGTCTATTTTCTGCAGGCACCAACCTACAGGAGGCTCCTACCTCAGTCAGCTACAACTGACATTTTATGAAGCTACAAATTGATGTGGAAGCACCAAATCCCATCTATTTTCTGTAGGCACCAACCTAAAGGAGGCTCCTACCCGAGTCAGCTCCAACTGACATCTATCAAGCTACAACTTGATAGGGAAGCTCCAACTTCCTTACTCTTTCAAAAGAAAAACAATTGCTGATTTACCTTGGATATCAGCTATATTCTATTCCATCTTCTCTGCTGTTCATCAATTCTCATATCTGCCTTGTATCATCTCTGCATCTTCTCAAATTCTCTATCAGCTTCTCCTTCTTCTCTACTAAGCTCCTCCTTATTCTCTGCTTAGGTCCTCTTTCTTCTTTGCCTCATTGCTTCATTTCTGCATCCTCTTCACTCACTTTCTCTCTCCTCTTTTATGCATATCAAGTTGATATTATATATAAAGTTCCTCACATGAATGTTTGTATTCCACAAGGAATTTGGAGTGAACATCCATGACTCTTTGACTTCTACCTTCTCAATTATTTATCCAGATCATTAAAAATATAACAATATGTACAAATTTCAATGTTACAATGGGATTTTTCTTTTTCCTTTGGATACTTGCCTTTGCATCACAAACAATAAAAACAACTAAAACATTTACATTTTTTAGTTTCAATACATAAACTTCGCTCAGCCCTTGGCTTGCTAGTTTTTTCCTTTCTGTAGCAGTCATGTAACTATCCTACATACTTTGTTCACTGTCTTTTGCATATTCCACCTATTCACTGCACTTTTGAATCCCTTTGCTACACATTTATTCAACTCTGCAATCTCCAAGACACTTTATCTTCAACTCCAGATTCTGTAAATCTGAGTTATCAACCTCCACTGCGTATTCAATTAAATAAAATCTGTATATTTTCTGTTAAACAGATTTAAACTTCAACTTTTTCACTGTTCAATACAAACTATGATTACACCAAATAACGAACTCCCGCGCAATACATATTTTCCTTTGTAGAACTCTAACCAAGCCACAACTCTTGCATCAACATTACAAGGCCTTCCAATTGATTTATGAAAACCCCGCTCAGACCTTCAATATTGTATATCATTCCTGGGCTTTATATTATTAAACATGTGCCACTACAAGAAATGGGCCCACACATACAACAAATGTGGAACAAAAAAACCCGATTCATACCTTCGTTAAATCCATGCACTCATCCAACGGTTGTTAACACGTCGCATCGCTTCATTTGATCCAACGGTTATCACATGGGTCAACTGAACGAGGGTTAATATTCAATAGCTGCGTGATGGACTAGACCCCAACGCTTAAACGACCCTTCATATCCGATGGCGGAGAGCACGTCACCTTGCCCGGTGTGATCCGACGGATATCGCTTGACTTAGATGCACAAACGATAATGCGCGATGGGAGTGGTTTTCCAAAATCGCTTGAGGCCACATGTCAAACAGTCAATGGAATCGCTCCCAATTCTTAAATACCGCTTGCCCAAAGAAGGCGGTGCGATCAAAACCAAAAACCCGCCTTTACTGTTCACTTCTTCGTGGTTCCGCTGCTTTCTCCCTCAGGGTTCCGTCCGCCTTTATTATTTATGAATTCCGCTCTTCGCCTTCAATGAACCTTGCTTCAGTAAACACACAGCTTTGTGCCTCTGCCTATTATGAAATTGGCCACACAGGCCAGATTCCCAATACTCAATCACAGTCTCATTCACTTTCGTTTCTCCATGAAAGCATAACTTTGTTTTAATTGTTCTTCCTCCGCGCGATTATTTTAATGTAACTCAGGTTATATATAATTCGAGCTGGTCCATACTCTCAACAGAGATTGGAATGGATAGGCTTCTTCCCTATTTGTGGATGAAAATATACATTAAAGGGCATCTAAACTAACATGGGTCATATATATATATATATATATATATATATATATATATATATATCTGTGTGTGTGTGTGTATTCCATCAAACATGCTCTGCGATCAGGTGTCCATTCAATTGCATTCTTCAGCAAGCGGGTCAACCCTATCAAATCCACTATACATAATTATATCCTTTACTGATTTTCTATCTCGTGCTTTTACAGAAATTGAATCTATCAGCCCTTTACTCAGATTTACTCAACCATACTTAACACATATTTCGAAGAGACCAGAACCCTCCAAATTTAGAGGTTTTTCAGGATGTATGAATCAATTATAACTTCTGGAACAAATTGCCTCTCCACATAGAGATTAGCAGTTCATATTTTCCCATAATGCAATAAATCAAGGATTACAAGAATCGACCCCTTTCTCTTAACCTGCAATGGGTTCCCAATTTTGGTTCATTCCAGAATGCATACAAATTGTCCTCTATACATTGAGTCAGGCAATTAAACAAACAGGAATATACACAGTGATTGATTCTTCCTGATTATAAGTCACACTGAGTCACTAATTCATCCAATGATACAGAGTTTCACACTAACCCTACTACAGTATTTCCATTAATCCATTGGTTCCAATGCACACAATTCCACAGTTCTTCATCAACATATACAAATGAAATAAACTACAAAACCCTCTTGGTCTTGGCCAGATATTCAATTGGCCCTTAAATTAATTACCTTGTCTCTCCCTAGCAGCTCTCTCCTTTTCCATCTCCTTTGCCTCTGTTTCCTTTGATGTCTCTGCTACCTTTCCAGATCTCCAATCAACTAACCCTTCTAAAACTGCCTCAACTTCATGTTTCATGCTCTCTTTGCCTTGTTGTCGTTTCAAGTGCTCCTCCTTTGTCATTTCCTTTTCCATCAATGACAAAATTTCCAACATCTTGCACCTTCTGAGCTCTATTGTAAACCTCTTCCCTTGTCTGCTGGAGATGTATTGTCTGATTGATCCTCCTTATCATGTTGTCCTCTTCTGACTGTATTTCTTGGATTAATTTTATCACTGGTACACCTAGGCTGGTAGGAAACACTGCATCTGATCCATAAACAAGCTGGTAAGGGGACATTCCAATGGACTTCTTTATGGTCAACCTGTCTGCCCACAAATCATGCACCAACTTGTTATGCCATGATTTTTTATTTTCCTCTAGCAGCTTCTTGATGATGGTCACCAAACCTTTATTTGAAGATTCTGCTAACCCATTACCTTGAGGGTAATAAGCAGTAGAATGACCAAGTGTAATTTGATACCTGTGACAAAAATCAATCATCTTTTTGGAACCAAAAGCAGCAGCATTATCAGTAATAATATTCCTAGGGCAACCAAATCTAGACAGGATATGATCTTGAAGAAATTTTATAATGACAGAATCTGTGGAATTCCTAGAAGGGATGGCCTCTATCCATTTGGTGAAGTAGTCAGTGGCTGTGAGAATCCATTTATGTTGGGCAGATGAAGCAGGGTGGATTTCTCCTATGAAATCGAGGCCCCATTGTTGAAAAGGAGCTTCAACAGTGATAGGTTGTAATGGTAAAGGGAGGAGTTTTCTTTTGCCCTCAAAAATTTGGCATTTGTGAGAGGCAACTATCATTTTATGGACATCTTGAAAGAGGGTGGGCCAGTAATAGCCAGCTCTAAGGATTTTATTGGCTGTGGTTTTCCAGTAGAGATGACCTCCACACTCTCCTTCATGCAATTCATGCTTGATCCTCTCTACATCAGCTTCAGGCAAAAATTTAAGCAATAAAACATTAGTATTTTTCCAATATAAACCTTCATTTAAAATGAAATAGTTCCTAGCTTTCAACTTTAAAAACCTTGCCTTTGTTTTTGATAAATCAGGAGGAGCATTAAGATTTGTAAGCACATACAAGATATCAGTGTACCAAGGTGATTTTTGAAACTGCTAAATCCCATTGAGGAGAACCAGAAAACACCTTTCTTGTTTTCCTCTCAGGTGCCCCATTCTTTAATATAATATAAAATATTCTTTTAAACACATTGTTCTTGTCTTGTCTATTGGATGCATGGAGCCATATTGTATTTTATCTGCTTAATGTCTTTTATGCTTAGATCTGGATTTGTGCAGCATTATTTGGATCATCTAATTGCATATTTAAAGATGTTTGGCAGCCATAATCTATGTTAGGGCTATTTTTTATGCGTAGCTAAAGTGATATTTTACGACGAAAGAATCATACTAACAATTGGCGACTCCACACGGGTTTTCTTTTGCGACCGCTATTGTTTTATATATTCCTGCATATCCAGCTATTTCAGACCCTAGGGTTTCTCTTCCATTTTCTTTTTTTCCTATTTTTATGGTGCTTTCCACCTCTAAAGCCCTCAAAAAATCAAATTTTTAACTTCCATGTGTTTTTGGCCTTATTGCGCAGGTGACAGACATCAGCTGCAACTGAGACGACAATTTTTTCTGAAATCTGCCGCCGAGAGAGCTGGATCTGCAGGTTGCACTTATCGGCCCAAAAAGTGTGACCTAGCCTTGAGGTCACACTTTTCTGCCCTAAATATGCGTCCTAGATAGCAAACAGGTCAGAACCTGCGACCTGCACTTTTTTCTACAATTTTCCAGAACTTTTTCTGGGTTTGTCTGAAGCTTTTGTCAGGTTTTTCCAGCCTCTGTCTCCACCCGTTTAGACCTATTTCTGATCTGTTTCCCTCAACTAAGTGGGAATATTTCCCTTTAGGGCTCTAGTACCCTCCACTTTTTGTGGGAGAGCTTTTTGCTGTTTCAGAAGTCTGAATTTCCATATTTTCAGCCTTATTGCTTTCAGATTTGATACCTTAGTTTCAGATCTCTTTAGATCAGCTCTTCCCCCTTTCAAATCACCTCATATATTTTTTTTTGGGTTCATTTCTAGGGCCGCCTCATTTTCCCTTCTATTTTTAGCTGATCTCCCCCTTTTTAGCATTAACCTTGCCTCTGCCTCTTTGCTATTCTCTGCACCTATTTTCAGCAGATTTCTCCTTTAGATCCCTGTCCCTCCCGAACTTAGATCTATTGGCCTCTTTTTAGCGTGCTTTGCTTCGTTTTTTCCCTCTTATAGACTAGTTTTGAGAGACCCACCTTTTTGGGTTAGATTGATGCATTGGTAGCTGTTAATTTTTTGTTCTTTTAGTCTTATTTACCGCAGATTTATTTTCAGTTACGCAACACACTTTTTCTTTTACTCTCAAAACGTCTAGGTTTAAAAAATTAAAACTAACGCACGCCACACATTGAACCTAAGTGAAGAAGAGCCTGGTTAACACCGCCTGGCAAATACTTTAAATCAATTATCACTGCACCTCTCCGCCCTTGACCTCACTTGATTTTGTCCCTCCCTACCCCTGTCGATTTTTCCTCTTCCCGTCATCATTGTGCCCCCAAAGCCCTTCTCCTAGAGAATTCTCGGCCTTCACCCTCAGTTTCCGGTCGGTCAACTTCCTCTTTCCCGTCGTCCTCGAGTAAGTCCTCCCTTGAGTCCGCACTCCGACTCTTCCTCTGATTGCTCGGGTTCTCCCTGTACTTCTGGTTCTCCCTCTCTTACCTTCACCATGTCTAGTTCAGGACCTAGCTCTAACCCCAGTTCTACCGCTGGGTCCGTTTCCAGTGGAACCACTACGGGACCTACCTCGACTGCCCCATTGCTCCCTTATATGGCTGGCCTTAGTCTCCCCAACTTCAATCAGCTCTTTAATGACCCTATTCACCACAATGTTAGTTGGCTTGCTATGCCAACCAAGCTTCCCTCCGACATTCCCAAGTTCGAAGGCCTTGCTAGCGAAGATCCCTCCAACCATATCCAATATTTCCACATGTGGTGTTCCTCCAATTCCATCACCGATGACTCCATCCGTCTTTGTTTGTTCCAACACAAGCTTACCGGCAAAGCTTCTAAATGGTATGTTGAACAAGCCACCTCTTCCCATTCCACCTTTGCGACCATTTCCCAAGCCTTTTTATCCTATTTCCAGCTTCCTCTCCGATACAACACTAGTACTGAACTCTTAACCTCTTTTCATCAATCCTCTTCGACCCACCTTTCCGCTCATGTCCAAGAATGGCGACGAAGACGGAGCTTGTGTCACGCCCCCCACATTTGAAGATCGGGTTTACATGGACTAGTTCCTTCGCTCTCTCTTACCTCCCATTGGAAAATATGTCGCATCCCATTTTCCCCAAATCGAAGAAGCCACCCTCCAAATAGCCTTGAAATATGACCTCATCTATGCCCAATCTGGTTATGTTTATACCGTCCTTCCTGACCTCCCCAAGCCTGGTGGTCCCAATGCCTCGGGGGCATCTCACTCTGCTGACGGTATTGTTGGAGGCCTTTCACATACCTTCGCCCAACCTCTTCCGAGCTATAGTTTCCCTCCAGGAGGGGCCAGCCCCTCCGGCACTTTTTCCCCTCCAGGTAGCATGTATCTAGGATACGACATGCCTCCTCCTTTTGCCCACCCTCCTGCTTACCTCAATGTTTCCCATCCTAATCCTTATCCTTACCCACAACCTGGTGTCCCAACTCCTCCAGCATTTGGACCTCTCACCCCCTTGCCTTCTCAACCCCCGCCGCAGCACTTACTACCCCCTCCAGGGCAAGTATTTGCACAGTAGGGTGCCACCAATCCTCTTCCTTCTCAAAGAAAGAGAAAAGGCCATAAATCTTCCCCTAGTAATCATGGACCCAATCCTTCAAGTATCGATCCTCACACTGCCAACCAGCCACAGGGTTCTCAGCCCAAGCTGGACAAGCCACTTCGCACCAATAATCCTTGTTCGTGTTGTGGTGTTTATGGTCATTACACTCACGATTGTCCCTTATTACTGCAAATGTGGAAAATGTGGGAGTCTTAGGCCACCGTGCGGGGACAACACTCCTCCCCTACTGTCCCTCCCACCCCAGCTACTTCTCCACCCGCTGTGTTTACCGATCCTTTCCCTCAACAAGGATTTGTGGCCACTCAACCCCCTCATGCCCCGGTAACCACTCAACCTTCCCTTTCTGGTTCCTCTTATTACCAGATTCTCATGATGGCCTCTGACCCACCTATCACCGTCGACCTCAACCTTCAAAATTGGTCCCGTCAGTATTCCACACCTCCCGTTCTGTCTGTCTCCGAGTCTCCATCTTCAGGTCCTACAGAGCCTCTATCGACACCCAATGGTCCCTTGCAACTCCATCCTTCCAAAGCTGAGGTTCATCCCAACCCTTCTAAGGGACCATTACGCCGAAATGCTGCCTTTGTTTGGGTTGCCCATTCATACATCATAATAGATGATCTGGCACAATCTCCTACTGCCATTTCAACACTGGAACTCCTCTAGTCGTGCCCTTCTCAAAAGAAGGCTCTACTATTTTCCATGGGTGCTGTAGATCCTACTGATGACCAATTGATTGTTTTTTACGCCCATCAGTCATGTTGGCCACCTGTAAATTTTGGTCTGTCAAAGGGTGGCCAAAACATGTTTTCAGCCTTTAAGAAACACTTTCTTGGCCAAACTGTTATCTATTGAAGCCTGTAGACGACCTCATGCTCATGTCTCAAGGTTTTCACTATTATTTCTCAGAAACTCAAAATTCTGCTAAAAATTCCATGAGAAGACTGCTACAATATCCTCCTCCTTTTCCCCTTTTTTCTCTCAGAGACTAACCTTCATATTTTCATCATTTTCCTTTTTTATCCATTTTTCTCACCCTCTTTTCATATAAATTTGCCTTTGCAGAGTTCCAAACTTCTTTCGAACTCTGTTGAAACCCTCAGAAACCTTTGAAAATCATGGAAAATCTGTGTAAAAAACCCCTTTTCTCTATTAAGGGTTTAAGCCCCTTGGCCTGAGTTTCCAAACCACCTTCACGCCCTTATCATAAAACCAAGTGCTAGCTACGAAGCGCTAATCGCATCGGAAAGGTTCAAAGGCATGTTTGTGAGCCATTTCAAAAATGTCGATTGCGACTGCCTCTTTGTCCTAAACCGCAGATCGCATATCATTTCATCTACCCCATAAGCTCCGTAACGGCTAAGTTTCTTTGAAAAAAAAATCGTAACTATTGGACTACTTTTTTCTTTTGTAAAACTTGAAAACCCATTTTTTCAAAGTTTGTTTTAAAATGCCAAAATCACGTGTTTAAATAAAATGGGGTTGATCAGACCGATGCGCAATCGCATCGGGAGAAGTTAAGCAAATGGGTTGATTGAAGGACTGTCCCGAATGCCCTTCTTGCATTGGCCCTAGTTATAGGATGACCGGCTCCATGGTACTCCATACACCTGGGGCAGTCTCGTTAACGGGGCGCCAACCTATCATATATATATTCCGCCCGATCCACTCAAAACCTTGGTTTTTATTGAAATTTATGGGTTTCTCACAAAGTATAAGGGTCCCACCGGTGCAAAGAATTAAAGGATCTGGACCGTTGATCTAGACCAGATCTAACGACCCGTGCACAATCGCAATGTTTCAATCACATGCTTCGTTGCTGCCCTCCCGATTGCTGATCCCCAATTAAATCTGGGTCGTCCATCTCCCTGATGATCGGACGACCTGCGCTCCATCGCATCGATGCGTTCCAATCGCATCCCCTTTGCTGCGACCTGCCGATTGCGATCCTCCGATTAAATCTGGGCCGTCCACGTGTCCAGATCGGACGGTCCCAGATCACCCCAACCGTTGCTCATCGCGCGATCGACGATTCTGTTTTATTCTTCCTCCCGCGTCATTTTAAATTCCTCTCAGTTAATCTCCACCATTGGATGATGCCATCCAACGGTCCTACTCTCTTCCTACGCCTCTGAAGCAGTAAAACCAAATATGCAGGATTTTATAACAAATTGTTTGTATTTTGCAGGTTTTGATTCAAATTTTTATCAATATTTCATAAGCATTGATAGCACATAAAGGCCTGCGCGGCCCCGGCACATCAACAAGACACTGTTTTGATTCAAAAACAGTTAAAGAGTATCAGCACCGAAGACAAAAGCTATTAGAACCGGAGATTTAAGACCCAAAAACACAGATCTCAAGTAACTTAAAGTGTTTTAGGAAACGACGAAGACATCTGTCGAGCTGAGAAATTCCCCACCGCTATAAGAAGAGGCTAATTGAACCCTCTACAGCTCCAAAGACACCTGCAGTCTCGTTGAGATCAAAGACCGCCGAACAATTAATACTAATTGAGCTATCTTATCTCTAATTGTCGGCAAAACCATTCGAGAAGATTAAAGAACAGTTCAGAAGCAGATATTTAGATCATTTCATCTCGGGAAGTAGAAATAAAGTCACTCCAGCATGACACTGAGCTTCAAAGGATAGCACACTTCCCACTGATTTTAATCTTAAGTGTAACTCAATTAATGCAGGTTAACACCTGTAGATTTCTTGATCAAGGCCCTCAAAGCACCGAAGAGTCATCTTCTGTATTAATTGATTGATCCAAACAGATCTTTTCATAGTGGACCACTGCCTCATTCTTCTATAAGTACCTCTGTAAAAAATGAGCAAAAGGTTGGTCTCGGGACATCTGAATGCATGTAATAGTCATTCTGAAGCCACTGATGCAATGTTCTGTAATTGAAAGATACATAAGCTGATATGAGAAGTTCAAAGCTGTAGAGACCCACCAGGCTTGCTGATTGTAATTGGTTTGAATATCAATACAAGCTGTTGATTCATAGAATTCTGAAACTATGTCAATGGTGATGTGTTCCTTGCTGTCAATTGTCGTTTTACTTAATTTTTTCACTCTGTTCACTTTCTCTGATAAAGAGCAGCAAACATAGAGTTAGGATATACTCTCCACGGTACCCTACTCTTACTGAAAGCTTTATCTTCTATGTTTTCTTCATTTGAATGTCCTCTTTGAAGAGTTTATTAATGCAAGTTAGTTTAAAAGTACTTCCCTAATCTAGATAGCTCTTTGAGATGAATGTTTTCTATGTTATCCTTGGAGTTTATCAATGCAGCGTAGTTTAAAAGTACTTAACTGATCTAGATCGCTCTTTGTGATTATCATCTGTGTTCCCTTATCGAATATGCTGAAGCAGGCTGGTTTAAAAGCACTTACCTGATCTTAAGCTGTTTGAACTGTTTTTTAAATGTTTCTGATGGAAAGTACTTCAATGCAGGCTAGTTTAAAAGCACTTACCTGATCAACAGAAATACTTTTATGTTTCTCCTTAAGTACATGTTGAAAGCAAGCTAGTTTAAAAGTACTTACTTGATCTTAGACTGTGCTTTGTTTTTCATTTGTTTAAGTCTTTCACTCCTATTTGTTTCACTCCATTAATCACCTTAAGAGATCCTTTGATGTAAATGACTTGCTCCATGGATCCTTCTTGAATTTTCTATCCAATTAAATCCTCCTATGACTCCATAGCCCAATGGGTTAAAGCTGTCTTTGTCCTTTGCTATCAGCTGAAACATTCCTTCATTTGCAGGCGCTTCACCCTTTATTTTGAACTGCTTTCACCTTCACCATGTCTTCGCCCAACCAAAAACAAACAAAACAAACCCATGCTCTTCATAACTAGCCTAATATCAAAATTCCAGTCTTTAAAGATCACATCTTTGAACTCATTTATAGAGAGATCCCTCTCTGGATTCAGGAGGGCTAGATCCTTGAATCCCAAAGCGGTTTGATGTTACCTTTGCAGTTGGACTTTGCCAATCTTGCTAATTACAGAGTGATAACATAATGGCGACCATACTGGGGAATCTCCTGAGTATTTCTTCGATTAGAAGACAATCATAGGATACCAGATATCCCTTGCTAACTGAAAATTAACTCAGAAAAACCCAAAAATATTTCAGATTGGTATTTAATAAACATGGTAGTGGACCATAACACCTCTTACCTCTGAAAAGGAGCTAAAAACTTCCACTTGGCGACTCCACTATCCTGAACAGACCTTAATACTCCACTGAGAAGAACCCTCATTACTATACTATCCTTCAAACTCAATCAGAGGGCTGTAGGATTGAAATTTGTGTAAAACAGATTAGTTAACCTTTCAAAGATTGTCATACCTGGTTGAACTTTTCTTGTTATTTGGGTCTAAAAATTACAGCATAGTGGCTCCTAGAAATATTCACACTAGAGCCCATCCTGACCCGGATCCACCTGAAATAGTTGATGACCCAGAAATCATCCTTTGGAAGTCTCCTAGGATTAAATTATCGATTGTTTTCAGATCACCCTTGAGAGCTAATTCTGTCCCAGAAAATCTTTCAGCTCTTCAACAATCACAAGAAGACTTAGTAAATCCTTTAGAACTAGGTCTCTTGGTGATTTAGATCAGTCAGATTCTGAGTCTTTGCCTTCTTCTCCTGAGACAAGTACACATATTGGTAGTAGAGAGACTACACCACCTAATTTACACTTCCTCCACAATCTAGGTGTCTCTCATCCAAGATCCGCTCAGCAATCTATCCCTGGTCCATCCATTTCTGCTCACCCTGTATCCACTGTTCCAAACACTCCCCTCCAACCCACTTTCACTCTTGTTAATCCACCTCCACCTCCTGCCATGGCTGCATGGTATGCCCCCTTAGTTCTTCCTGTACCTTTAGTCAATTTGCCACAGGACTATCTGTCCAAAATTCCATTGTATGATGATAGTGGTGCCACTACTGCATCACAACATGTGGATAAGATGAATGACTGCTTTGACAGAAATGAGATTGCTGATGATTCTGTCAAAATGAGATTATTTGCTCAAAGTTTGGGAGGAGAAGTTAGAAAATGGTTCAAAGGCTTAGCCCCTCATAGTATTAATGACCTTCAAGGTTTCCATCAATCTTTCTTAAACAAATGGGAAGTGAGGAAGAATCCTCTCCAAATCTTGGCTGACTACAACAATCTCCACAGGAACCCAGGGGAAAGTGTACAGGCTTATTGTACTAGATTTAATAGTATCTATAATGCACTTCCCCCAGAACTAAAACCTCCGCAAGGCTCAGCTTTGAACAAATTTCCTGAAGGTTTTGACTCCGACATGACCTATTCGCTAAGAGAGAGAGACTTTGCAACTCTTGAAGATATGCAAAGGGGTGCTCTTTCTGTCGAAGTCAATCTAATAGAGAAGAGAGCAAGAATGAAAGCTGAAAAGAGAGTATCTTTTAGAGAGGAATCCACACCTTCCACTTCAAACTCAAAGATGGAAAGAATGATGGAAGAGATGATGAAAGAGATGAGCCTAATTAAGAGAACACAAGCAAGCCTAAACCAAACTGCTTCTCAGAATAGAAACCAGAACCAGAATCAAAATTTAAGAAGAAACCAACTTCCAAATAGACCTAGAGAAGATGATCAGCAGATCATTCCTCCCTTTCATCAAAATTATATAAGTGAGACAGAGGAAATAGGTGAGATAGCAGAGGAAAATGATATCAACATGCTAGGGGTAGATAACGATGGCTTTGAGATTCATTATGAAAAGAAACGAGGTCTATACACACCTTATGATGACAACAGGGATGATGATCGACATTGTTATCAAGATATGGAAAATGTCATCATAGAGCCTCACAGAGAATATGACCTTAGAAGCAAAGCCAGTCCAAAAACTCCCAACACTAAAACCTCTGATAAATCTTCACAAAATAGCACCACAACCAAATGTAAAAATGTCAATCAAAAGGATAAAACAGTGGCTGTTGATTCTGGTAAAGGTAAAGAGAAAGGCAATCCAAATTTTGAAAAGCAGGATGCAGATCTTAGCAGTACTAACACCTTAGATAGTACTCCTGTCAAAACCATGTTATCAAATGTAAATAGAACAAATCAGCAAGGTGATGTTGCTGAAATACTAGCAGCTAGTAAGGCTGAGGCAAGTTCTTCAAAAAACCAAATTCCTTTAAGCCTAGAACAAGAACTTTCAAAGATTAAAATCTATGTTCCCCTTACTGAGTTAGCTTCCCATAATGTGTACAGGACCCAAATTCTGAGGGCTTTAAACATAGAGGACCAGAATGACACAATAAATTATAATGATGACCAGCCAGAGCTCATTTTTGGTCCTAAAGTTGAAGGGAAATCTCAATAAGGGATAGTACCTCCATTCTACATCAGTCTGAATGTTCATGACAAAATTCTACACAATGCTATGCATGATTCCGGAGCCTCACATAATCTTATACCAAAGGTGATAATGGAGAGGCTAGGACTAGAAATAACCAGACCTTACAAGGATTTATATTCCTTTGATTCAAGCAGGGTCAAATGTCTTGGCCTAATTAAGGACCTCTGTGTGAATTTGACTCAAATCCCAGCCAAGTGCCTAGTTATGGATGTAGTGGTGGCCGATGTCCCTCCTAAGTATGGCATGTTGTTGTCTAGGTCGTGGGGTGCCAAGCTGCAAGGTACAATGCAGATGGACGGGACATATGCCACTATTCCTGTTTTTAACCAGCCTAGAAGACTATACAGAGAGGCACACATGAAATTCATGGTCAGTAGCCCAGAAAAACCTGAAAAATGTCCCATCTACTCTGTCCATACTGACCTGAACTCTTTTATCCTTTACCATGATGAACCTTCGAATAAGTCAGAATCAGAAGACAGTAACGCAGATAACCTGTTAGAGGCCCCAAATCTAGAAATGAATGCAGTTCTAGACATGGATGAAAACGAAAGGGAAACTTTCGAACAATGCATTGAAATGACAAACCAAAATGAATATGGCCAAGATGGCCAAAAAAAAACACCCCATCGAGTTCATCTCCATGAAAGTCCCGAGGAACGAGGCCCAGTACAACAACTTGTTGACCTTAAAACAAAGCATGACGCTGAAACAGTTGGCGAGCAAGTCACTACAACAAGATTAATCGCCGATGAAGCTCAAGAAACACCTAACTCACAAGTATCAAAATAGTTTGATGCATTTGAAGATATTAACGAAACAAACGAAAGTCTCGACCCACAAGTCATGTGCCCACGGCTCTCGAAACTTGAAACTCAGGAAAACAACCTTCAATATGGCGAGGAACTTGAAAATGAGACACAAATTTGACTAAGTGCTGACATACCACCACAATCAGATAGCATGATAGTTAGCGAGATTACCAACCAAGGCGAAACCAAAAATAATCCTCTATGGACCATGTTCTTCGATGGGTCATGTACTAAGAATAGTGCTGGCGCCGGTGTTTGGTTAACAAACACCGAAAATGGCCATACAGAAAGTGTTTTGTGCAAATTGAATTTTCGATGCTCTAATAACATTGCCGAGTATGAAGCTCTCATTTTGGGCTTGCATCTGTTAGAAAATCTAGGAGCCAAAAGAATCCACGTATATGGCGATTCAGAATTAATCATTAGGCAAGTTAATGGGGAATACACTGCTAATCATCCCAGACTTAGAGCCTACCGAATGATGTTCTAGATCTGTTAAACATTTTCGAGGATCCAAAATTGATTTTTGTCCCAAGAAAACAGAATATTGCCGCTCACAATTTAGCTTTTACAGCTAGAACATGTTTAGCACCATATGAAAACGAGGACAGCACCGTTCAGGTAAAATTTAGGCCAGCCATACCCGATAATCAAAAATATTGGTAGGTCTTTGAGAATGATAAACAGATAGAGGATTTCCTGCTCGGTAAGAATGAGTTTGAACCATCCACTTCAGATTCTACATCCGATGAAAACTGTCTAAACGAAGAACCCCCTGAACAAGAACAACCATCTAGTCCTACAGATATCAACATGTTAACTCAAAAACTTGAAACTCATGCTGAAGATTATGAAGACTCAGAAAACGAAGATATTGAGGTATTAACACCGAGAGACAAGAACATACCCAGGGGGCTAGCACCGTTAGAAGACCTGTTTGATTTCAATGACGTGGCTAAGAAACCTGCAGTAGAATATACAGAGTCTGACGTTGAAGAATGCAACATAGGCACAAAGGATCAACCTAAAATGATTAAATTAGCTAGGTCCTTGCCACCAGACATGAAAAATAAATACATTGACTTGTTTAAAGAGTTTTCCGATGTGTTTTCTTGGAGCTATGAAGATTTAAAAGCTTACGATACAGAAATCATCCAGCACAAGATCCCTTTGAGAGAAAAACCAAAACCTTTTAAGCAGAAACTGCGTCGAATCAACCCAATACAACTGCCTCTAGTCGAAAGGGAAATTAAGAAAATGTACGAGGCAGGAATCATTGTGCCTGTAAGGTTTTCAGATTGGGTTTCTAACCTTGTAGCTGTGATGAAAAAGACAGGAGAAATCAGACTGTGCATTGATTTCAGAAACCTTAACAGAGCTTCCCTAAAAGACAATTACCCTTTACCCAAAATGGAGCACATCCTACAAAAGGTAGTTGGTTCAAAGAGGATTTCTATGTTAGATGGTTTCTCAGGATATAACCAACTTTTAGTACTCCCAGAAGATCAACTCAAGACAGCCTTTACCACTCCTTGGGGCACCTTCATGTATGTGAAAATGCCTTTTGGACTAATGAATGCGGGGGCCACTTTTCAAAGGGCCATGGACATTGCATTTTCAGAGGAAATAGGACACTTCATTGTAATTTACCTTGATGATATAACAGTTTATTCCAAAACCGATGAAGAGCACCTCAAACATCTAAGAAAGGTCTTTGAGAAATGCAGGAGATTTGGGCTATCTTTAAATCCCAAAAATACAGTGTTTGGCTTGCAAGAGGGTAAGCTCCTTGGCCACATTATATCAGAAAAGGGGATTAAAATAGATCCAAAAAGAGTTGAGGGAATACTACAGATTAGCCACCCTAGGAACATAAAATAACTGCAGTCCTTTATTGGAAAGATTAATTTCTTAAGGAGGTTTATTCCCAACTTAGCAGAGCTCCTTAGAAACATGAATAATATGCTCAAAAAGGAATTAGGAGTGAAATGGACTGTAGAGGCTAGAAAATCCTTTGAATTAGTAAAACATGCACTCACCCAAGCACCAGTCTTGATCAGCCCGGACTTTTCAAAAGATTTTCTTATTTTTTCCTTTGCCTCAGAACATACAATAGCTGCAGTTCTGTTGCAAAAAAACTCAGAAGGACAGGAACAACCTATTGCTTTTTTCAGTAAGGCTTTAAGGGATGCACCCTTGAAATATAACATAATGGAAAAACAAGCCTATGCTTTAATAAAGGCCTTAAAGGATTTCAGGGTGTATATTCTTCATTCCCACACCATTGCCTATGTACCCAACATTGTGGTAAAAGACATCTTGTCACAAGACCCTGATGGAAAGAGAGGCAAATGGATAGCTGTAATATTAGAATATGATTTGGAGATCAAACCCACCAAACTCATCAAAGGTCAGGGCTTGGCTCAATTAATGGCTGAATCTAACCTACAAGCCCTAGACATTAACATGATAGATGCCTTCGATGAGCAGGAAGAATTACCCCCTCCCACTATGGAAGAGCAGTTCCAAAACTCACCTTGGTATTCCAACATCTTGTATGTACTTACAAATCTTAATGCTCCTCCTGATTTATCAAAAACTAAGGCAAGGTTTTTAAAGTTGAAAGCTAAGAATTATTGCATTTTGAATGAATGTTTATACTGGAAAAATGCTAATGGTTTATTGCTAAAATGTTTGCCTGAAGTTGATGCAGAGAAGATCAAGCATGAATTCCATGAAGGAGAGTGCGAAGGTCATCTCTACTGGAAAACCACAGCCAAAAAAATCCTTAGAGCTGGCTATTATTGGCCCACCCTCTTCCAAGATGTCCATAAAATGATAATTGCCTGTCACAAGTGCCAAATTTTTGAGGGCAAAAGAAAACTCCTTCCCTTACCATTAAAACCTATCATTGTTGAAGCTCCTTTTCAACAATGGGGCCTAGATTTCATAGGAGAAATCCATCCTGCTTCATCTACCCAACATAAATGGATTCTTACAGCCACTGACTACTTCACAAAGTGGATAGAGGCCATCCCTACCAGGAATGCCACGGATTCTGTCATTATAAAATTTCTTGAAGACCATATCCTTTCTAGATTTGGATGCCCTAGGAAAATCATTACTAATAATGCTGCTGCTTTTGGTTCCAAAAATATGATTGATTTTTGTCACAAGTATCAGATTACATTGGGTCATTCTACTGCTTATTACCCTCAAGGTAATGGGCTAGCTGAATCATCAAATAAAAGCTTGGTGACCATCATCAAGAAGCTACTTGAACAGAATAAAAAGTCATGGCATAACAAGCTGGTGCATGCATTGTGGGAAGATAGGTTGACCACAAAGAAATCCATTGGAACCTCCCCCTACCAACTTGTTTATGGAGCAGATGCAGTGTTTCCTACCAGCCTGGGTGTACCAGTAATAAAATTAGTCCAAGAAATTCAGTCAGAAGAAGACAGTATGCTAAGAAGGATTAATGAGACAATACATCTCCAGTAGACGAGGGAAGAAGTTTACAACAGAGCTCAAAAAGTGCAAGAAAACATCAAGAAGTTGTTTGACAAGAGAGCTAAGGCTTGTGATTTCAACATTGGAGATAAGGTACTCAAATGGGATTCTAGAAGAGAGGAAAAAGGTAAACATGGAAAATTTGACAGTTTGTGGCAAGGCCCTTATATCATTCAGTCCACCATTGGTCCAAATGCCTTTTTTCTGCAAGAGTTAGATGGCACAGATCTGTTTGGGGGTCCTGTCAATGGCAAGGTCCTTAAGCATTACTACTGCTGAGTTCAATTTTCAAGTTTCATTTCCATTGTAAATATCATTGCTTCGTCAGTTTCATAAAAACGAAAATAAAAAATACAAAACAATAAAAGATAGAAAAGAGGGCAGAAAAAAAAAAAAAAAAAAAAGGAAGGCAAAGCCCCATGCCAAAAAAGAGAAATAAATCTGAAAGTGTGCAAGCTCAAATGCCACTCCTCAAAAAACACGCTTCTAGTTAGTCAAACTGTTTAATCTTGACTAATTAGCTTTAAATTTTTCTGCTGATAGGATAGTGAATTGGATTTGCCAAACTGTTTAAACTTGGCTTATTAGTAGATAGATTAGGCTAGAAAAGAAAGGTTCAAACAAGCCCAAAACCTGAACCTAAAGTTTCCAAGCAAGAGATGACTCAAATTTGTTTTATTTTTCTGAGTCATAAAGTTGTAAATCTAGTTCTAATCAACTCAAAATCTGAACCAGAAAGAAAGAAATAACAGCTCAAACAAATTCGAACCAGAGCTGAAATCAAGGAAAGCAAGTGGCTCTAACAAGCTCAAAACTTGAGCCACAAATAAGAAGAAGGATGCTTCAAAAAAAAATTTCATATTTCAAACCTTCAATTTTTTATTTTTAATAGTCTATGTGCAGCTTGTTTTTATGCCATAGATCACAGCAAGTCAAACAGTTCAATCTTGACTTGACTGTTTTTGAATTTCTGTCTTAGAATCTAGAGAATGAAATCTGTTGGACAGTTTAATCCCAACAGATAGTAGATTAGGTAGAGAAACATCCGAGCTCAACTGTTTAATCTGAGTTCAGGGAGAAATAAGGAGTAGAATTAGATTAGATTTCCTGTTTTCAAAAGAATAAAATGTTGAAAAAGAGTTTTCAAATCCAAGTGCACTCTAAATGAAGAAAAAATGTTAGATCAGTAGGATTGGGTAGGTAGAAAGCCTGTGTTGATGAAGATTCATTGTTTTTCAATGCTGCTAACCTTTTTTCAGCCAGAATAAGATCATTTTAGCAAAGACAACAACCCAAAGAACGAGGCATTGATCAACCTCCCAGAGAATGCAGTTCTGAAGTTCTTGATTGCTTCAAGAAGGCACCATCCCCAAGTGGAGCCACTGTTGGCCACCTGTAAATTTTGGTCTATCAAAAGGTGGCCAAAACATGTTTTCAGCCTTCAAGAAACACTTTCCTGGCCAAAATGTTATCTCTTGAAGCCTGTAGACGACCTCATGCTCATGTCTCAATGTTTTCACTGTTATTTCTCAGAAACTCAAAATTCTGCTAAAAATTCCATGAGAAGACTGCTGCAATATCCTCCTCCTTTTCCCCTTTTTCCTCTCAGAGACTAACCTTCATATTTTCATCATTTTCCTTTGTTCTCCATTTTTCTCACCCTCTTTTCATATAAATTTGCCTTTGCAGAGTTCCAAACTTCTTTCGAACTCTGTTGAAACCCTCAGAAACCTTTGAAAATCATGGAAAATCTGTGTAAAAAACCCCTTTTCTCTATTAAGGGTTTAAGCCCCTTGGCCTGAGTTTCCAAACCACTTCCCCAATACGCCCTCATCATAAAAACCAAGCGCCAAACCCATGAAGCGCTAATCGCATCGGAAAGATTCAAAGTGTGCATGTTTGTGAGCCATTTCAAAATGTCGATTGCGATCAGCCCCTTTGTCCTAAACCATAGATCGTATTATCATTTCATCTACCCCATAAGCCCACAATCGGGCGCTAAGCTTCTTTGAAAATCGTATCCGATGGACGTTTTTTCTTTGTAAAACTTGAAAACCCATTTTTCCAAAGTTTGTTTTAAAATGCCAAAATCACGTGTTTAAATAAAATGGGTTGATCAAAAAGACCGATGCGCAATCGCATCAGAGAAGTTACAAATGGGTTGATTGAAGGACCGGGCCCGAATGTTCCGATTGTGATTGGCCCTAGTTATATAAAGCCCCGGGCCCATGGTACTCCATACACCCAGTGGTCCCGCAATTGGGCGCCAGCCTATCATATATATATATTCCGCCCGATCCACTCAAAACCTTGGTTTTTATTGAAATTTATGGGTTTCTCACAAAGTATAAGGGTCCCACCGGTGCAAAGAATTAAAGGATCTGGACCATTGATCTAGACCAGATCTAACGACCCACGCACAATCGCAATGTTTCAATCGCATGCTTTGTTGCTGCCCTCCCGATTGCCGATCCTCGATTAAATCTGGGCCGTCCATCTCCCTGATGATCGGACGGCCTGCGCTCCATCGCATCGTTGCGTTCCAATCGCGTCCCCTTTACTGCGACCTGCCGATTGCGATCCTCCGATTAAATCTGGGCCGTCCACGTGTCGAGATCGGACGGTCCCAGATCACCCCCACCGTTGCTCATCGCGCAATCGACGGTTCTGTTTTATTCTTCCTCCCGCGTCATTTTAAATTCCTCTCAGTTAATCTCCACCATTGGATGATGCCATCCAACGGTCCTGCTCTCTTCCTACGCCTCTGAAGCAGTAAAACCAAATATGCAGGATTTTATAACAAATTGTTTGTATTTTGCAGGTTTTGATTCGAAGTTTTATCAATATTTCATAAGCATTGATAGCACATAAAGGCCTGCACGGCCCCGGCACATCAACAAGACACTGTTTTGATTCAAAAACAGTTAAAAAGTATCAGCACCGAAGACAAAATTTATCAAAACCAGAGATTGAAGACCCAAAAACATAGATCTCAAGTAGCTTAAAGTGTTTTAGGAAACGACGAAGACATCTGCCGAGCTGAGAAATTCCCCACCGCTATAAGAAGAGGCTAATTGAACCCTCTACAGCTCCAAAGACACCTGCAGTCTCGTTGAAATCAAAGACCGCCGAACAATTAATACTAATTGAGCTATCTTATCTCTAATTGTCAGCAGAACCATTCGAGAAGATTAAAGAACAGTTCAGAAGCAGATATTTAGATCATTTCATCTCGGGAAGTAGAAATAAAGTCACTCCAGCATGACACTGAGCTTCAAAGGATAGCACACTTCCCACTGATTTTAATCTTAAGTATAACTCAATTAATGCAGGTTAACACCTGTAGATTTCTTGATCGAGGCCCTCAAAGCACCGAAGAGTCATCTTCTGTATTAATTGATTGATCCAAACAGATCTTTTCATAGTGGACCACCGCCTCATTCTTCTATAAATACCTCTGTAGAAGATGAGCAAAAGGTTGGTCTCGGGACATCTGAACGCATGTAATAGTCATTTTGAAGCCACTGATGCCCTGTTCTGTAATTGAAAGATACATAAGCTGATATGAGAAGTTCAAAGTTGTAGAGACCCACCGGGCTTGCTGATTGTAACTGGTTTGAATATCAATACAAGCTGCTGATTCATGGAATTTTGAAACTATGTCAATGGTGATGTGTTCCTTACTCTCAATTGTCATTTTACTTAATGTTTTCACTCTGTTCACTTTCTCTGATAAATAGCAGCAAACATAGAGTTAGGATATGCTCTCCACGGTACCCTACTCTTACTGAAAGCTTTGTCTTCTATGTTTTCTTTATTTGAATGTCCTCTTCGAAGAGTTTATTAATGTAGGTTAGTTTAAAAGTACTTCCTGAAGATTCTGGAGAGTTCTTTGACAAGAATGTTTTCTATATCCTTGACATCAATTTTAGCGAAAAGTACTTAGTTGATCTAGATTTTCTTTGATTACCAACTTGCCTTATCGAAATATACCAAGGTGTCGGTTAAAACACTTACCCCATCTTAGCTGTTTAGAATCGTTTTTTTTTAACAGTTTAGTTGAACTAACGTGTCTGCATGCTAGTTTAAAAGCACTTAATTGATCAATAGAAAATATTTTTTGTTTTCCAAGGTACACGTTGAAAGCAAGCTAGTTTAAAAGTACTTACTTGATCTTAGACTGTGCTTTGTTTTTTCACTTGTTTAAGTCTTTCACTGCCTATTTGTTTCACTCCATTAATCACCTTAAGAGATCCTTTGATGTACATAACTTTCTCCATGGATCCTTCATGAATTTGCTAATCTAACAAATCCTCCTATGACTCATAGCCCAATGGGCTAGGCTGCCTTTTCTTTATGACGGCCTCCAAATATCTTCATTTGCAAAGTGCCACCCTTTATTTCTGAATCGCTTTCACCTTCTACTGTGTCTCTTCGTTCTGCAACCAAAAAAAAAAACAAACAAACCCATGCTCTTCAGTAATCAGCCTCAATATCAAAATCTCAGCCTTTGGAAGATCATATCTAACTATTTATAGAGAGATCCTCTGATTCAGAGGTACTAGATCCTGAACTGCATGTTGATGTTTCCTCCGTGCTTGGAATTTTCTCAATCTTGCTAATTATATATAACAAGCTCGACTATCCCCCTTCCTTCTTCTGCTTTTTTCAACTCCAAATTCAAAACTGCACAATGCCACTGTCGCTTGTGTACACATGAGGTAACCACTCAGGTAATGTCCCTGCTGTCAGAAACAACTCGGATCCCCTGAGCTGGCCCCTTCCACAATCACCCTTCGTGTGTGGGATGGCCATGCCTCCCATCCCATTGGCCTCTTTCGTAACTGCCCTATCACCCTTTCCGACAAGACTGTTTGTGTCAACGTGGAAGTTATCGACGCCCCTCTTGACTACAACATTCTTTTAGGGCGAAGTTACACCTACGCCATGTCTGTCGTCCCATCCACAGTCCACCGCAAGATGTTTTTCCCTCATAATGGAAAAATTATCACGGTTGACTAGTTGAATTACCATGAACCAAACTCTCAGACCTCCCCTGAGTCCACCATCTCTTCTATCACCAATAAGCCAACTGTTGAATCATTGACCAGTGTTTCCTCTGGCATCTACAAAGACTCCTCCTTTCTCGGAACTTTTCCTGCTCCTCCTCCTACTCCTGTATCTGACCCCAATTTAGTGAATTTTTGCATGATTCAATCGTCTCAGGCTGGCCTTCCACAGCCTGCTCTGGCTAGTCAGCAACCTCCATCTTGCCCACCGCAACCTGCTCCTAGCTCTTCACTTAAGTCGACTGAACCTTTTTCGCCTGGTCCTTTCCATCCACCTCCCACTCAGGAACCTCCCTTCCCTCTTGAGTCGGTTCCCTTAGGTCTCCACCATATGGGAGTTGTCCCTCCTGGTCATTACCCCGTCGGTCAGATACCTTTCCTTGGTCCCCCCCCCCCCCCCATTTATTCGGTCCCCGTCATGGCCACCCTTTCCCTACCTAATGTAACCTTGGGAATTCTAGTATTGTATCTTACTCCTCTAGCCGAGACCCCACCGAGCCACCCTAAACCATACATTGCTGTGACACCGGTGCAACCGATTCCCTTCACTCCTCCCATCGCTACGATACCCCTAGCCCCTCCGCAAGACCCTCCCCATACTGCAACCCATACAGGAAAGAAAAGAAAAACTCGTAAGGGGGCATCCAAATACAAGGCCATCGCACCCGACCCTACCCCTCCCCCTCCCCCACCCACCAAATATTGTGCCTTTTTTGATGGTGTCGGTCATCCCACCCATACTTGTCCTGAGTTGCCCCATATCCAACCCATGGTTAAAGTCGCATTCCCTGAATCTATGGTCCCTGAAACCTCTGTTTCTTCCTCATTCGTAGCCAAGAACTCAAAAGCTCTTCGCACCAACAAACCTTATGCTCTGTGCGGTGTCCATGGCCATTACTCTCACCATTGTCCTCACCTCACGCATTACCGAGCCTCTTTAGAGGTCATTCGCGATTATGAACTTGAACAAAATCAATCCGCCTCTCCCATCCTTGCTCAATATGCGTCAGGTCTACTCGAGGATCCTCCCACTTTGAAATTCCTCCCCTTGATGTTGAAATGTCAGAATTTGATGCTCCCCTCCTATACCTATCTTCATCCGCACAACCATCAGATTAAATTCCCTCCGAATCCACTCTATATGTTCTGCTTGATCCTCCTTTAGACACATTCTCGGGCTCTTCATGTTTTGACCATCTTTTTACCTGTTCTTCTGTCATTCCCCATGATGACCCGTATCTGCGCCTCTCTTCCTGTCCTGTTGATTTAGGTAACTTTGTAGCATCGTACGGTTCCCTTGCCCCTTCCATTCCCTCCCATAACCATGATCACACCATCTGTATATTCGATGTGCTTCACAGCCTGAGTTCTCGATCTTCATCCCATAGTTCTCACTCATCTCCCTCTCCTCAATCTCTGAGTCCTAGACTTCCTACCCAGACTTCTTCCTCCCATAGCCGTCAGTGGATGTCTATCCTCTACTCACACTGCCATCCTTTTTCTCATCCCTCCCATTTGTTGTCCTGTGACACTATTACATCGGCCCTCTCCCCCACCCCTTATCTTGGCTATGCCGATGGGGCAAATTGCTCTTCCCAGAATCTTGCTTCGGTAGCATGGGCCATCTTTTCCCCCTTGCATACCCTGGTTCTTGCAAATGGGCTCTGCATTGGTAATGCCACCAATAATCAGGCTGAATATGATGCAGTACGTGGCCTCTTAGCTGATGCTCTCTCTCATCACATCCTCCATCTACATGTTCATTTAGACTCCCTGCTTCTTGTCTTACAACTTAATGGTGTCTATCGTGTGCATAACCCCATCCTGTTTAGACAATATCTACGGGTGAAACTTTTGATACGTGAATTTCGATTCATTACTTTCACCCATATCCCTCGACATCAAAATCACTACGTAGATCAAATCACAAATCATGTTCTAGACTGGCATTTATCACACACAAGACAATAACATTTCACATCATCAAAAAAATGTACATAAATCATATATATATTATATAACATGTGTTTTTAGAGTCCATCTCCTCTGAAACATACAACATGCCCATAGCATGGTCCAAAAAACAAAACCACAAAATGGGGGGCACCACTTGCCCCTACATCAACGCTGGGGGGCACCACTTGCCCTACATCTAGTCACTCTCTAGAGGGTCCCGAGCCAACGGGTCTGCTCTCGCAGCTCGTAGATCACGCACATTATGAATGGCCATCGCCATGCGTCGCATGATACCTCACCATTCTGAGGGTAGCCCAATACATAACTCTATGTACTGGTCGTCTAAATCCTGCTAACCACACTCCGACACACCGGTCAGTAGCCCCTCACACCTACGATGGATGTCCTCCACCAGAGCGGCCATATCCTCATTCTGTGTTTTCCTTGATCCACTGGCACCTGTAGCTCCTACTGCTGCAGGTCGTCCCATATATCCGTCCGGTTTCACCGGAGCTATATCTGCATTCCCAAAAATATAAAGATTAGTACCATGATTACTAGTCAAAAACTCTAAAATGCACATAACAGATTAGTAGCTTGTCACTTACCATCGGGCCCCCACACTCGACCAGGCGGAATCGGCAAGTCCAGATCTCCCCAATAACTCATCCCACTATAGGGATATTCATCTATGTATAGTGGCATCTGATCCCAATGGGCGAAGAACTCTGGTCGAAACACCCGTCCGACTGCCCCTCATCCTCCTCTACATAGTAATCATCCCCACCGACGCATCTGGGGCTCTCTCGGACCTCCATCAGGCAAATTTATACGAGGTCAGAAGGTCGGGATCTTCTCAAAGAAGAAAGAGCACAAAACTCACTTGCCGCTTGCATAGTGACAACTGTCGTTTCACCGACACCAACATCATTTAGGCCCACCCATAGTAGGTACCCCCCAACACGCTCTCTACAATCATCATCTGCCCTCCAGTGATGTGATGGAACGCTTGGCTGCCAAAGATCCGCAACACTGCTGCGGCTACTGCCCGGGTCTCCAACCTCTCTAGATCCCCAATAGATATCCGCATTCCTTTAACTCGGACACCTGGTCGAAAATTTCGATCAAAAAACTCCATAATGTTACGCCCCCATGGTAACACTAGCTATGTATTTCCCAACATCCCTAATGGTGGGAGACCAGTCAAGAAATACAGATCCTGGACCGTCAGCTCGATCCTGTGCCCCTGCACTATAAATACCTCATGATCTGGATCCCAGTAACTGATAATCCAGGCCAATAAGGGCTCTCCAGCCCTCATCAAAGGGTTCTCCAAAAATTTCAGAACCCCATACCTAGCCAGTGCACGAAGGACACCCTGATCCGCTTGGATTTCCATCCGTAATGTACCTAAGTCTCTCTCTCTCCACTTGATCCGTATATCTGCCATATCTGCACAAAACCATCATTTTTTTCAGTCTCCAGATCCACAAACTGCATTACCTTACACCAAAACTGAATCTCAGCCCATAATAGCACTGAAACCTCCCACATCTAACAGGTCGCACTTTTTGGGAAAAACCTGGGCCAGGTCGCACCTTTCAGGCCAAAACCTGCGTCCCAGGTCGCAAATTTTGCCCCAAAAAGTGTGACCCGACCGTAATGATGAATTAGGGGCAGTTACTGAGATTTAAAACCCTAATCTGCAATTTGAATCCATCAAAAAAAAAGAGTAGGATTAGGCCTCTTACCTGCAACTGATGGATCACGATTCCAATGGTCAGTTTGTCCACTGCGATCGCCGCAAGATTTAGGGCCTTCTCTCCTCTCCACATTCACCACAGCTACACAAGAAAATGAATGATTTTAGAGGGAAAACGCCCTATTAGAAGAAAACCCCTATTTTTTCTTTCACCCGCTGTGACCAAATCGTAGCCCCGTTCGACACACCATCCGCACCATTGAAAATCTTTCATTGAGCACTCAAATGGGTATCTGTCAGTTTTTCATGTTGTGATACTTCACCATGACACATTTTGTCCATGAAGGGTCTATTTACCTCTTCTCAAAATCAAATTTCTTCACTTACGACACTTGTACATGGGGTACCACTTTGCCTCCTTACTCGTCTTCGTTCGTGTTGATTTTCATCATGAGCTACCCTATTGTACTCATGCTTTTATGGTCCCCCACTGGACCTATACTATGAGGCAGCACCATTGAGTCGCCCTTGTTTAGAGCATCCGAGTCGAGTCATCATCACATTCATGGAGTCTATCCCGAGTCCCTTTGTACCCCGCTATAGTCCTCCATACCTTCTTGCTTGGTCCCTCTCTCGTGTCGCACATTATGGCCTTCAGTACCCTTCTCCCCTATCCCTCATGATATTGTGACAGTCCCTGCCAAGCCATTCATGCCCTTTATGCTCTAACAAGGGAAGTCATCCAACCACTCCTCTGTATCCCTCATTCCATCATCATTATTAGTATTTACTTTTTTGTCGCTCTACTATTCTCCCTCGTGCCTAAGTTGGGGTTCCCTTATTGCCTCACCTATGGCGAACCTACTTCTGTCGACATCAGCTCATTTACTCCAGAAGCCAGGTCTCGGGGGCAGTGTACCTTGGTTCCTGCTCTTCTCAGCATGATCGTGATCTATACACTTGATGGTCCAGTGATGCAGCAATAGCTATTCGTGATCCCCGAGCGTGTGTGAGATGTCTCAACCCTCATGAGGGGGTGGCCCTGTAGGTAGCCCCCCACATGCTCGGATGACTTATTCATTTCCACCCTTGATGCAGCTCCTCTCAATTGATGATATCGGCTTCAACCGCTTGTAGCGCCTCTTCGATTTGCATGTATCAGTCAGATTTTGTGAGCCCTTCCCCGTGTGTAGGGGGCATTTGGGTATATTTGTATCTCATGTCCTCAAAACCTTCTTGTATAAGTCCTGACGGTTATTCCAGGCATCGTATGTATGTGGGATTCATCATTTTATTTCTCTGGCTCATGTTTAAGCCATCACATGCTTCATTATTGTGTTCCATGGTTTTCTGGGTGCCTTATTCTGTGTACTATTGTATAGGCGGGCATAGGTATGCCTCCCCCGTCGCCTTTAATACTGGTACCACTTAATTACCTAGAGACTTGTTGCACCTGTAAGTCTCGTCTCCTCCGGGTCTAGTCCTTTAGCACATTAATACTACCTTACATTTCTCTATCTCCCTTCCCTCTCGATACCTAGTGATTGAGTTCTTACAACGTACTTCGGTCATACGATTTTCTCCTAACACTCATACGTTGGGGGGTAATCTGTTACACCAATTTTTTGGTCATCTAACTCATTATCATTAGATGAACCCAAGTACACCATGTAAGACCAATTTTACCCTAAGTAAAATTGCTTTCACCATGTCAAATAACATTTGTCCATATTTGTTGGTCATATTTAACCCAAAACAAGGAAGTTAATTAAATAAATCATTATTTATTTAATTATTTCTTAGGAATAAGTTATTTAAATCATTATTTAATAATATTCCTAGTTAAATTTGACTAAATCATTTTTAAATAATTAAATAAATCATTCATTTAACTATATCCCCCATCATCTCCCTAAGATAATAAATAAATCATTTATTTATTTATTGTTTATAAATAAAGGAATTGACCAAAGTCAAAAGACCTTTTCCCTCCAACAAATATAATAAAATATTCCTAAAAGGTGGTTCTAGAATTTGATTAATAACATTTTATTCATGCAACAAGTTCTAGATAACCCCAATATTTTGTTATAAATAGGAGGGTTTTCCCTATTCATTAGTCACCTTCATTGCATTAGATCACACTAGATCTACTCTTGGTCACCATTTTCCATTTTTGCCTTGTGAGCTCCCATTGAGTTCTATGTTTATTTGGGTTTTCAACCACAATAAGAGAGAGGAATTTTAGATCTGAAATGCTGAGGACTTTCAAGAACCCATCCCATTGAGGAGAACCAGAAAACACCTTTCTTTTTTTCCTCTCAGGTGCCCCATTCTTCAATATAATATAAAATATTCTTTTAAACACATTGTTCTTCTCTTGTCTATTGGATGCATGGAGCCGTATTTTATTTTATCTGCTTAATGTATTTTATGCTTAGATCTGGATTTTTGCAGCATTATTTGGATCATCTAATTGCAGATTTAAAGATGTTTGGCAGCCATAATATATGTTAGGGCTATTTGTTATGCATAGCTAAAGTGATCTTTTACGACGAAAGAATCATACTAATAGCAAGGAACTAGCTAATTTAATCATTTTAGGCTTATCCTCGATGCCTATGTTGCATTCCTCGATATCAGACTCTGTGTATTCTATAGTGGGTTTCTTTGCTACGTCGTTAAAATCAAACAGGTCTTGTAAAGGTGCTAACCCCCTACGTATGTTCTTGTCCTTTGACACCAATACCTCTATGTCTTCATTTTCTGCGCCCTCGTACTCTTCAGTATAAGTTCCAAGTTTTTTAGTTAACATGTTGATTTTTACGAAACTAGATAGTTATCTCCCTCACGAGACACTTTGTTGAGGCAATTTTCATTGGATTTAGAATGTGAATCAGATAACTCAATTTCGTTCCTGCCAAGCAGGAATCCTCTACCTGTTTGTTGCCCTCAAAGACCTGCCAATATTTTTCATTATCTGGCACTGCAGGTCTATATTTTGTCTGAATGATGATTTGTTTATCACCAGGTGATTCTTGACATGAACTAGCAGCGCAGGCCAGCCCGTTTGCAATTATGTTTTGACTCCTTGGGACAAACATGAGCTCATATTTTGTAAATGTGTTCAGGAAATCTATGGAATTATTTCAGTATACCCTTAGTCTAGGATGTTTAATGGCATACTCTCCATTTAGTTGTTTGATGACTAATTTTGAGTCTCCCTGAACAATTATCTTCTTGGCTCCTAGTTCATTCAATAGACGCAATCCTAGGATGAGAGCCTCATACTTTGTGATGTTGTTAGTGCATTTGAAATCTAGCCTGAAAGCATGGCTTTCAGAGTAATTTTTTTCAGTGTCGACCAACCATACCCCAGCTCCCGCACTGCTTTTAGTGCAAGACCCGTCGAAGTTCATGCACCATAAGGGATTGTTTGTAGGGTTAACATCGTTTTCATCCCTATTGCCTTGTTCATCATTATGTTTTATTCTGAGATCCACAACATGTTGTGCTGGGTCTTGTTCCTCAGGATTTTTATGGATTTGAGCGCGAGGGGTAGTCTTTTGTTTGCCATCTTGGCTTTGCTCACTCTAGTCTATTGTTTCAACACACTGTTCAACAATTTCTCTCTCGTTTTATTCCATATCTAGAACTGCCATCATTTCTAGATTAGGGGCCTCTAACTGTTTATCTGAGTCGCTGTCTTCTGGCTCTAACTCCCTTGTGGATTCATTATTTTAAAGGATAAAATAATCTAGGTCTATATGGACAGAGTAAATGGGGAAATTTTCAGGCTTTTCTGAGCTACTGACCATGAATCTCATGTGTGCCTCTCTGTATAGTCTTCTAAGCTGGCTAAAGACAGGTATAGTGGCATATGTACCATCCATCTGTATGGTACCTTGCAGCTTGGCACCCCATGATCTTGACAACAACATGCCATACTTAGGAGGCACATCAGCCACCACAACATCCATAACCATGCACTTGGCTGGGATTTGGGTCAAACTCACACAAAGGTCTTTGATTAGGCCAAGGCACTTCACTCTGCTAGAATTAAAAGAATATAAATCCTTGTAGGGTTTGGTTATTTCCAGTCCTAGCCTTTCCCTTATTACCCTTGGCATAAGGTTGTGCGAGGCTCCAAAGTCATGCATAACATTATGCAGGATTTTTTCATGAACATTTAAACTCACATAAAAGGGAGGAACAGGTCCCTCTTGATATATACCTTCAATATTAGGACCAAAAATGAGCTATGGCTGGTCATCATTAAGATTGACTGTATCATTATTATCCTCAATATTTAAAGCCTTAAAAATTTTGGTCCTATATACACGCTGGGCAGCTAACTCAATAAGGGGAACAGAGATTCTAATCTTTGAAATTTCCTGATCTAGGCTGAAAGGTATTTGGTTCTTTGAAGAACTTGTCTCAGCCTTACTAGCCGCCAGTCTATCAGCAACATCAGCTTGCTGATTTGTTCTATTCATATTTGACAAAATGGTCTTAACAGGAGTACTAGCTGAAGTGGTAGTGTACTACTAATGTCCGCACTCTTTTTTTCATTGTTTTGAGTGCCTTTCTCTATACCTTTATCAGAATTCACAGCCACTATTTTATCCTTTTGTTTGAAAATTTTAGGCTCGGTTGTAGTGCTATTTTGTGAAGATTTGTCAGAGGTTTTGGTGTTGGGAGTTTGTTGACTGGTTTTGCTTCTAAGGTCATATTCTTTTTGAGACTCTATGATGAAATTTTCCATGTCTTGAAAATAACTTTCATCATCATCTCTTTTGTCATCATAAGGTGTATAAAGACCTTGTTTTCTATCATAATGAATCTCAAAGTCATCATTATCTACCCCCAGCATATCGATATCATCTTCCTCTGTTATATCATTTGTTTCCTCAACCTCACTTATATAGTTTTAATGAAAGGGAGGAGTGATCTGTTGATCATCTTCCCTAGGTCTGTTTGGAGGTTGGTTCCTTCTAAAATTCTGATTCTGGTTTTGGTTTTTGTTTTGAGGAGTAGTTTGGTTTTGACTGGCTTGTGCTATCTCAAGGATGCTCATTTTCTTCATCATTTCTTCCATCATTCTCTCCATTTTTGAGTTGGGAGTAGAGGGTGTAGATTCCTCTCTAAAGGACACTCTCTTTTCATTTTTCATTCTTGCTCTCTTCTCCATCAAGTTTACTCTACAGCAAGATCACCTTTTTGCATTTCTTCAAGAGTTGCAGGATCTCTCTCTCTCGGCTGATAGGCCATCTTAGGGTCAAACCCTTCAGGAAATTTGTTTAAAGCTGAGCCTTGTGGAGGTTTTAGATCTGGGGAAAGTGCATTATATACACTATTAAATCTGGTACAATAAGCTTGTACACTTTCCCCCATGTCTCTATGAAGGTTATTGTAATCAGAAAGGACTTGGAGAGGGTTTTTCTTTACTTCCCATTTGTTTAAGAATGTCTGATGGAACGCTTGGAGATCATTGATACTATGAGGGGTTAAGCCTTTAAACTATTTTCTGACTTCCCCTCCTAAGCTTTGAGCAAATAATATAAGCTTGACAAAATCATCATCAGTTTCATTTCAGTCAAATTAGTCATTCATTTTATCCATATGTTGTGATGTAGTTGTAGCATTGCTAGCATCATATAATGGAATTTTGGACTGATAGTCCTACGGAAGATTGGTTAATGGTACAGGAAGGACTAAGGGAGCATACCATGCTGCCATGATATGAGGTGGAGGTGGCTTTACAAGAGGTGGATTAACAGGAGGGAAATTGGGCTAGAATGGAGTGGTTTGAACAGTGGATGTAGGGTGAGCAGAAGTGGATGGACCGGGAGTAGATTGTTGAGCGGATCTTGGATGAGAGACACCTAAGTTGTGAAGGAAATGTAAATCAGGAGGTGTTGCTTCTCTGCTACCAGGATGTTCACTTGTTTCAGGAGATGAAAGTGAATACTCAGAATCTAACTGATCTAAATCATCAAGAGACCTAGTTCTAAAGGGATTCACTAAGTCAACTTGTGATTGTGGTAGAGCTGAAAGATTTTCAGGAATTGAATTAGCTCTTAAGGTTGATCCGAAAACAGTTGATAATTTAATCCTAGGAGACTTCCTAAGGATACTTTCTAGGTTATCAACTATCTTAGGTGGATCAGGGTCAGGATAGGCTCTAGTGTGATTCTTTCTAGAAGCCACTATGCTCTGTTTTTTATACCTAACTAAACAAGAAAAGTGTTAACCAGATATGACAATCTTTGAGCGGTTTAACTAATCCTTTCCTAAGAGAACTTTAATCCTAAAGCCCTCTTACTGAGTTTGAATGTTTTTATAATGATTACGGGTCCTTCCAGTGGATTATTAAGGTCTGCAGGGTTGTGGAGTCGCCAAGTGGAATTTTTTAGCTCTTTTGGAGGTAAAAGGCGTTATGGTCCACTACCATGTTTATTGAATATCAATGTGAACTATTTTTGGATTTTTTAAGTTCTAGTGGTTGTATGCGAAACTAAGGAATTTATAAAAAGCTGGCCAAGAAACTATGAACTCAAAGTCCCCAGTGGAGTCGCCATTATGTTGGGGTTCCTATGTTTTGGCCATTGACAAAAACAAAAAGATAAGACAACATCAAACCACTTTGGGATTCAAGGATCTAGCCCTCCTGAATCCAGAGAGGGATCTTTCTATGAATGAGTTTAAAGATATGATCTTTAAAGCCTGAAATGTGATATTAGGCTATTTAGGAAGAGCATGAGTTTGTTTTGTTTGTTTTGGTTGGGCAAATACATGACGAAGGTGAAGGCAGTTCATAATAAAGGGTGAAGATGTATGCAAATGAAGGAATGATTCGACTAATAGAAAGGGAAAAAAACAGCTTAACCCATTAGCCTATGGAGTCATAGGAGGATTTTAATTGGAAAACAAGTTTCAAGAAGGATCCATGGGGAAGTCACTTATGTCAAAGGATCTCTTAAGTTGATTGTATGGAATGAAACAGATAGGAAATGGAGAACACAAATGAAGAACAGTGAACAGCCTGAGATCAAGTAAGTGCTTTAAAACTATCTTGCTTTGGCATGTACTTAGAGAAACAAAACACAAAATTATTCTGAGATCAGGTAAGTGCTTTTAAACTACCCTGCATTGAATTACTTTCAGTTAAAAACAGTTTTAAAACAATTAGAATAGCTTAAGATCAGATGACTGCTTCGAAACCAACATGCTTTCAGCATATTCTAAAGGAAAATGTAGATAATCATCACAAAGAGCAATCTAGATCAGGCAAGTGCTTTGAAACCAACCTACTTTAATATACTCTTTCAAGAGAAATTTCAAATGAAGAAAACATAGAAAATAAAGCTTTCAGTAAGAGTAGGGTATTGTTGAGAGTAAGTCCTAGCTCTATGTTTGTTGTTCCTTATCAAAGAAAGTGAACAGAGTTAAAACATTAAAGAAAATAACAATTGACAGTGAGGAACACATCACCATTAACGCAAATCAGGATCCCATGAATCAACGACTTGTTTTGATGTTCAAACTAGTTACAATTAGCAAGCCCAGTGGGTCTCTACAACTTCAAACTTCTCATATCAGCTTATGTATCTTCAAATTACACACATAGCATCAGTAACTTCAGAGAATTATTACATATAGTCAAATTTCTAGAGACCAACATTGGCTCATCTTCTACAGAATTATTTATAGAAGAATGAGGAGGTGGGAGGATTTCCCAGGGGTTAAGTATCATTAATTATGAAATCAATGCAATTCCTGGCCTTTGGGAACCAGGAAAGGCATGCTGCAGGAATGTAATCATTTCTAATTCTGCTTCATGACTTTGTTTCTGCCTTTCAATGCCTAATGATTGAAAAATATATGCTTATGGGCTGTTCTTAATATTTTAAAATAGTTTTTCCGACAATTAGAGATAAGATCTTTGATTTGCATTAATTGTTCAACTGTCTTTAGGAAAACACCTCTTGTTCTGGTAGTGACTAAAACTTCTTTGATTCTTGTGAGGCTGTAGGTGTCTTTAGGAGCTGGAGAGTGTTCAGTTGGCCTCTTCTTATGGCGGTGGAGGATTTCTCGTCTCGACAGATGTCTTCGTCTTTCCCTAAAACACCTTTAATTTACTTGAGATCTGTGTTTTAGGTCTTCAATCTCCTCTTTCTGGTGTGTTCTATCTTCGACACTGATACTCTTTGATTGGTGCTTGATTTACTATGTTTTGCTGGTATGCAGGGCTGCGCAGGGGTGATATGGCACCAATGCCTTATGAAACACCGATGAAACGTGAATTTTAAACCCCGTGAATGATTTTCTCTGGTGAATCGAAGGTGGGAGGATCGTCACCCTCTGCCTTTGAATTTTCTTCAGATATAGCGGAAAAAACCTTTAAACCTTGCAAAATACGAATTTTTTTATAAAATACTGCATGTATAGGTTTACTGCTTCAGAAGGCACGTGGAGTGAGTGTGGCCATTGGATGGGCTCATCCAACAGTTGAGATTTATTGGAAGGGGTCAAAGGGAAATGGAGGAGGAATTAAATCGGAACCGTCGATTGTGCGGAGATCGACGGTTGGGAGTAGAGGCGAAAAGTCAAAGCAGATAAGTCTTTTTTGGAAAAATGGAGAAAATGGATTAAAAAACCTTTGTTTCGGCGAAAATGGTTAAAAATGGTATGTGGGTTTCAGGATGATTGTGGGCTGTTGGATGAGACCGGCTCACAAGATCAACGACGGAGATCATATGTCAAAAACCTTATAAAACACACTGGGACTTCAAACCTTTTAAATAAAACCATGCTGAATAATTTTCCCGAGTCTGCATTTGCTGACTGTGCAAGGAACCAACGGAAACCCGTTCCAATGCGATGATGCCATGTGGATGTTGATGTGGCGCTAGAGACCGAGGCGATGGAGTATGGGTCGTCGATCTGTAGATCAGATCGACGGAGGAGATTCTTTTATGACTGCACCGTACCTATGGTCAACTGTCGGGCTTCTTCCAAGCGTGATCACCATCCGATGAGTGGCCTCAGATCGGACGGCACACATCAATATCGCGCCGGGTCCACAGTCGAACTTTAACGTGAGATGAGCGGCAGTTTTCCAATAGTGCTCGAGGCCACGTGTTGGTCGCTGAATGGAATCGCTGCCAAACGAAAAAAACCGCCGCCCTCGCAAAAGCGGTGCGATGAATCCCGCCTGGTTTTTCTTTTTAATAAAATGAAAAAACACATTAAAAACCCAAAAAATCATTTATAACAAAGGTTTAAACTTTGGGGCAGAAAAATATTTGCAATACGGTTTGGCGCCCGTCTCCAGGGTCGTGGGTTTATGGAAGATAATATGGCCAGGGGCTTATGCATAGGGCTAATCGACGTCGAGCAATGCGATAAGTGCTTGGATGGCTAGCGCTTGGTACCAGCACCAAGGCGTATGTAGTGGAAATGGTTAAGGACCTAGCCCAAGGGGGCTTGAATCCATAATATAAAAAATGTGATTTTTATGAAGTTTTCAATGTTTTTCAAGGGTTTTGAGAGTTTCGATATAGTTAAAAAAAGTAGTTTTAAACTATGCAAGGTGGTTTTTTATGAAGGAGGAAATGAAACAAAGGAAAGATAGAGGAATTTTATGAAGAAAGAGGAAGAAAAATGAAGGTTAGTTCTGAGATGGAGGGAAAAGGAAAATGGATTTTTTGCAGCAGTCTTTCGCTTTGAAATCAGCAGAATTTTTTGAGCTTTGAAATGGGAACAATAATGAACAATTTTAAATAGAGGAGATGATGTCTTCAAGAGGCTTCAAGAGATAACATTGTGCATAAAAACTATTTCTTGAAGGCTCCAACAATGTTTTGGCCACCTTTTGATAGAACAAATTTTATAGGTGGCTAATAGCTACCAGGATTCTGTGAATGGGAGGGAGAAGATACTAGATTGGGAGTTACTATGGTCTGATTTGACACAAGAATAAATTTGACTGAGCACTAGAGATGGATCCCCATCAAAGACTAGTGATGAGGAGAACTGTGTCTTGGTTGGAAAGGTGAAGAAAGAAAACAGGAAGGCGTCCCATTCTAAATATGATTCCAACAAGGCAGGAAAGAAGCGAGACTTCTCAAAGGTAAAAAATTTCAACTATCATGAGCATGGACAATATGCTACAAATTTTCCACAAAAGACGACTAAAAATAAGGCCTCGAGAGGAGTAGCAGGTGAAGCACTACTTCACAGTTCGAGTTGGACTTCACTCTCATCACATGCATGGTTTCATCGGTGATGGGTTATTTTTGGTACTTGGATAGTGAAACTTCATTCCATATTACCGACAACAAATAATTCTTCAATATCTTGGAGGAGAATGACATCCAGATGCACATCCATATGGGTGACGATGGAAGGTATAGCGCTACCAGTGTAGGTACAATTACCTTTCATATGGATACAGGTAATCCACTCACATTAAAATATTTCATGTATGTTCCTCGTTTAAAGAATAATTTGGTTTATGTTTATGTGTTGGAAGATCGTGGTTATGATGTGATCTTCAGTGAAGGAAAGGTGTTCCTTCTTCACAAAGCCATGGGATAGGTGAAAAACATTGGGGTTTGAGTAAACAATATCTACAAAATAGATGTATAAGATTGTTAAAAATTTAGCACTAAGGCAGAGAAGGTGGAGAAATGAGACATTAGTGAGTTATGGCACATGAATTTGGTCCATCTACACTACAATTCTTTGAAGATCATGTAGCAGTTTTCTACAGGAATTCCAAATGTTACACTTGCATAGAGAGATACATGTAAAGGGTGTAAATTGGAGAAGTATACTAAAGCCACCTTTCATGATAAGGAAAGTCAATCTAAGGTTATCCTGTTGATCAGTGGTTGTCATTGATGTCAACCCAAGCAGCACCAGGGGATACCTTGATCTTGCATGGGAATTTTGACCTACCAAATTACTATATTTAGAGTCAAGGTTATTTTTTATGGTTTCTACTTGTCGATATGTTTCCGTTGATATATGGCTTGCCACTTAATTCTTCCTATTTTGAGAGTTATTTATGTTTGAAGCTAGTAACCCCAGTTAGTGGGCTAAAACCGCATGGGGTTGTGGAATGACAATAATAATTGGTTGTGGTCATTGAAAAATAATTAATTAATAATTTTTAAGCTCCTAAAATACCTCCCACATTCACTTGTTGAAGACCCTCTCAACCTAATCATTTATATAAATTGTGATCCTCATATCCTCCTCATGTAGGGTTTTCTCTACTTGAAACAGGTTATTGTAGAATTTTCGCTATAAAAAAAATTTATATGAAGGCTCAAAAAATGAAATTTTTATGAGGCGAAGCCAAAATCCTGAGGAAGATCATGTAAAAATTTTAGATCATGGTATGCAATATTTTCAGAGATATGATTTGTGGAAGTTAGGGTTTTTGCAGGCGCCTGAACTTCATCTCAAAGAGGTGGCCTTGGGAAAATTGTTGTAACTCTCTCTCTGAGTATTAGATTGAAATTATGTAAAATGAGGAAAATATTTCACAGACTTTATTTTTATGTGTAGCAATTTCAGAGCCGAATGAGGAAACAAAGACACGTGGCATGTCGTAAAAGTTCGCTCTACTGAACCAGTCCATAATTAGTTCATTGTGAAATATTGGACATAACTTTACCTTGAAGAATCCAAATTTGGTCAAAGCTATGGCATTGGAAAGAAGACTCAGAGGAATACTACAGGACTAAAAATCACATTTTGGGGATCTGAAATAACAGAGATACACCAGATTCAATATCGAGCGCCTAGAAGGGAAGAAAAAGCTAAATCATGTGTTGTCAAGGGCTGCAAAGGACCATAATTTCTAGGGCAGCAAAGAAAAGCAAGGTGAAACAAAGGAAAGCTCCTAGTAAGTATATTATGTATATGCATGTCCATCTCTTAATTGCATTAGGTTCTTTGTATTCTAATTTTTTTTTTTTTTTTTAGCACTGACATATGCTCTGCAAGATGAGGTAAGTTTTGCTATTATCATGTCATGGCTATTTCCTTGAAGACCTTTCGTGGGTGTTATATATTCATAAAGATAAGAATCAATGCATGATATAATGTTATTAAGAGTGAGAAAGGGCAGCATGACAAGAGCAATAATTAAGGTGTAGAACAACATCAATAAGTTCACCACATGAAGTCTTCACGTGAGCAACACTGCATACAGTCATTGTAAAGGTACCATTGTACTAAATCGTTGTAAAAGAATCATTGTAAACATTTTACAAGTGTCTATCTGCCAAGAATTGAAGAGGGAGTGTTGGGTGCTCTAAGATCATCATTTAGTATTTGTGTCATAGTTGAGGTTATGGTCTAGTGTGTCTTCTTCATCTACATCATTCTATATCATTGTAAAGTGGACCACTTTCCTTGGTACGAGAGTCAATTATTATTTTATTCTTCTATAGGGTGGTAGGCTGGTGCTAGGCTGGTGCATGAAGTCACCAATAGGTTCAATCCTGTGAAAAATTCAAGGTGATAGGGTGGTGCTAGGGTGAGTTGTAGCTCATTGGGTGTTGGGGCATCTGTTCAGTTGACTACTGAAGAAACTCAAGCATTGGAGCGTCCATCCAGTGGGAGATGGAGAAGAATGCTTTTCTAGATTATGGGAATTTTGAGCTTTATTTTCAATTGGAGTTGAATATTAAAGAATTATTAGAAAATAATTCAGGTGGTTTTTGTCCCGAAGGTGGTTTCCACGTTAAAAAATTGTGTGCATTTGTGTTCCTTTTGTTTACTAATATCATTGTAAAAACACTAATAATAATTGAATATTGACTAATGCTCTGAAATATTAATAATAATAATAATTGAAAGGAATATTGATTCACCCCCCCCTTAGTATTTCTAACAATCGGTATCAGAGCTTGGTTCCTTCAATAGGGTTTAACAGCTAGAAGGAGGTCACGGAGCATACCAAGAATGGTATACCTTTGTTCAATGAAAATAATTATTCACTATGGAAAGGAAGAATGGAGGTCTATCTCTTGGCGCAAGGTTACGAAGTATGGGATACTGTTAAAAATGGATTTATACCAACCAGAGATGAACAAGGTAAGAAGAATTTTGTAAATGATGAAAAAGCAAAGAATATTATTATCAGTGGACTTATTGAATCTTCTTATCATAAGATGTTGGGTTGTAAAACTGCCAAAAATGTATGGGAAAAGCTTGAGAATATATATGCAGGCGACTCAAATGTCAAAGACTAAAAGCTTCAAATATACAGAGAAAAAATTGAGCAACTCAGAATGAACGAAGATGGAAACATTGATGAAATCACCAACAGTTTGGAAGGATTGGGAGAGCTTGTTTATGAGAATAATATTATACGAAAGATTGTTAGAATGTTACCAGGGAGATTCAACCCAAAGGTATTGGTCTTAGAATACAATGCAAATATGGAAAAACTCAACAAAGAGGAATTACATGGAGTTCTCATAGCATATGAAATGAGACTTGATGAAGAAGAGGGTACTTCACATCTAGAAACTGCGTTCATTGCATCTAAGAAAACCAATAAGAACAAACAACCTTCAAAGGAAAATACTTTCACTTGCAAGTGTGAAGAAAAGGAAGATGATGAAGAAGGTATTTCAGATCGAGAATATGCTTACTTTACGAGAAAACTAAAAATTGGTAAGGAATAATTAAAAGGTAAACTTCCATTGATATGTTTTGGTTGTGGTGAGGCTGGGAATTTCGCAAAAAAATGTCTAAACAGAAATGATGGAAACTCAAAAAGGAAAGAAAGGCTTTAAGAAATTCAACAAGAAAGAAAAAATAAAGGATTCAAAAGGAACTTTCTCTCTAAAGAAGATAGATCATCGTCCGATGAATACAGTGACAACAAAGAAGAAACCAATGAGAGAGTATTGTTTATGGCCAAGCACAATAAACAAGAGGTATCAAACAATGAAGAAGAAGGGTTGACCATATAAGAATTTTCTGAGGAAATCAGGATTATAAAAGAGATCAAGGCTGACAAGATTCATTCCAATACTCTTGAAGAACAAGTGCAAGGTCTCAAAATTGAATTTGAAGAACACAAATGTATTCAAGAGTCACTTCAAAAGAAATTGGAAGAAAGAAACCAAGAAAGAGAAGCATTAGAACCCGAAGTAGTCTGGCTACGTAAGGAAGTGAAGAAGGGAAAAACTATCCAAAACTATGCCAGCAACTCAAGGGCATTGGAATAACTCATCAACAATCAATAATCTTACAACAACGGAACTAGCCTCAGTTACAAAGAAGAAGAAGTGGGACCTTCTATAACAAAATACAATGAACCTATGACATCTGACATGCATGTAGAATTCATTGGACAAGATTGGCAAGAACAACCTTGGAAGACAATTCCTCGATGAAGATTTCCATCCAGGTATCAACATATTTTCATGGATATTGTTATTCATGTGGGAAATTTGGTCATAAAGCTATAGAATGTTGCATGTACCATAGGAACCAATACAATTCCAGAAGATATTTCAAATATAAATGTCCCAGGGCTCAATGAAACATCAATAGATTTGAACATTTAAGAAATAATATGGAATGTTACAAATGTCAAAACCTTGGACACATAGCCAGGGGCTGTAGACTTGAAAATTCTCCAAAATAATATTTGAAGCCACAGAATGAATGAAAATGGAAGAAGAATAAGACTAATAATTGTGCTCTCGCTCTTTGTAATATTCCCTTTTTTGGTGTCACCTACTACAAGGTTAGGTTGGAATTCCAGAGTTAGGAGTAGACAGGTCACAGGTATAGATTGGTGCTATCAGTGGGCTCAGGACATTTCTGGAGGAGTCTTGAGGAGTTTCCATGGTGTCCAGAGGCATTCGCTCGATATATTCCATCATCCGAGAAGTTTGGTTTTCGTTCCGGTGCATTCCGATAACTTTCGAAAATTTGAGTTAATTCTGGGCTTAACTCAGTTGATTACGATCAAGGTGGAATTTTGGGAGGAACACATGATGGAAAACCTTAGTGTAATATCTCATTGGAACCAAGATGAGGATACCTACAGTGTGGGACGGTTAGACATGGGTTTCAGTGACTAGAGGAGGCGTGGTAGCAGATTTACCCTTTTCTGCATTAAAAAGGAACATTTTAATAAGAGGGAAAAGTGCTCCATGAATAAAATAATAACAAAATAATGCTCTAGAATGCTCCAAGAAATATATAAAAGAAAGGGAGGAGGCCATTGAGAGATATCTTTTGGATCATATAATTTCTTGTATAAGAAGTTTGAGACATGGTTCTCTACTTCAGCCGTAGCCCCAGGACGGAAACCCTCGGGTGATTTGTGAGTGTTGGATGAAAACCCAACTCTCCTTGAGGAGGCTTCATTCAGAAGTTTCGCAGAGCTTTAGGGATATTGGAGTGAGTATCATTCAGATCTTCAACAGGTGCTTCAGTGGATTCAATGGTAGCTGTTTCCGGAGGGAGAGTGCAGCAATTTAGTTTTGGAGGCCATCGTCATGTAGTAGTGCAGCAGATTGTATTATTGGCCAGTTCCATCTCATATCTTTTTGGGTCAGATCTATATGTAAACCCTATTCTTATCTATAATAAAAGCTAAGATTCTTCCTGTTGTATGTGGTATTGGATTGCAGTATCTTATGTGGTTAATTTTACATGGCAATATTTGGTTAATAAAATGTTGATTTTACGGCATTAAGTTAGTTACTGCAATATTAGTTAAAATATCCCATTTGGGATATTACAGTGGTATCAGAGCCTCGATCTTGGCTCAGCCTGCATGTTTTCCATTTTCGGTTGCAACTATTTTGGTTAGAAGGGCCTACGTTGTCATTGGTGGAGGTGCATTTGTGGGAGCTTCATTGGTGGGATTTTAGAGCTGGGGTGTTGGGGAAATTGATAGGAGAGCCATATGAGGAGGTTGGCTGGGATTTTGGAGAGCAATGATTGATAGTAGCAGCTGAAGTGCCAGAAAATGAAATTGGAAGAGGGACAAACTACAAAAGGTCATATTTTGAAGGTTGGAATTAGAAGAAACTGTTTCTTGGTTTTTCTGGGTTTTGGGCAAGGATCACCTTCCCAAATTCATAGAATTTTATGAGCAGTTTTCAGTGGTTAAATCAGAGGCCAAAGTTAGGCAGCACTATATTATTAGAGCAGCTGTGCAGTTTCTGGAGGAGCTTGCTATTGGAGTGGTTGGATTTTCTTGCACTTATCACTTGGTGCATGCAGCTTGCCTTGTGCAAGTCCAACTAAACCACTGTTACTTCCATATATGTCGTTGAAACAATGAAGTTTTCAAAAAAAATCCTAAATCAACATAGCAGTGCCTCATTGGGTTGCAATCTAAACCAAAGACAAAAAATACTAAACAATGCAGAAGTTAGTTCCTTGAAACAAAACAACAGACCCTTCTCCAAGGAGGTACATAATTTTCTCCAACAAAGGCAGGTGAGGAATTTACAAAAGGAGAGAGAAGTGGGAAATTGGATTTATGCACTTGGGATGGAAATAAAGAGTGGAAGATCAGAAAATGACTTTCCCATGTTGGAGAAAGTGGAATCCTATCTTCCAAAGATAGAGAAATCTGATTAGAGTTTAAATTGGGCCTTGGAGCCATCTATGCTTGCATTGGTATAAGCCAGATTCTTGGAACATCCAAGTGAGAGAGTCAAGCTTATAGTTGCCTCTTGTTTCAGTGATATTTTGAGGATAAAAACACCCTTCCCTCCCTACAATGATGACATTATGAAAATAATTTTCAGATTGATAGTAGGAACCTTTTGAGATTTGGACAACTGTGCAGGCTCTACATTTGGGAGGAAGATTAAGGTTTTAGAAGTCATGGCCATGACTCAGACTTATGAGATGATGTTTGACCTTGAGTGTGATGGCTTGATTCTACAGATGTTCCAATGCTTCTTCAGCATTAAGAGACATCACTCTGACACAGTCATAACACACATGCAGTCTATCCTGTCGTCATGTATGGGAGTCCATGAGGCCATTTGCAGGGAGTTGCAGACTAGGTAACTAAACATTTGGAGAAGAGATAAGTTGGTCTCATCTGCTACTTATGAGCTAGACCAAGGGCTAATTGAGCATAACATTGAGATTTTCAAGAGACAGTCGACGAGAGAGGAGTTTCTCCAATTTGGTGGATCAGGCAGCAGAAATGAGCTAAGGAGGAAGGGACTTTTCTTCATTTGCAAAAAACCTTGGGGGCCTAATAAATCATGCTTGAGTGATGGAGAAAATGTGCTGGAGGCAGAATAGGAGGGCATTCCTTCTGTATGCCAGGATGAGGACTCTTATTCAGGTGAGTCCATGGGATCAGATGCAGATGCCTCAAGGGAGCAAGAGTAGTCATGCTGAGATGATGATAGTAGACCATAGATGTGTCCCACTGTGCAAGGTGAGCAGTTAGGGGACTCTATGGGAGAGACTCTGGGTGATGAGTTAGTTGTGATGATTCAGCCAGAGCAACATATGATGGAGCCTGAGTCAGTAGAGGAGGATACTATGCACATCATGCATGATATTCCCTTGGGGGAGAGCCAGATAGAGGCTCACATTGAGTCTATGATGGATATAAGGCTAACCCTAGGGTCAGCCACTGATGAGGAGCAATCAGATACATAGACACCGAGTATGGTGATAGCAGTTACAGATCCATATACTCTGGAGATGTTGGGGGTAGATGGGATAGTCCTGTAGGGGGCTAGCAGACAGCAGGAGCATTACATTCCCGATCAGGAGAGAGATGAGCTGTTGGAGATGGTGTAGCATCCATTGTTGGACCAACACACTGATGAGGTACAGACAGATGCACATGCAGTCAGTAGAGTTGCAATACTTTTAGGGAGTATCACTCTCCAGGAGTACACCTATGGAGCTTGTAGCATATCTTTCCCACTTTGGCCCATTATAGAGAGAGAGGATTTCTTCTATAGGAAAATTTCATTGGCAGATAGGGCAGAGCAGGGTGAGTTGATTACAGGTTGGTGGAAACACTCCAGGTGTGTTCCCTATATAGTTGTTGATACATTGGATTCTTCTTCCAGGATGGATTGGCGGGATATCATGAGTTGGTAACCTCTTGATGGTACAATATTCTTTGTAGGGAGCACAGCAGAGCAGGGGCCCTTAGAAATGACTGATGATACATATTCCAGTTGGCATTGGGGTAGATTTTTCATCATCCCATCTTGATTTCAGGAGAGTAGTATTAGCATTGGATTTAGTCAATGAGTTGGTACATAGTTGGTGGGGCAAATTACACCGTCATAGATACAAAGCAGCAAGAGATGTTGTCTTCACCTTTTAGAGCATCATTCATAGCTAGAGCCAGTGCACAGTCTGAGCCGTGGGACTTGGGCAATGATTGGCCTTCGTGGCATGGGGATCCGGGAGGATTTTTTGATGAAAAGTATAGCGAGAGATCATTTTGGGATCCATACATTGAGGGGTTTATTCCAGGTGACTTGACATAGGCACACAGTAGCACCAGGAAGTTTGTATGGGATCTACACATTGGGTCTCAGTTACATCGGGCCAACATGGTGGCCCACACATTTGGATTGTTTGAGGGAAAGAAATCTTGGGGCGGAAGGTCTGTAATATTCCCTTTTTTGGTGTCACCTACTACAGGGTTAGGTTGGACTTCCAGAGTTAGGAGCAGACAGGTCACAGGTACAGATTAGTGCTATCAGTGGGCTCAGGAGATTTTTGGAGGAGTCGTGAGGAGTTTCCATGGTGTCTAGAGGCATTCGCTCGATATATTCCATCATCCGAGAAATTTGGCTTTCGTTCTGGTGCATTCTAATAACTTTCGAAAATTTGAGTTATTTTTGGGCTTAACTCAGCTGATTATGCTCAAGGTGGCATTCTGGGAGGAACACATGATGGAACACCTTAGTGTAATAGCTCATTGGAACCGAGACGAGGATACCTACATTGTGGGATGGTTAGACACGGGTTTTAGTTACCAGAGGAAGCGTGGTAGCCGATTTACCCTTTTTTGCATTAAAAAGGAATATTTTAATAAGAGCGAAAAGTGCTCCATGAATAAAATAATAATAAAATAATGCTCTAGAATGCTCCAAGAAATCTATAAAATAAAGGGAGGAGGCCATTGAGAGATATATTTTGGATTATATCATTTTCTTGTATGAGAGGTTTGAGACATGGTTCTCTACTTCAGCCGTAGCCCCAAGACGGAAACCCTCGGGTGATTTGTGAGTGTTGGACGAAAACCCAACTCTCCTTGAGGAGGCTTCATTCATAAGTTTCACAGAGCTTCAGGGATATTGGAGTGAGGATCATTCAGATCTTCAACAGGTGCTTCAGTGGATTCAGTGTTAGCTGTTGCCGGAGGGAGAGTATAGCAGTTCAGTTTTGGAGGCCATCGTCGTGTAGCAGTGCAGCATATTATATTATTGGCCAGTTCCATCTCAGATCTTTTTGGGTCAGATATATATGTAAACCTCATTCTTATTTATAATAACAGCTGAGATTATTCTTGTTCTATGTGTTATTGGATTGCACTATTTTATGTGGTTAATTTTACATGGCAATCTTTTGTTAAGAAAATGTTGATTTTACGAAATTAAATTATTTACTGCAATATTTTTTGAAATATCCCATTTGGGATATTACAGTGGTATCAGAGCCTCGATCTTGGCTCAGCCTGCATTTTTTCCATTTTTGGTTGCAACTATTTTGGTTAGAAGGGCCTACACTTTCATTGGAGGAGGTGCATTTGTGGGAGCTTCATTGGTTGGATTTTAGAGCTGGGGTGTTGGGGGAATTGATAGGAGAGCCATATGAGGAGGTTGGCTGGGATTTTGGAGAGAAATGATTTACAGTAGCAGCTGCAGTGCTAGAAAACAAAATTTGAATAGGGCCAAACTACAAAGGGTCATATTTTGAGAGTTGGAATTAGAAGAAACCCTTTCTAGTTTTTTCTGGGTTTCACGCAAGGATCACCTTCCCAAATTCCTAGAATTTTCTGAGCAGTTTTTAGTGGGTAAATCAGAGGCTGAAGTCAGGTAGAAGTGTATTCTTGGAGTAGCTATGCATTTTTTGGAGGAGCTTGCTATTGGAGCAGTTGGATTTCCTTGCACTTATCACCTAGTGCATGTAGCTTGCCTTGTGCAAGTCCACCTAAACCACTGTTACTTCCATATATATCGTTGAAACAATGAAGTTTTTAAAACAAATCCTAAATCAACATAGTAGTGCCTCATTGGGTTGCGATCTAAACCAAAGACAAAAAAATATTAAACAATGCAGAAGTTAGTTCCTTGAAACAAAACAACAGACCCTTCTCCAAGGAGGTACATAATTTGCTCCAACAAAGGCACCCGAGGAATTTACAAAAGGAGAGAGAAGTGGGAAATTGGATTTATGCACTTGGGATGGACTTAAAGAGTGGAAGAATAGAAAATGACTTTCCCATGTTGGAGAAAGTGGAATCTCGTCTTCCAAAGATAGAGCAATTTGATTGGAGTTTAAATTGGGCCTTGGAGCCATCTATGCTTGCATTGGTACAAGCCAGATTCTTGGAACATCCAAGTGAGAGAGTCAAGCTTATAGTTGCCTCTTGTTTCAGTGATATTTTGAGGATAACAACACCCTTCCCTCCCTACAATGATGACATTATGAAAAGAATTTTCAGATTGATAGTAGGAACCTTTCGAGATTTGGACAACTGTGCAGGCTCTGCATTTGGGAGGAAGCTTAAGGTTTTAAAATTCATGGCCATGACCCAGACTTATGAGATCATGTTTGACCTTGAGTGTGATGGTTTGATTCTATAGATGTTCCAATGCTTCTTCAGCATTATGAGACATCATTCTGACACAATCATAGCACACATGCAGCCCATCCTGTCATCATGTATGGGAGTCCATGAGGCCATTTGCTGGGAGTTACAGACTAGGTTACTGAGAATTTGAAGGAGAGAGAAGTTAGTATCACCTACTGCTTATGAGTTAGCCCAAGGGCTAGCTGAGTAGAACATTGAGATTTTCAGGAGACAGTTGACCAGGGAGGAGTTTCTCCAATTTGGTGGATTAGGCAGCAGAAACGAGCTAAGGAGGAAGGGACTTTGCTTCATTTTCAAAGAACCTTGGGGGCCTGATAACTCATGCTTGAGTGATGCAGACGATGTGGTGGAGGAAGAACAGGAGGGAATTCCTTCCGTATGCCAAGATGAGGACTCTTATTCAGGTGAGTCCATGGGATCAGATGCGGATGGTTATGGGGAGTGAGAGAATTCATGCAGAGATGATGACAGTAGACTAGAGTTGTATCCCAGTGTGAAAGGTGAGAAGTCAGGGGACTCTACAGGAGAGACTCTGGGTGATGAGTCACTTGCGATGATTCAACCAGAGCAGCATATGATGGAGCTTGAGTCAGCAGAGGAGGATACTATGCACATCATGCATGATAGTCCCTTGGGGGAGAGCCAGATGGTGGCTCACATTGAGTCTATGATGGATATACGGCTAACCCTAGGGTCAGCCACTAAGGAGGAGCAATTAGATACGGAGACACCGAGTAAGGTGACAAAAATTACATATCCATATCCTAAGGAGACGTTGGGGGTAGATGGGATAGTCCTGCACGGGGCTAGCAGACAGCAGGAGCATTACATTCCCGACTAGGAGAGAGATGAGCTATTGGAGATGGTGGAGCATCCATCATTGAACCAACACACTGATGAGGTACAGACAGATGCACATGTAGTCAGTAGAGTTTCAGTACTTTTAGGGAGTAACACTCTCCAGGAGTACATCCATGGAGCTTGCAGCATATCTTGCCCACTTTGGCCCATTATAGAGAGAGGGGCTTTCTTCTACATGAAGATTTCGTTGGAAGACAGGGTAGAGCAGTGTGAGTTTATTATAGGTTGGTGGCAACACTCCAGGTGTGTTCCCTATACATTTTTTTCTACATTGGATTCTTCTTGTAGGATGGATTGGCAGGAGATCATTAGTTGGTATCCTCTTGATGGTATGATATTCTTCGTAGGGAGCATAGAAAAGTAGGGGCCCTTAGACATGATTGATGATACAAATTCCAGTTGGCATTTGGGCAGATTCTTCAGCATCCCATCTGGATTTTAGGAGAGCAGGATTAGGATTGGATTTATTCAAGCGTTGGATTGGAGAGAGGTGATGAGTTGGTACACAGTTGGTGGGGCAACTTACACCGTCATAGATACAACGCAGCAGGAGACATGGTCTTCACCTCTTAGAGCATCAATCATAGCTAGAGGCAGTGCGCAGTCCGAGTCGTGGGAATTGGGCGATGATGGGCTGTCGTGTCACGGGGATCCGTGAGGATTGTTTGATGACAGGTACAATGAGATATCAGTTTGGGATCCTGAAATTGAGGGGTTTATTCCGAGTGACCTGACATAGGCACATAGTAGCACCAGGAGGTTTGTATGGGATCTAGGCATTGGGTCTCAGTTACATCAGGCCAACAGGGTGGCCCACATATTTGGATTTCTTGAGGGCAAGAAATCTTGGAGCGGAAGGTCTGTAATATTCCCTTTTTTGGTGTCACCTACTACAGGGTTAGGTTGGACTTCCAAATTTAGGATCAGACAGGTCAGAGGTACAAATTGGTGCTATCAGTGGGCTCAGGAGCTTTTTGGAGGAGTCTTGAGAAGTTTCCATGGTGTTTGGAGGCATTCACTCGATATATTACATCATCTAAGCAGTTTGGGTTTCGTTCCGGTGCATTCCAATAACTTTCAAAAATTTGAGTTATTTTTGGGCTTAACTCAGCTGATTATGCTCAAGGTGGCATTTCGGGAGGAACACATGATGGAACACCTTAGTGTAATAGCCCATTGGAACCAGGAAGAGGATACCTACATTTTGGGACGGTTTGACACGGGTTTTAGTGACCAGAGGAGGCGTGGTAGCCGATTTACCCTTTTCTGCATTAAAAAGGAATATTTTAAGAAGAGGGAAAAGTGCTCCATGAATAAAATAATAATAAAATAATGCTCTGGAATGATCCAAGAAATTTATAAAAGAAAGGGAGGAGGCCATTGAGAGATATCTTTTGGATCATATCATTTTCTTGTATGAGAGGTTTGAGACGTGGTTCTCTACTTCAGCCGTAGCCCTAGGACGGAAACCCTCAGGTGATTTGTGAGTGTTGGACGAAAACCCAACTCTCCTTGAGGAGGATTCATTCAGAAGTTTCACAGAGCTTCAGGGATATTGGAGTGAGGATCATTCATATCTTCAATAGGTGCTTCAGTGGATTTAGTGGTAGCTATTTCAGGAGGGAGAGTATAGCAGTTCAGTTTTGGAGGCCATCGTCGTGTAGCAGTGCAGCAGATTGTATTATTGGCCAGTTCCATCTCAGCTCTTTTCGGGTCAGATCTATATGTAAACCCTGTTCCTATTTGTAATAAAAGCTGAGATTTTTCCTGTTCTATGTGGCATTGGATTGCAGTATTTTATGTGGTTAATTTTACATGGCAACATTTTGTTAAGAAAATGTTTATTTTACGGCATTAAGTTATTTACTACAATATTAGTTGAAATATCCCATTTGGGATGTTACACTCTCAAGGCTAAAAACAATAAATATGTGTGGTACGTTGGTAGCGGTTGCTCAACGCATATGACTAGAGATAGAAATAAATTTGTGTCTCTGAAAGAGAAGAAGGATGGAACCATATCCTTTGGAAATGATGGGTCTTCAAATGTTATATGATCAGGTACCGTCACTCTTGGAAGAAAATATGTTATAGCCAAGAATGTTCTATTGGTTTAAAACATGAATGAAAATCTGCTCATTGTTGGGAAAATGTGTGATTAAGGACACATAATTCTATTCAACTCCACAAAATTTGAAATTAGGAAAGGCGGGTATGGTAAAATTGTGGCTACAACAATTTGAGCTCCAAACAACATATATGTTTTAGATGAAGCAACTAAAGCATGTCTACTAGATAAAGAAGATGAAAGCTAGTTATGGCACAAACAAATGGGTCACATAAAATTTAACAATCTTGTCAGGATAAGAAAAATGAAGCAGTACGAGAAATGTCGAAAATCTCAAAACCTTACAATACACTAAGTGAGGCTTGTCGGCACGGCAAGCAGACAAAAGTCGAATTTAAAACAGAATAACACTTCACATCACATCCATTGGAATTGATACATACTGATCTATGTGGTCTTGTGAGAACAAAAGGCTTAGATGGAGAATTATATTTCATGTTACTGATAGATGACTATACCAGGATGAAAATCGTCAATTTCCTAAAGAAAAAATTTGAAGCATTTGAGTGCTTTAAGATGTACAAGGAGTTGGTCGAAAATGAAACTAATTTGAAAATAAATCTAAGATCAAATAATGGCGGAGGATTCACTTCCAAATTATTTCAGTAATATTGTGACAAAAATGGAATAAAAATACAAGTTTCAACAGCACGAACACCTCAGCAAAATGGAGTTGCTGAAAGAAAGAATAGAACCATACAGGAAATGGGTAGAACAATGTTGAAGGACTCAAAATTGGATGAAAAATTATGGGTTCAAGAAATTGATACAATAGTCTTCATTATCATCCGAAGTCTTCTCATAAATAATTGCAACATGACCCCATATTAATTATGGAAAGGAAAACTGGCTAATGTAAAATATTTCATAATATTCAGAAGCAAAAGTTATATCAAAAGAGAAGGTCAAAAGTTGGGTAATTTTGAATCATGTATTGATGAAGGTATCTTTGTTATTTACTCATGCAAAAGAAAGGCTTATATATGTTATAATCTAAGACGAATACAGATAGTGGAGAGCATAAATGTTACATTTGACGAAGATGGTGCTCTAACGAATAATGATGAGGATATAGAATCTTTTAAACTTCAGACAGAGGCTAAAAAAGACACAGAGAAAATTTTAGAACAAGAAGCAACTATTAACCAGGAAGAAGTAAATAATGATCATCAAGATATACTGGAACAAAAACAAGAAGCTCCTCAAAAGAGAAAAAAATAACGGATTCAAAAGAACCATCCATCAAATCAAATCATTAGTGACATAAATGAAGGTCGACATATTCTTTCATCACAACAAGCTCTCATTTCTTTTCTAGCAACCTTTGAGCCTAGTATTTTTGAGGAAGCCAACCAGAATGAACATTGGGTAGCAGCTATGAATGAAGAACTGGATCAAATCGAGAAGAATAAAACCTGAGAATTAGTTCCATGACCAAAAGATAAAAATGTCATTAGGACTAAATGGGTGTTCAGGGACAAATTGAATGAATATGGATAGGATACCAGAAACAAATCAATATTGGTTTGCAAAGGCTATGCACAAGTGGAAGGAATTGATTTTGACGAAACATTTCACTAGTTTCCATAATGGAAGCCATCCAAATGTTTCTCGCCTATACATGTTTAAGAAAAATCAAAGTCTACCAAATGGATGTTAAGTCAGCATTTCTAAATGGGGAATTAGAAGAAGAAGTTTACATCGAACAACCTGAAGGTTTTCTTCTACCAGAAAAATAAGACTATGTTTGTAGGTTAAAGAAGGCTCTATATGGTCTCAAGAAGGTTCCCAGAGCTTGGTATGCTTGTCTTTATGGATATCTACGTCAACAAGGGTTCAAGAAAGGTACTACTGATAGCAATATTTATGTACAAATAGATAAATATAATTTAACAATTGTTGAGGTATATGTGGCTGATATAATATTTGGTAGCAATGATGATTGACTAAGTAAAATAAATTCTACAAAGATTCAAAGTGAGTTCGAGATGTCTTTACTTGGTGAGCTAACATACTTCTTAGGGCTTCAAATATCTCAGCAAGAGAAATGAATATTTATATGTCAAGCTAATTACATCAAGGAAATGGTCAAGAAATTCAACATGGAAGATTGCAAACCCATCCTACCCCAATGGTAACAAGTTTCAAATTGAGCATAAACAACTCATCTAAGGATGGGGATCAAAGGTTGGACATATATATGATTGGTAGTCTTCTATATGTAACAGCCTCTCGTCCAGATTTTATGCAAGCATTTGGACAAGTAGAAAGATTCCAAGCAACACCAAAATAATCACATATTATTGTTGTCAAAATAATTCTTCGATATCTAAAGGGCACAACAGGATATGGCTTGTGCTATCCCAAGGGTAGCAATTTCATTATTCCAGCCTTTACAGATTTAGATTGGGCAGGAAGCGTTGATGATCGTAAGAGTAATAGTGGAGCAACATTCTATCTAGGTGGTTTTCTCATATCATGGTTGAGAAAAAATCAAACCTCAATCTCATTATCTATAATGTAAGCATAATACATTGCAGTGACAACTTGTTGTACTCAAGTCCTTTGGATGAAACAAACTTTGCAAGATCTTAAAGTACAGTTCAGTGAGCCTATTCCCATATTCTGTGATAACACCAGTGCTATCATCATCTCCAAGAATCATGTCATGCATTAAAAAACAAAACACATTCCGATCAAATATAATTTTTTTAGAGAACAAGTTTCTGAAAATAATATCAAACTTGAATATGTTGGTATAAGAGAAAAAATTGTTGATATCTTCACTAAACCTTTACCTCGTGAAGCATTTGAATATATTCGCTAGAAGCTTGGGATTCTCCCAAGTTCTCATTATATTTTCCTTATTCAAAATATAAAGGGGGAGTGGAAGTGTGTACAGGTCTGTAGGATGGTTGTGTGTCAGGGAGGGTTATCATTTTCCACTGATGTCAAAGGGGGAGATAATGTTGTAGGAAGAGGTCTCATGATCACAGAGGGAGTACTTGTGTTACCATCAATGCCAAAGGGGGAGATTTTTTATCAGTGGTTGTCATTAATGTCAACCCAAGCAGCACCAGGGGCTAGCCTGATCTTGCATGGGAATTTTGACCTACCAAATTACTATATTTAGAGTTAAGGATATTTTTTATGGTTTATAATTGTCAAGATGTTTCCGTTGATATATGGCTTGCCACATAATTCTTCCCGCTTTGAGAGTTATTCATGTTTGAAGTTAGTAACCCCATTTAGTTGGCTAAAACCCCATGGGGTTGTGGCATGAAACTAATAATTGGTTTCGTCAATGAATAATCAATAGTAAATTATTTTTAAGCTTTTAAAACCCTCCCACATTCACTTGCTGAAGACCCTATCAACCTAAGCATTTATATAAATTGTGATCCTCATATCCTCCTCATGTAGGGTTTTTGTACAGGTCATTGTGGCATTTTTGATATAAAAAAAATTTCTACAAAGAGATGAAATTTTTATGAGGTGAAGTCAAAATCCTGAGGAAGCTCATGTAAAAATTTTAGATCATGGTGCACAATATTTTCGGAGATATGATCTGTGGAAGTTAGGGGTTTTACAGGCTCCTGAACTTCATCTCAAAGGGGTGACCTTGGGAAAATCGTCATAACTCTCTCTTTGAGTATCAGATTGGAATTATATAAAAAGTGGCAGATAGTGCACGGACTATATTTTTCTGTATATAAATTTCAAAGTTGAATTAGGAAACAATGACATGCAGAACGTCGTACAAGTTCGCTCTACTGAACCATCCCATAATTAGGTAATTGTGAGAGATTGGGCATAAATTGACCTTGAAGAATCCAAATTGGGTCAGATCTCTGGCATTGGGAAGAAGAATCAGAGGAATACTAGAGGACTAAAAATCACATATTGGGGATTCAAAATAATAGAGATACACCAGATTCAATATTGATCTCTTATAAGGGAAGAAAAATCTAGATCATGTGCTGTCAAGGGTTGCAAAGGACCAGACTTTCTAGGGAAGCAAAGCAAAGCAAGGTGCAGTAGAGGTAAGCTCAAGCTAATTATATTATGTATATGCATGCTCATCTCTTAATTGCATTAGGTTCTTTGTATTATAATTTTTTTTTTCTTTTATTTTGCACTGAAATATGCTCTGTAGGATGAGGTAAGTTTTGCTATTATCATGTCATGGCTATTTCCTTGAATAATTTTTGCAGGTATTATATATTCATCAAGATAAGACTCAATGTGATCTAATGTTCTGAAGAGTGAGAAAGGGTAGCATGACAAGAGTAGTAATCAAGGTGCATAACAACAACAAGAAGTTCACCACATGAATTCTTCACGTGGGTAGCACTACATACAATCATTGTAAAGGTATCATTGTACTAAGTCATTGTAAAATTTGTGCAAGTGTCTATCTGCCAAGAATTGAAGAGGAAGTGTTGAGAGGTCTAGGATCATCATTAGGTATTTGTGTCATAGTTGGGGTTATGGTCTAGTGTGTCTTCTTCTTCTACATCATTCTATATCATTGTAAAGTGGACAATTTTCCCTGTTATGGGAGTCCATTATTTTTTGATTCTTCTATAGGGTGGTAGGCTGGTGCTAGGCTGGTGCATGAATTCACCAACAGGTTCAAGCCTGTGAAAAATTCAAGGCGGTAGGGTGGTGCTAGGGTGAGTTGTAGCTCATTGGGTGTTGGGGCATTCATTCATTTGAATACTGAAGAATCTCAGGCATTGGAGTGTCTATCCAGTGGGAGATGGAGAAGAATGCTTTTCTAAATTCTAGGAAGTTGGAGATTTATTTTCAATTGGAGTTGAATATTAAAGAATTATTAGAAAAGCATTCACTGGTAGTTTTTGTCCTAGAGGGGGTTTCCACCTTAAAAATTGTGTGCATTTGTGTTCCTTTTGTTTACTAATATCATTGTACAAACACTGATAATAATTGAATATTAACTAATGCTATGAAAGATTAATAATAATAATAATTGAAAGGAATATTGATTCACCCCCCCCCCCCTCTCAGTATTTCCGACAATTGGTATTAGAACTTGGTTCCTTCAATAGTAGTTTAACAGCTAGAAGGAGGTCATGGGGCATACCAAGAATGGTGTACCTTTGTTCAATGAAAATAATTATGCACTCTGGAAAGGAAGAATGGAGGTATATCTCTTGGCGCAAGGTTACGAAGTATGGGACACTATTCAAAATGGATTTATACCAACCAAATATGAACAAGGTAAGAAGAATTTGGTAAATGATGAAAAAGAAAAGAATATTATTATCAGTGGACTTATTGAATCTGCTTATCATAAGATGTTGGGTTGTAAAACTACCAAAAATGTATGGGAAAATCTTGAGAATATATATGCAGGTGACTCAAATGTAAAAGAAGAAAAGCTTCAAATATACAGAGAAAAATTTGAGCAAATCAGAATGAAAGAAGATGGAAAAACTGATGAATACTTCCAACACGTTGATGAAACCACCAACACTCTCGAAGGAATGGGAGAGGTTGTTGATGAGAAGAATATTATATGAAAACTTGTACATCATTTTGTGGGATTTTCTTCATGCAAAATAATGATCAAACATTCTCCAAGAATATTATACGAAAACTTGTACGGTGTTCCGCGAGATTTTGCATGAAGGAAACTTGTAATTATTTTTCATGTTTGATCAAGCTTGTGAAAACTTCAGGGTGGTAGGGTGGTGCTAGTGTTATTTGTAGCTCATTGGGTGTTGGGGCATCCGTTCAGTTGACTACTGAAGAATATCAGGCGTTGGAGCATCCATCCAATGGGAGCTGGAGAAAAATGCTTTTCTATATTCTAGGAAGTTGGAGCTTTATTTTCAATTGGAAATTAATATTAAATAATTATTAGAAAAGCATTCAGGTGTTTTTTTTTTTGTTTCGGAGGGGTTTTCCACCTTAAAAAATTGTGTGCAATTTTGTTCCTTTTTTTTACTGCTATCATTGTGCAAACACTAATAATAATTTAAGATTAACTCATGCTCTGAAATATTAATTATAATACTGATTGAAAGTAATACCGACTCACCCCCCCCTTCTCAGTATTTCCAAAATATCCTTGAGAGAGTTCACTCATACATGTGTGGACCGTTCTCGACAGCTTACACATCAAAGCACATGTATTATGTGATTTTTGTTGATGATTTTTCAAGAAAGTGTTGGACTTTCTTCATGCAAAATAATGATCAAACATTCTCCAAGTTTTGTGAGTTCAAGGCACTTTTTGAGAAAGATACATGGAAGAAGGTGAAGGCTCTAAGGAACGACAATGGTGGAGAATACATCTCTAATGAATTCAAAAACTTCTATGCCTAAGAAGCAATTCAAAGATAATTGATAGCACCTCATAACCAACAATAGAATGGGGTTGCACAAAGAAATAAAAAAACTATTGTCCGAACAGCATGAGTTATGTTTCATGATCAAGGCCTACTGTTGCATATGTGGGCGGAAGCATGCAATACAAAAATGTTTGTGTAGAACATAAGTCATGATCGAATAATTGGGATGAGTACACTAGGGGAGGACTTTTCAGTTAAAAGATCGGATGTGTCATATTTTAAAAATTTTGGCTCATTTGTTTATTACAATGTGACCAAAGATGCCAGGAAGAAGCTAGAGCCAACAATAGAGTTGTGGATATTTTTGGAGTACACTAATACACCTCAAAACTATTGGGTGTATTTGAAAGAACACAATATGAAAGTGGTAAGAAGATATGTGAAATTCAATGAATAAAAATCCATGTGATTGTCCCTTGAGAGGTAACTCAAGTTGCATGTAGTTGAGGAGCTCTTGGCTCCAAAGGATGAAGCTCAGGATGTGGAGTAGCCACAAGAAAAGGAATAGAGAGTGGTAAAAACCACTCATACAGATCCATCCACCAGATATGAAAGGAAGCACACTAGAGAGGGTGACATATTATTGCTAGATGCGAGAGATAAATTGGGAGCACCCACGTCATGATGTAGGCAGAGAAGGTTCAGAGAGAGGTACACTGGATACATGGCTCTTATGAGCGAAGGTATTAAGATAGAACCATCCCCTTTCAAGGAACCAGTGCAACATCCAGTGTAGGTTGATGCCATGGTTGAGGAGTATTACTCCATTATAAAAAAGAGTGCATGGGAATTTTTCCCAATACTAGTGGGGAAGTTAGTTATAGGATCTAGGTGGGTCTACAAGGTGAAGCAAGTAGCAGATGGGAGTCTGGAGAAACACAAGGGTATATTTGTAGCCAAAGGGATCTCTCAGGTGGAGGGGATTGACTATGATCAGACTTTCGCACCAGTCTCAAGGTACTCATCTATTAGATCCATCCTTGCATTCTCAATGTAGATGGGATGGAAGACACATCATATGGATCTAAAGACATCCTTTCTCAGTGGACTTATTGAGCAAGAAATTTAAATTAAGAATACGAAAGGTTTTGAGACCTTATACAGGGGTTTCATGTGTGAAAAATCAAGAGACGATTATATGGGCTGAATAAATCACCTCGTGTTTTGTACACCAAGATTGACAACTATGCCACCGGGTTGGGCTTCACCAAGAGTGAAGCGGATATGCACCTATGTCATATTTTGGTTGATGGTAATATTTTTAATATTGTACTTTATTTCAATGATATGATACTGACACTAGTACATTTGGCCCAATTTTCAACGGCATAAATACTGCTCTTGCGACACAGTGTAATATTCCTATTTAGGAAAATCAACAATATAGGCACCAAAAACGCATTTTTCAGAAAATTATGCTATAACAATTAAGAACAGCCCATGGATCCATTATTTTATGTATCATAGCAACCAAATGTATAAGGATATTAGAAAAAAATCATTATAGCTTAGTTAAACTGGCCTCCCAAGCCCAAATCAGTCTGAAAACACTACAACCCCATGACTACTACAACATAGAAATTATGAAGCATGAGAAAACGTATTTTAATGAGGGTTTATGTTACAGAAATAGAGAAACAAATAAAACTACTGATATATTACTCGAGAGAGCTGAAAAATTGAGATCTAGTCTCTTTTACATAATTCCAAGATAACCTGGCAAGGGTTTCTTGAGGGGCATGAGATACAAAAAGTGTATAATGTAGATCTATGGCTGAATCATGCCGTTTGAATGAATATTTGCAAAAATGTGGCTGAAAATACAAATAAATGGTTGTAGTTCTGCCTTAATAGCTTTCTGGGTGAAAGGCTAATCCTTCATCTAGGAAACTAGCTCATGAACAGGGGTTTTGACCCTTCCACTGCAACACCATGGAAAATAATGCAGTTCCTCAAGGAGACTTCATTGTAGCTATAGGTGACTTCTTGGCCCAGTGCTATATGGTGGAAATGAATCCCAAACTACTCCTCTCATATTTCTTCAACAAGTCCTCCAAGGAAGAGTGTGGAATTCCCGCATGAGAATACCCTTGTACTAAATAGTACAACAAACCCAGATAAATAGCTAAAGCATGTAATAAGTCATAAGACTCAAACATAAAAAATATTCTGAATACCACTCATGGCATCCATCCCTTCCCTTATATTGTTGGTGAGCATCCTCACCCTGGGCCCCACTCATTTATGAGGTTACTTCCATGCAAAGACTCCTCCTCCAAAACTACGTTGTCTCCACTAGCTCCACTCTCTTATTAACAATGTTGTTTGATTTGATCAACCTTGACTTAGTATCCATGCATTGTATCCTTTCACACCTAATTTTTAGGTAAACTTGACTTTGGATAGAGTCCATGTTTACTAGGGTAAATAGTAGTGGTTTTGGGGCACATGGTATTGTGCACCCATGGTTTTCAGCCCATGGTATTGCATGTAATGGAGCCTATAAAAGGCTGGGAATACTCATTGTAATGTAGGCCTGAAGGTGAGCGGTGAAGGCTCACTTGGTCGGGTTGGCCAACATTTTGGCCAATGGTTAATGAAATTTCATTGGTTGGGTTTTTCCCAGATAAACATCTGTGTTTATGTGAATTATTTTTTGTTGGCTCTTTATGTTTATTCCTCTCGGTAAATTGGTTATTATTTCTACGATAAATTTCTAACAACTGGTACCAGAGCCGAAGGTCTATTTGGCTAATAAACTCACATGAAATAAGGGTTCCTGGTTTGAGTGGGAATAATTGCAAAATATGGTAAATTTAGGGTCGAGAAATTTAACGGCCAAAACTTCCTACTGTGGAAGACGCAGATGGAATAGTATCTATATCGGAAATATCTGTACCTACCATTGAGCAGAAAAACAAAGAATTCGACGACTATGAAAGATGCAGAATGGGATATTCTTGATAGAAAGGCACTTGGAATAGTACGATTATGCCTCGCGATGTAGATAGCCTTCAATATTTCGAAAGAAACAACAACAGAGGGTTTGATTAAGGCGTTGGCGAGACTATATGAAAAACCCTCAGCCTCAAACAAGGTATTTCTTATGAAACATTTATTTAATATGAAGATTTCGAAAGGTGGATCTGTTTCAGACCATTTAAATGGTTTTAATACAGTTACCAGTCAGTTAAGTTATGTAGGGGTAAACTTTGATGATGAAGTTAGGGCTCTTCTATTTCTGTGCTCATTGCCAAAAAGTTGGAATGGTTTAGTTATGGCCATTAGTAACTCTGTCTTTGGATGTAGTACTTTAAAGTTTGATGATGTTTTCGATGCTATCCTTAGCGAGGAAATGCGATGGAAAAGCTTCGGTGAGACATCGGGTAATGCTTTGAGTGCAGAGTCTAGGGGAAGAAAAATGGAAAGAGGAAAGAGCTCAGGATATTGCAGTAAATCAAGGAAAGGTAGATCCAAGTCCAGATTAGGGATAGTGTTCTAGAAATGCGGAAAGAAAGGACACCTAAAGAAATACTGTAGATATTAGAAGGAAAAAGAAGAAGACACATAGCAAGAAAACAATCATGAAGCAAATGTGACAGGTGATGTGTTACAAGATGCTTTGACTCTTTCTTTCAAAAATGTTACAGATTCTTGGGTTGTAGATTCAGGGGCCTCATTCCATGCCACACCTAATAAGAAATATTTTCATGACTTTGTTCAAGGAGATTTTGGACAAGTCCATTTGGGTGATGATAAACCCTGTAAAATTGTTGGAATGGGTAAGGTTCTTGTAAAAAAATAGAATGGAAACCAATGGCTATTAAAGGAGGTAAGGCATGTTCCAGATCTGAAGAAAAATCTGATTTCAATAGGGTAGTTAGGCAGTGAAGTTTGTGGGAAAAATTCACAGATAAAACTTGGAAGGTCACCAAAGGAGCGCTGGTAATAGAAAAAGGCGAAAATATTGGTACATTGTATTTATGCAATGGGATTTCTAATTCTGTTAATGATTTAACTTCCAAAGGAGCAGATGAAACATTATGGCATCATAGGCTCGGACACATGAGTGAGAAGGGGATGAAGATTCTTCACTCAAGAAATTTGTTGCTGGGTTTGAAGAATGTTTATTTGGATTTATGTGAGAATTGCATTTATGGAAAACAAAAGAGAGTCAGATTTCTCAGAGTTGTGAAAGAAAAGAAGAGCGAAAAAATTAAGCTTGTGCATATAGATGTATGGGGACCTGCTTAGGTATCATCTCTTGCTGGCTCTCGTTATTATGTTACTTTTATTGATGATGCAACTAGAAAAACTTGGATTTATTGTATTCAGAATAAATCTGATGTATCTGATACTTTCAAGAAATGGAAAGATTTGGTTGAGATTGAGATAGAAAATAAGTTAAAGTGTCTTAGATCAGATAATGGAGGTGAATATTGTAGCAAAGAGTTTTATAGGTACTGTTCAGAGCTTGGAATTCACAGAGAAAATATAGTTCCAAGAACACCATAAGAAAATGGTGTGTCAGAAAGGATGAACAAAACAATCATGGAGCGTGCAAGGTGTATGAGATTGCATGCAGGATTTCCTTTACAATTTTGGGCAGATGCTGTAGATATTGTTGTTTATCTAATAAACAGAGGGCCTTCAAGTTCCTTGGATGGTGGTATTCCAGAGGAAGCATAGATAGGTAAAAAGGTAAACTAATATTTTTTAAAGCCTTTTGGTTGTGAGGCCTTTGTCCATATTAATAAAGAAAATAGGACAAAGCTTGAGGCAAAATCAAATAAATGTACCTTTATTGGATATGGTGTTAATGATTTTGGTTATCGCTTATATGATTATGAAAATCACAAAATCATTAGGAGAATAGATGTAATATTCAATGAAAAGGTATTGTATAAGAATTAGTTGCAGGAAAAGAAATTAGAAAAAGAAAAAAAATAATACACAGTTCTTGATGAGATCACAGGAAAGGTAAAGGTGCCTGAAAATAATAATAATCAAGAGCCACAACAACAACAACCACCACAATAGCAACAAGCACCTCAAACACCTGAAAGTGGTGTTAGAAGATCTACCAGGATAAGTAGACCCCTGAACGATACTCTCCTTCATTATATTATTTATTGTTGACTGATTCTGGTGAACCCGAATGTTATGAAAAAGAAATGCATGTTGAAATAAGGAAGAAGTGGGAGCTAGCCATGGAAGAAGAGATGGAATCCTTAATGCATAACCACACTTGGGACTTAGTCAGGTTGCCTGCAGGTAAAACTACATTGCGGAATAAATGAGTTTACAGGCTGAAGGAAGAAGATAGAGGAAAATAGAGGTACAAATATAGACTTGTGGTGAAGGGGTTTGCATAGAAGAAAGTTATTAATTTTGATGAAATATTATTTTCTGTTGTTAATATGAATTCAATCAAAACTATTTTAAGTCTTGTAGCAATAGAAGATTTACATCTTGAATAGTTAGAAGTAAAGACAACATTTCTCCATGGAGATTTGGAGGAAGAGATCTATATGGAGCAACCAGAAGGATATGAGGTCAAAGGGAAATAAAAATTAGTGTGGAGGTTAAAGAAGAGCTTGTATGGCTTAAAACATGCTCCAAGGTAGTGGTATCTAAAATTTGACAAGTTTATGTCTAAACAAGGTTATACTAGATGTCACTCTGATCATTGTGTTTATCTGAAAAAGAAAAATGATGGAAAATATATTATATTGTTATTGTATGTAGATGACATGCTTGTTGTAGGGTCTAACATGCATGAAATAAATGTGCTCAAAATAAAATTTGCAAATTCATTTGTAATGAAGGATTTGGGAGCTGCAAAACAAATCCTTGGTATGAGAATAACTAAAGATAGGAAAAATCGCAAATTAACACTGTCTTAGAATGAGTACATACAAATTTTTTTGAAAAGATTTAATATGCAGAATGCAAAACCAATTAGTACACCTTTTGATAGCCATTTCAAACTTAGTAAGGAGATGTGCCCCAAGACCCAAGAATAAATGGACTATATGTCTAAATTTCCATATGCATCAGCAGTTAGAAGCTTAATGTATGCAATGGTCTGCACAAGGCTTGATATTTCACATGCAGTGGGAGATGTAAGCAGGTACATGAACAATCCAGGAAAAGAACATTAGATGGAAATGAAATGGATTCTCGGATATTTTAGAGGTACCACAAATCAAGCATTATTCTTTGGTGGTTCAAACATTGATCTACAGGGATATGTTGATGTAGATATGGCAGGTGACAGAGATAACAGGAGGAGCACTACAGAATATGTATTTACCTTTTGCTATTACCAGCGCTCCTTTGGTGACCTTCCAAGTTTTATCTATGAAAGTTGTCACACAACCTTCACTGCCTAACTGCCCTATTGAAATCACATTTTTCTTCAGATCTGGAACATGCCTTACCTCCTTTAATAGCCATTGGTTTCTATTCTGTTGTTTTACAAGAACCTTACCCATTCCAACAATTTTACAGGGTTTATCATCACCCTAATGGACTTGTCCAAAATCTCCTTGAACATAGTCATGAAAATATTTCTTATCAGGTGGGGCATGGAATGAGGCCCCTGAATCTACAACCCAAGAATCGGTAACATTTTTGAAAGAAAGAATCAAAGAATATTGTAACACATCCCCTGTCACATTTTCTTCATGATTGTTTTCTTGCTGTGTGTCTCCTTATTTTCCCTTCTGAGATCTACAATATTTCTTTAGGTATCCTTTCTTTTCGCATTTCCAGCACACTATCCCCGATGTGGACTTGGATCTACCTTTCCTTGATTTACTGTGATATCCTGAGCTCTTTCCTCTTTCCATTTTTTTTCCCCTAGACTTTGCACTCAAAGAATTACTTGATGTCTCACTGGAGCTTTTCCGTCGCATTTCTTCGCTAAGGATAGCACCGACAACATCATCAAACTTTAAAGTACTAGATCCGGAGATAGAGTTACTAATGGACATAACTAAACCATTCCATCTTTCTGGAAATGAGCACATAAATAAAATAGCCCTAACTTCATCATCAAATTTTACCCCTATAGAACTTAACTGACTGGTAACTGTATTAAAATCATTTAAATGGTCTGCAAAAAATCCACCTTCTGACATCTTCATATTAAATAAATGTTTCATAAGAAATACCTTGTTTGAGGCTGAGGGTTTTTCATATAGTTTTTCCAACGCCTTAATCAAACCCTATGTTTTTGTTTCTTTCGAAATATTGAAGGCTACCTATGCTGCAAGGCATAATCGTACTATTCCGAGTGCCTTTCTATCAATAATATCCCATTCTACGTTTGTCATAGTCGTCGGCTTCCTTGTTTTTCCGCTCAATGGTAGGTACAAATCTTTCTAATACAGATAATCTTCCATCTGCATCTTCCATAGTGGGAAATTTTGGTCGTTAAATTTCTCGACCCTAAATTTACCATCTTCTGCCATTGCTCCCACTCGAACTAGGAACCCTTCTTTCCTGCGAGTTTATCAGCCAAATAGAACTTCTGCTTTGATACCAATTGTTAGAAAATTAAATATTACAGAGTAATGCAACACATAAAATATGCAGAAAATACAAGCACAAAAAACACATAAAACCAGGGAGACATAGATATATCTGGTTCACCCAGTTTGGGCTACGTCCACCCTGAACAGCCAGTCCTTCCTTTCTATTATCCAATAAAATGAAGAGACACAACCTACAACAGATCTGTTGTAATATCCTCTGTTCTCTCTCACAGTCTCCCTATCTGTTTCTCGCTGCCATAATACACATACAATGCACAGCCGCATTACAATACCCTCATACAAGCGAGGGGTTTCCTTTTAGGGCAAAAAACCCTAAACTAAACATAACTTCTACCGTTAGATCATCCTCGTAATGAACGACCCAGATTGACTAGAATTACTATACTTTTACAAGGCAATTTTACATCTGTTTTTAGCTTTGGGGGCGGTGCCCCTGAAACCCCCCACCAGGGGGGGCTCCATAAAGTCACAGCCACCCCCCCTAGACCCCCTAGGCAGCGTTTAATTACAGGTGGTGTTACCACCCCCATTAAGGTACAGGGGTCCAATGCTCTGATAAAAAATAAACAAGATAATCAAGCTCCACACCCAACACTAATGTGGCTTTATTCTGACTATCTAAACTTATATTCATTCACACTTGAAGTGATAATTTATTCCTACTAAATAACCTTTAAGGGTCTCCTTACCCCCTTATTCATCCAACAAGAAAGAAAAATGAGATTTTAATATTCCAATTAGTTGCAGGCTAATATAGGAATATTACAATGTTCCCCTCCCAAATGTTGCTTGTCCTTAAGCAGCTGCAAGGGTACTGCAAAATATCTAGTGGATATGTCTCCTCCAAAATACACCAGTTAGCCTTTGGTAGATAAACCAAATAGCTGTCATTATGAAAAAGTGGGAGGTATATGGAAAGTGTTATATGATGTCCATTGTCCTCCTTAAGGCATAAGAGATGGTAAATGTTAGGTTCCTCAATCTCAATGAGAAACTCTAATCTCCATGCTATCATGCAAACAAAATGAGCCATCCTTGGTAGCTCATTGAAATAATCACCAATCCCCTGCTTCTGCAATGTATAGGGGATACATGGCTGAAAAGGAGAGATCAAGTTATTCAACTCACGTTGTCTCTCTCTCCATTTATGATAGATGTGGAATTGCTGGTCTTGGGCTGCAATAATATGGTCATTAAGAAGCCAAGAGGTACTTGGAATCTCATGATCTCACTCTTTGGTTCGAGTAACTGCTCTGGCCCAATCCACCCCACATATAGTGAATAGAGTATCATCACCATATGGGCTCCAAAATAAATATGGACTAAGTGTCACATGGCATAATGAATGGTGACAATAACACCTCAAGTAATACCAACATTGTTCTTATTCTAGCCATTTCAAAACATGATATGATAAGTGACCATCCAACCACTTACTTACTGCCATAAGCTTTTCAAAGGCTTGAAAATAGTAGAGGACATTAGGTGTTGGCTGAATATGAACCAAGTAAAACATGTTTTGCCCAAAACCTTCCATGAAGTGGTTATTCCCATCATTGAATGTAGTCCCAATAGGATGTCGAAACCCAAAGAGAGGCTTGCTCTCTTGTGGAGAAATGTGCTGAAAATGCATGGTAAAGAAATGCACATACATTGTTAGTTGATAAATAAGCATCAAAACACAAACTTTACCATATATTGTAGACAAGTTGGTGAAGAGGTCCGTAGATGATCCTTCCCATTTCTCCATCAAAAGGGGAAGTTATTTTAACAACCTTGCAAGGTGGTTGTTCTCCTCCTCATACATCAAACAAGTTATATATCTCTTGATATGTTGGTGCACATCTTCTTTGAGAACCTCCCAATATAATCCCTCCATGATGGTGAGATAAGACTCAATGGAATCTACGTGTCCTAAAAAGAGTGCCTCATAAGCTACATGTAAAATCTCCTTCTTGAACTTGTAGTATTTATTCAAGTAGATCTGATCATGGAAATAGATGACTCCATCAACCACTCTATACCTCCCATCCATCACTTTCTCATCAAGAAACTTACATGTGAAGAGGTTTTTGGAATATTCCACCAATATTTGGGTCTCTCAATATGGATCTAGGCTTCCCAACAATGAGAGCGTTGTTGAAATATGAAATGAAGCACCTGTCACATCATAACTCTCCTCTTTGACATGCTCAATGCTAAAGCCACATGCTAGAGTGTTGCTACTCCACTTTTGTTGCATCCCTTGCAGTTGATCTTTCCCAAGACAAGATTGAAGTACATGGAAGTTAACCTCCTCTTGGAAGGCATTTCCCCTCCAAAAATTCCATAGTTTGGCCAATTCATACAAGAGTGCCAATAGTCTCTTGTCATATTTAGAAATCCTCCTCGTGTGTGGAGGTATCATTTTTTGTTCCAATGTTATGGAATAGCCTTTTGAAACCATGCTTATGTTATCATATATTTCTATATTTTCCTTTTCTAGCGCAAATAGATAGGTGGGAGATAGAAATGTCCATATCAGAAAATTTCTCCCCTCTCCTTGGAACCCATCAAAGGTTCTCAGCGCTGTGCTAGCTCCACCCAAGGCTCCTTCCTTAGCCAAATATGTCAATGTTGCACCATGTTGAGAGAAATATTTATTCATCTTCCAATCAGGGGTCTCCCTGGTGGAATGCCTCCATGTAATGAAACATCAATTCCTACTGTAGGTAGTATATGTGGGTGGACTTCTGTGTCCTTTCACTCACTGCACAATTAATTTTTCCTCCTTTTCACATCACACTTTTGAAATTGGTAGGGGTGTGTGCTCTAAATCATATGATGTTGATCATCCCCCCTTTCTTCTCCTTTTATCTTCAATATCTCAAAATATATAAATGATGTCACATGTTGCTCATGGAATGTGCTCTGATATCTGTATGTGAGATTCTTTGGAACTTCTTGTAAACATACAAGAACTCCTCTCATTGGAGAAAGTGCTCCATCTCCCTCTTTATGAGGTGCTAGATATGCTCCTGATGTGAGTTACCTGATCATCCTCTTCAACATCAATGGGAGTTACCTGATCATCAATAAGAGGATCCTCTTTTGAAAAATATATCTCCATGTCCTCTTTTCCAGGAGAGTGTTTTCTATGAAGTAGGGATCTTGCCTCTAGCAGGGTATTTTGAAAAATTTTATCCCCCTCAATAGTGTTCTGAAATGGATTTGGGTTTATAGATCCTTCCAACCCATGCAAAGGTTTTTTTTTGTTTTGGATTGACTAGCTCCAACAAAGATGTTTCAGAATGTTTTTCATCAAACCTTTCCACTACTCTCCTAGTGAACCTTTCATAAGTATATATGTTTTCATTTTTTAATGAAAAGGATTCAAATAACCACCAAACATAAGCCTTAACTTCACTATGTAGCACTACTACTCTAATGGCTTCATCTTCTGAAACTTGGTAATTCTGCAAATAAGTATCAAGCTCCTCCACCCAAGCCCTAGCTGAAAGTTTAGGTGACGTATCAAAAGTAGATAGGAAGAATCTACCCTCATCATGCTGCTTGCACCTTGTGCTTATATCACGGTTGCTAGGTCTTTTGTCCCCCTTGATCTTGCAAAACTCTTGGAAGTTTAGGTGATATTTGAACCTCTTAGATTTAGATTCATAATCTTACAAACAATCACCAAGAGTCTCGTTCTTTGGCACATCTCCTTCCTCCATCTCACTTTATATGAACATATGTAATGTTCCCGATTTTTAGCCTCAAGATAAAAGGAACATTATAGTTTTCATATTTTTATTTTGTTTAATAAAATGGGTAAGGAGACACCTTAACCCATTTTTATGGAGAAATAACACTCCTTGTGTGAAAGGAGAAATAATAAAGCAACTGAATTGAGCACCACATGGTGTGAACAAGATTAGATCAAGCTTGATCTAGTCATTTTGACCAAGTCAACTAAAACTTTCCAGATACATTACACCTACTTGGACAATGCATTTTTAGTGGAGGGTTCACTTGCTTGAGCTAGAAGCAAGTGTGAATGGGACCCATGGTGAGAAAGGTTCCTTTGCTTTATAAGGAGGGGATGGAAACCCATTTTCATTAGGCATTGGCTTATTATTTTTGTTCGGTCTGCAAAGACTTGCATCCATGGGCTGTTTAGTAGGGTTTGTAGGGTTATTGAACCCAAGGGTGTTCCTGGTCAGGAATCCCTACCTCATCCTCTAGGAAGGAGAGGGTTTGAGCTTCATTTCCTCATTCCGACATTTTTCCAAGCTTATCTCTACAGCTACAGCGTTATTTCTGCAGCAGATTAACGTTGTGTTGTTGGGTGCAGCAACAGAGGAACTCATAGAGTCATTATTTGGCTTATTCTTCAGCGGAGATCTTGTATTTTCTTTGGAGTAGCAGCAGGGGAGACTCTCGAGCATCATTTTATATCTTTGGCACTAGTCCAATCACTCACCATCTCTCACATTGCAGTCTAGAGTAGAAACTGCGTTATTTCCAGAGGCAGTTGTTGGGAGAGCCATTTGGGCTCATCAGGAGGATTGTTCTTGAGTAGAGGGATCAACCTTCTACTGAAGGGAATTATCAAAGCATGGAATCACTATTTCAGATCTGCCATAGCCTCATTGTATATTTTTATTCAATTTCAGTGACAAGTCAGATTATCACATTGTACATTTTTCGACATTTCTAGCAATCTCTCCTAGATTGGATAGAAATTTTGTATTGGAGCCCATTCTTCTATTCTTGGGAATTTATTAATATATTTTAATCATATTTCATGTATTCATATCTATTTTAGTAGCTACACTCCTAGAGACAGCACTATCACTGCTCTCCGGCATTTTATGCAGTTGCTGCATCTCTTATATTTCATTTCTTACTCATTGGAGGTGTATTCTCATTGCATGAGGGGTTTATTCTTCATGAAATTTCTGTATATTTTTGCTGATATATTGCTGTATATGATGGCTGTAATATGTTTCATGTTATGTTGCATTCATATTTGCAGAGTCTGATGGTTGTGTTCATGTATTGCTGTAAGCTCTCTATTTGAGCATTTTCTGAGATATCCACTTTGGGGAGATCTGTATAAGCCTTCTAGGCTTATTTATTTGAGATAATATTCTGGAAGAGAAGTTTTTAGTGAGTAAATAAGGGGATCCAAGCCCCCTTCCAACTTATTTTTACATCTTCTTCCTTATACAGCGTCCTTGAGGACCACATTTCAGAAATTCCCGAAAAAGGAACATTACAGTGGTATCAGAGCATGATCTTTGGCTCAGCCTGTGGCTTCAAACCAAAGTGATAAATCCCTGAAGAAGGAAGATTTAAAACTCTATAGAAAGATTCTGCAAATGGCCAGGTAGCCTCTAGATCTCATCCTTTTTTCAAAGGTGACATATCCAGTAAATGCCCCTGCATCAATCTTTGGAATAGAATTTTGATATTCTTGAGAAGGGAAATTTATAGCTGTGAAGCCCAAGATAAAATTACATTAGAAGGAGAATATATTAATTTAGAAGAGGAGATGTACATAAAAAACCAAAAGAGAGGAATGATGGAAGAGGAGGTTTCCCTTCTTCTTTTCCAGACCCTGGAGGGTATCATTGAAGACCTTGAGGAGAAAGAAAGGGAAATTTGGAGAGATTTTCTGAGAGGGTTTGTGGATGAAGAAAGCCCTAGTTATTTTTATGATGGGTGTGAGCATTCATCCACACATTCAGATCCACAACATATTCCATTTCCCACTTGCACTGCTAGAAGGATGGAGAAAGGAGATGAGGCCATTGGAGGAGTAGCGCTGCAACTCAAAGGTATGGCTCATGGTTTATGATTTGGAAATTATATTTCATGCTATCATGAAAATGTAGAATCACATGTTGGATTCAATAAATGGTTGGTGAGAGAATTTGATGAAAATCACCGTGAATCTCTTTGTAACAAAACATCAAACACTTTGCATGCATTGGAGAGAACCATGAAACAAACTCCATTCCATATTTCTGAAAGGGATGAAAATGTGTATGATGACTTGCAAAGGGAAATATCCCTATTATATGAAGGGAAATCTTCTATTTGTGATAACATGGAGATACCTCTTTCAGAATAAGACCAAATTCTATGGTCTCTCATTGAAGGGGAGACATACTCACATATTGATGAAGAGAATGTGCATGAAAGAATCCATAGCACTGTCATATTGGAGGAAGATCCATCACCACATGGAGATGAGAGGGGAGCCATTTATTCTATGGGAGGAGTCCTTGTTTCTATGCAAGGGATTCCAAGTATTTTAACATGTGGGAATCATGGCACAATTCTGGAGTCATTTGCAGCAACTTGTGGGGATTGTGAGATGGAGGAGGAAGAGAAGGATTAACATCAAGGGTTGATACATCGTTATCTATTCCGGAGAGTCTTTGTGCAAAATAAGGAGACTTTACAGTGCTATGAAGAGAGGGACAAGTCATTCCTCTTATATATACAGTCCACTTCTGATCTTGATGTCTCACTATATGGAGGCATTCCACCTGGAAGGCCACCTGATCTAGCATTGATGAGGGGCATCTTTTCATACAGTTCACCACTCTTGGATTCTGGAGAGGTGAAGACTTTGGAGGAGCCCAGCACAGTGTAGAGATTTTGGGACAGACCCAAGGAGGAGAGAGACATTCTCTCATTTTTAGCATCACCCACTCTCATCATCCATACTGCGCTGACAGAGTTTGCTGCAGGGATGGAGGATTGCATATTCATGATGTAGGATGACTACTCCACATATTTGATGAGGAGGAGGATACTTCCTTTGAGGTAGAACTCTTTCATACATAGGAGTGGATGGAGGCCACTCATGCTTACTTTGACCTAGCTTGGGAGATTCTTGTTGGATGATAGCTTCTCATGGGAAGCCAAATTCCCAGGATCATCATTATTATTTGAGCATGAGTAGCTACATGATTGGCATGGAAGAATTTTGGAGGATGAATTTGGCATAGGGGATGTCAAAGTAGCAGGCAGCAGTGTGAGAGGAGCATCACATTGCAGATCACCTACAATGTCTATGAGGAGGATGGATCCAAGTTGGAGGACTCAGCTTTTGGTTGAGTATTCCAAGGATTTTGGTGCATGCATGATTCTTGATGAACAGGAGGGAGATGAAAGATAAATGGTGGATGATATGGTCATCTATTGTTATGGAATAATCTTCTTGGCTAGAGTTTCTAGTCTCAAGGAGAAACTATTGCATGCAGCACATGAGGACTTCCTAGATATTCACTTGGATGCATATTCTGCTTTGCTAGAGGAGTTCATTTGGTAGGGAATTCAGCATGATCTATATCAGCATATGGACAGATGCATAGCCTGGATGTTTTTGGAGAGGTTGGCACAGCCATTTCCCTACTCATTTGAGGTGAAGGAGAGCATTCAGGTGAGCCATTTCAGCTTAAGGACCGGAGTACATGGTAAAGGAGGTATATGTTTTCATTTTTGTTTACCTTTATTTAATTTATATGATCATCTTGATGAGCTAAGGATGATCACACCTCCATATGCTCCTTATTATGATGTGCTTGTGGCCCATTTTAGCAATGGGAGTGGCCATTTTCATGATGGTTTGTGGGGGAAGCCACATATTTCTCGGTGTGCATCATTGGCACCAATTTGTAATCTCATGTTTTCACCTTATGAGATGTTTGTGGCAGCAAAAAAATGGTTGGAAAGGCACTTGTTAATTTCTATTTTGATGCAGGCCAAGGGTGCACTACGTTCGTTCCTCATGTGGAACTATGATTCACTCTTCGGTTGCCATGTGGCAGCTTGTTTTCATTGTATGTTTCTTCCATATGTTGTTGATGTTTGTATACTCATGGGAGGCTTTGATTGGAGAGTGGGTTTGGAGTTGGAGATGACCATTGGGATTATTATTCTCCATTTTTTACATATTGTATGTTTCAGGAGAAACCATGGGCACACCATGATTTCCATGTCACTACTTTTCTCTCCATATAGGAGGAGCTATCAGGAGAGAATGCGTTATTGGAGGAGGCACTTCATGGTTGATTTATTCTATGGGGAGGCTTGGGCCAGTTGTAGAGGCCATGAAATTTCATCCCAATATCATTAACCTCCTCATACCTATCATAAATGGAGGGATAAACTACTTGGATGGAAAAATCTAAACTCTCCATTCAGCCCCAACATATTGCATAGATCTGAGGTTGAGGATTGCTTTTTTGAGCTACTTAGGATGGATCATTTCATTTGGATGATTGAAAGGGTGAAGGAGTTACTCATTGGGAATAAGAATTCCCATGTTTTTCATCACTCCTACCTTGAGGAGGCCATTGAACCACAAGGGGATTTCCACTTGCACCTTCTATTATCTCATGATTTATTCTTTGGTTCTACACACTTGGAGCGATACATGGAGGATAGATTTATTGCATACATTGATGAGCTATGGTGGGGTATATTAATGATGAGGCCACAAGAAGAGGGGGAGAAATTTTGTCTCTCTATGCAGTTTCTTGAGGACAAGCAACATGTGGGAGGGGAGGACTGTAATGTTCATGATTTTTAGCCTCAAGCTAAAAGGAACATTATAGTTTTCATATTTTTATTTTTTTTAATGAAATGGGTAAGGAGACAGCTTAACCCCTTTTGATGGATAAATAAAACTCCTTGTGTGAAAGGAGAAATAATAAAGCAGCTAAATTGAGCACCACATGGTGTGAACAGGATTAGATCAAGCTTGATCTAATCATTTTGACCAAGTCAACTAAAACTGTCCAGATACATTGCACCTACTTGGACAGTGCAATTTTAGTGGAGGCTTTGCTTGCTTAAGCTAGAAGCAAGTGTGAATGGGTCCCAGGGTGAGAAAGATTCCTTTGATTTATAAGGAGGGGATGGAAACCCATTTTCATTAGGCATTGGTTTATTATTTTCGTTGGGTCTGCAAAGACTTGCATCCCCAGGCTGTTTAGCAGGGTTTGTAGGGTTCTTGAATCCAAGGGTGTTCCTGGTCGAGAATCCCTACCTCATCCTCAAGGAAGAAGAGGGTTTGAGCTTCATTTCCTGCATTTGGCCAAGCTTCTCTCTACAACTACAGTGTTATTTCTGCAACAGATTAACGTTGTGTTGCTGGGTGCAGCAACAGAGGAACTCATAGAGTCATTCTTTGGCTTATTCTTCAGCGGAGATCTTGTATTTTATTTGGATGAGAAGCAGGGGAGACTCCCAAGCATCATTTCAGATCTTTGGCACTAGGCCAATCACTCACCATCTCTCATAGCACAGTCTAGAGCAGAAACTACATTATATCTAGAGGCAGTTGCTGGGAGAGCCATTTGGGCTCATCAGGAGGATTGTTCTTGAGTAGAGGGATCAGCCTTCTACTAAAGATAATTATTAGAGGAGGGCATCACTATTTCAGATCTGCCATAACCTCATTGTATATTTTGATTCAGTTGTAGTGACAAGTCAGATTGTCACATTGTACATTTTTCGACATTTCTAGAAATTTCTCCTAGATTGGCTAAATTTTTTGTATTGGAGCCCATTCTTCTATTCTTGGGAATTTATGTATATATTTTAGTCATATTTCATGTATTCATATCTATAGTAGTAGCTACACTCCTAGAGACAATTCTTTCACTGCTATCCAGCATTTTATACAGTTGCTGCATCTCTTGTATTTCATTGCTTACTCATTGGAGGTGGATTCTCATTGCATGAGGGGTTTATTCCTCATGACATTTATGTATATTTTTTCTGATGTATTAATGTACATGATGGCTGTAATATATTTCATCTTATGTTGTATTCATATTTGCAGAGTCTGATGGTTGTGTTCATGTATTGCTGTAAACTCTCTATTTGAGCATTTTCTGAGAGATCCACTTTAGGGGGATTTGTATAAGCCTTCTAGGCTTATTTATTTGAGCTAATATTCTAGAAGAGAATTTTTTAGTGAGTCAAGAAGGGGATCCAAGCCCCATTCTAGCTTAGTTTTACATCTGCTTCCTTATACAACGTCCTTGAGGACCACATTTTAGAAATTCCCGAAAAAGGAACATTACAACATAAGCCTAGTAGAGCATTGTAAATCTGATGGTGTGGCTGAATGCTCACACCCATAATATTACGAACTGGATATTTCCTCATGTATAAATATTTTTGAGGGATTTCCATGTCTTTACCTCCTCATCTCTTTGATGTCTTTGCTAATACACTGCAGAGTTTGAAGAAGAAGTTTTTGGAACTCCTTCCCTCCTGATAATAAGGTTTTGCCTTGATTTTTTCTGCAGATCTTCTCCTTCCTATGAGAAGCCTCCTTATATGACATAATGGCTAAAGTAAATAGGCTGAGCAAAGATCAGAGCTCTGATACCAATGTAATATTCCTATTTAGGAAAATCAACAATATAGGCACCAAAAACGCAGTTTTCAGAAAATTATGATATAAAAGTCAAGAAAAGCCCATGTATCCATTATTTTATGTATCATAGTAACCAAATATATAAGGATATCAGAAAAAAAATCATTATAGCTTAGTTAAACAGGCCTCCCAAGCCCAAATCAGTCCAAAAACACTACAACCCCATGACTACTGCAACACAGAAATTATGAAGCACGAGACAACATAGTTTAATGAGGGTTTATGCTACAGAAATAGAGAAACAAATGTATTTTTTCATATATTACTCAAGAGCACTGAAAAACTAAGATCTAGTCTCTTTTACACAATTCCAAGATAATCCGACAAGGGTTTCTTGAGAGGCATGAGATACAAAAAGTATATACTACAGATCTATGGCTGAATCACACTGTTTGACTGAAGCTCTACATAAGTGTGGTTGAAAAGAAAAATAAATGGTTTTAATTCCTCCTTCCTATATTTTTGGGTGAAAGGTTGATTCTTCATCTAGGAAACTAGCTCATGAACAGGTGTTTTGACCCTTCCACTGCAACACCATGAAAAATAACGTAGTTCCTCAAGGAGACTACATTGTAGCTGTAGGTGACTTCTTGGCCTAGTTTTCGATGGTGGAAATGAATTCCAGACTACTCCTATCATATTTCTTCAACAAGTCCTCCAAGGAAGAGTGTGGAATTCCCGCATGAGAATACCCTTGTACTAAACAGTACAACAAACCCAACTAAACAGCTAAATCATGAAATAAGTCATAAGAATCAAACATAAACAATATTCTGAATTCCCCTCATGGCTACCATCCCTTCCATTATATTCTTGGTAAACTTACTCACCCTGGGTCCCACTCATTTATGAGGTTACTTCCATTCAAAGACTCCTCCTCCAAAACTAGGTTGTCTCTACTAGCTCCACTCTCTTATTTACAATGCTATTTGATTTGGTCAACCTTGACTTAGTCTCCATGAATTGTCTCCTTTCACACCCAAGGTGGCTTTATTCTAACTATCTAAACTGATCTTCATTCACACTGGAAGTGATTTATTCCTTTTAAAGAGCCTTTAAGGGTCTCCTTAACCCTTATTCATCCAACAAGAAAGAAAAATGAGATTTTAATATTCCAATTAGCTACAGGATAATTTAAGAATAAATAGGCATCCCAAGAGTGACAGTTTGAGGTGGGGAAAAATGTCATTTCTTTTCCCGTCACACTTTCGATGCTTATAATAACCGTTGGTAGAATGAAACTAATTCCAACACTTCCGAAGTTTCCAAGTTTACATTTCTCTTCTGACATTTTCATGGTGTCATCGCTCTTCTCATGTTTACAAATTTTCGTCGCTCTTCCGATGGTCACAAATTTTCATCGCTCTTCCGACATTCACAAATTTCCATCGCTCTTTTGACGTTTACAAATTTTCGACGTTTACAAATTTCCGATGCAAGTCTAATGTTTACAAATGTTCATTGAAAGTCTGATGTTTATAAATTTTCGTTGCAATTTTGATGTTTACAAATTTCCGTCGCAAGTCCGACATGTACAAATTTCTGTCACAAGTTCGATGTTTACAAATTTCCATCGCAAGTCCGACGGTTCTACGTGTGTGTGTTTTTGTCGCTCTTTCGATGATTTAAGTGGATAGCATCATTGGAATACCGACAAAATAATACGTATATGGAAAAAAAAATGGGGAACTAGCCCTTGTGAGTGAGATTGTCGTAGGGTTCTTTCATAAGGCACCCAAGGCCTCAAGGGGGATCACCATTCACACTTCCCTCCTACCAAATTCAGCACATGCAGTTGACACATTTACAAGAACTTTCCATTGATAAACTTGTGACCATATATTACGAACTAGAATATCTATTTGAAAGCCACCAAGATTTTCCATCCATAGGAAATTCGGAGCCTTTAATTACAACATAAATTCTATAAGATTCTACGCTAAAATCAACTAGAAAATGTGCATACATTCCATAGGGAAAAAATGTACGGTTCACTACAAATCCAGGTGGAATTTTTACCACAACTGGTACCTTTTTTGAAAAATCAAGCAAGTCTACTATGGTTTTTAAAAACTTCTTATTAGTGCACACTATCCCAAGCAGTCACAAGACCTGTGCAGGACTGAAGACATGAGACCCAATCAAGAAATCTTTAGTTTTAATGTTTGCACCATTTACTTCCATATCACTTGATGATATTAAGATACACTGAGAAGTAATTTCCTGTTCCATCTCACAAAATATCATTTTCTTCAAAGGAATAATTTTAGTTATTGCCTCAATTACAATATCTACCTTGTAGAAATCCTCAGAGTTCTGAAAGCCGTTAAAAAGTACCACACGACGTCTTGCCTTTTCTTCCATAATTTTGTCCCTTGAAGCACAATTTTTCAATTTGACATATATTTTCCAGTTCCCATCATCCAATGAATCTGAATCAACTTCTTTCAAAGCTAGAAAAATTGTTATTCCAAAACCATAAGAGTGCCTTCAACTATGTCAATTTTTCTAATTGGATGAGGAATCAAGTTTCAAACCTTGGTTTGTAACTTTAGGAACCTTAGGAGATGATAATTGTGTAAAAATAACATGTATGAGTCCTCCTACTTCAAAAGTGATGATCAAATCTCTCCATGTTTTCCCCTCCGGCCTAACTACTGCAACACCACTATTCACTGGGCCCTTCTTGATTACACTCAACAATACTGAAATATAGGGAACATTAGTATATGCCTTCTTTACTTTCATTCTAGAATTTTCCAAATCATCTACCTCTCTTGGTTAAGAACCTATTTTATTTATTAAATGGAGAGAATGTTGCCAAGGAAGATGACCTCCATGAATGTCTAATGGCCATCTCCAAGTTGTTGCAAAAAGGTCTGAATGAACCAGAACATCATCTATAAGACCAAATTTAAGCACCTCTTAGGAATTCAAAGTCTTTGAAGCCAGTAACATGTGATTCACATGTTTAATTTCAACCAATCAAAGAAATTGTTGTGTGCTTATACTGAAGCCATCTAAGGGTAAAACTTCAATCAATAATTATTCATTTAAATTCAAACACTTCACTATTGCTCCTTTTCAATTGCACTCAACTATTCTGTTCATATCCTCACCCCTACCTTGATCAAATAAAATGGTATTTAAGTCTCTTCTCTTCCTCCTTTTCGTTATAGTAAAAAGAGCCAGCATGCATATATTAAAAAGAAAATCAATTTATTTCTCATTCACTAGTCCTTCTATTATGACATTTCCAAACTTATTGGCAAGTTGAATCTTCTCATCAGGTAGATTTCTTACATCCTTACCAACTAGGACTTCATTTGTGAAAGGCCCATGCACATCTCTCCCATAGCTTTTAGTTAATATAGGTTTAGCACCACCCCTTCATTGAATGTGTTGCTCCCTAAGAGCACCATAATTGTTGAGATAGAGAGAAGGTTAACTTTCATCAGAGATTTGTAGGCTTGAATTTGTGGCTTCCTCAATCAACTATGGAAATTTATAATTTTCCCCATTGGTGGAGCTGGTAGTGCAAGTATTCTTATTAGTAGAGTCTCTATCCATTGTTTCCTTTCTCCCTTCACATTTTATTTTCAAATCTTCGTAATCTTCACCTACCTCCAAGTCTTTCTCTTCAACTGGCTTGCCTCCAAGTATTCCTCTTCAACTACCTCTTTAGTTCTGTTTGTAATCTCAAATTCCATTTTATCTTTTGATTTATGATATTGAATTTTAAGTTTGTAATTTCTCTTTTCTTTCTTTGATAATAGCCACACTTCCATTCATTCTAACATGTTTGCAAAGCTTTGGCCATAATATTAAAAATTTTGGTCTGGGAGCATTTTACCTTTAGCCTTAAGTTCTGGTCCTCGAATTATTCTCCTTGATATCATTCACAACTATTGAAAGTCATGCTCTGATACCAATGTAATGTACCTAGGTAATTTAGAGTGTTCAATTTAAAATTATCAAACAAATATTTCCAAAAATATTGATTTCTTTCTACAAACAAATTGAATGCAACTCCAAAATTCTTCTTCAAGTAGATGACACATAAATATTTTCTAACTGTTTGTGGATAGACTCGAAGACAAAAATATGAGGCAAACAATGAAATTTATTTGGAGCATATAACAAAATTATAGTGCCACTTATAGAACTGACTCCTGGAACATACACCATCCACCACACTCGTCTTGAGAAAGTCTCAAAAACCATTTAGCAACTTAGAAAGACTGCTTCAGGTAAAAAATAAATTCATCCCTTTTTCCAAATGAACTGCTACTATAATATGAGAACAAGGTTTTCTGATCTAGAATAATGGTTCTATAATTTGACCTCCTGTTTTAATAATGCCAATAACTTCAACAAATCTACACTACTTACCAAGAGTACATTGCAAGTAATCCACCTATTAATTTATAAAGTTGGGATGATGAGGGAAGAATCGTACACTTCTGAATGATAGATCTATTATAGTAATAACCACGTGGCCCAGTGAGACAAGGATTTTGGAATCAATTTACCAACTACACAATTGACCTCCTTATGTTGTGTAATAAATAGGAGATCAGGCCGAATTTATTTGGAAAAAAAAGGGGAACTAGCCCCTTGAGTGAGATTGTCTCAGGGTTCTTTCAAACGTTCTTACGTTATGAAGGGGCAGATACTACCACAAGGAGACTATCTCAAGAAAGCTTCCAAATACATAGAATTTGTTTAGTCCAATCAAAAGGAAAAGGCATAGAAAGTATAAGCTCTATAAGCTCCTTGTTCAAAGGCTCATATGAAAAGGAAATGACATCAAACCACACTTTTGAAATAAAAAATAACTAATTTTATGTAACAGTGATCCATCTACTGAAACGTTGATCATGCTAATGGGAACCCTGCTTTCACCAGGACATCTTCGGGCATGTCCTGGATAGTTCCTGTTTCAATGGATCAAAGCCAAAAGGAAAAAACAGTTGCAGGAATTCCAAGGAAAAGAAAATACATGCATTCAACCAAATAATACTTTGACTGTAATCATTGTTTGACGGTGGTGCTGCTTTGGCTCAGATTACGAATCACTAATGTATAGCCATATGTTTTCTCTGTTTTTTTCCCTTGTGTGTCAAACGTGTATATACAATAATTTCATAATGAAAGCTATACTACAGAATGCCTCGTATTCATGATGTTGATTGATTCTTATTCTTTATTTTCCATCGGAATAACAACATAAAATTCACTAATAATCCATTCTACGGTTTTAACCTTGTTAGTCACATATATTTCAGTGCCAACATTAATCAAAGACCATATTCTCCTTACAGGTTTCATCCCTACATCATGTAACACCACACCCATCAAAGAATTTATAAGTCAAATATAGAGCATTTAACTTGGATCTGCTTTAAGAAAAAAATAAAAGCCAACATGTAACTGTCTAATAAAAGTGGACTTAATTAAGTGGTGGTAAGAAATAGCAATGATTGGCACTTTAGATAAAACCTACTGGTACAATAAAACAAAGGAATTACTTGATAGAATTATAATCGGCTGGAGAGGCCTCCAAGATCTAGCTCCCAGGTTCTAGAGTCACCAATCCATCCTTCTCCACTCTTGGAGGGATAGCCATGGAATTCCCATTCTGGATGTGGCAATAACTACATTAATTCCTCTTCCTGTGGATTACTGTATGGATCACAAATTTAAAAAGGCTTATTCAGGTGCTTTGTTTTGCATTCCCTTCATAACAGCATCTGAAGTGACCCTGGTCTTGTAGATCTAGTCACATTTTCCCACATTCTTCTGTTTTGGGTAAGGAGCCAACTCTAAAGTATATTTATTTAGCAAGGAGTTGTGATTTTTAGCCATAATATTGTTCCATTTACTATACCAAAAAACATAAGAATGATCAAAATCATGTAACTATGATGGAATACTTGGGTTGCATGTGTTATTTCATATAAATGTGTTAAAAAAATATGCTTCAGAATGATTACCAATGGTTTTCATTGTCTTTGTGAGAAATTATGATATGCTACATAGTCCTTCTCATGAGTGTTGCATAGTTTTCTCTACTCATCAAAACAAAGAATGATCAAAATCATGTTAAGTTATCACTTGCCTTAACCAACATAGGATGAAGTTTTCTCTTCAACTCCATAGCCCAAGAAGGAAATTGTCAAAGTATGTCAAACTCCATAATGAAACATAAAAACTTAGAAAATTTTCAATTAAACCATATTCGTAGGAGAAATTAGTATAATGGAGTTCAAGAGTGGGTTAATCAACTACCCAAGACTTCTTGTAACCAAGAAGAGGCATTCTGTGATTATTTATGAAAATATATCTAAGGGAAGTCTTGGGATTCCCTGGGATCCATTTGAGGGATTCAAGAATTTCTACCTATTTATAGGTGTATAAACAACTTGATTTAGGTTCGCTTTCTGTAATATCCACGAAAGGGAAGATTCAACAATACCTGCTAGAATAACGCATTTTTCAGAAGTATGTGCACTGAAATGAGTTTGCATCTCTTGGATCTCTTACATCTAGAGATCTATCATCTAAATCCAAGATGAGAGAAAAAACAAATCAAACTAGGTGAGATAAATAGACCTCCCACACCTAGTATGGCTGGAAAACACCCAAGAATGGGAGCTGCAACAATATGCAACAATATTGCAGAAAAATAACACAGTTTTCTGAGAAAAAACAAGAGACCAATAATAAGGCTCAAAATTCATATATACAAAAATAAATCAGATCCATATTGAGGCCCATACAATGTATGATAGAATGTAGAAGACAAGAATAGAAGAAATTCCTCAAAAAGAGGGGTTGCAACACATGTATTGACTGAAAAATAGCTTTACAACATTATTTTTAAGAGTTGCAGTAGTTGTATAGTAAACCTCAGATCTAGAGTAGATCTATGTAAAAAATATTAGATCTATTTCAGATTTGTACACTAGAAGAGCTCCTTTACAAATTCCCCTTGGGGTTTTGAGCAAAACATGAGACATAAAGAGTAGATCTGAGATCTCAAGTTGCAGATCTACAGTAGTATTCAGAAATTTCTAAAGATGAATACAAAAGAAGCAAATCAGATTTGAACAAAACATGGATCAGAAGTATAATCCATGGATCACCATAGTGAAGGGCAGAACCCCAACACTAGAGATCTCTCCTCCAAATGTGTGTCAAAACACACTGCAACTGTACACTTGCAAATAACGTAGTCTTGGAAGGGAAACTGCGCTGTAGGCTCTAGCACTGGTTTGGCCTGATGCTAAGATCTGAAAATGTAGCTCTAAATATCTAATACTCTCTTATCAAGGGGATAGATGGTTTTCCCACTGAAAAGAGGCACTAGATTGGCCTAGATCTGAGTAGATCTAGCCTCCACTTGCTGCAACTTAAAATGATAGCCAAACCCTCAACAAGATCTGCACTATAGTTGGAAGATGAACTTGGCCAAATGCCTGATAGTGGACAAGATCAGAAAGAATCCTCCAAGAGCTACTCAATGGAAGAGATGGGATTCCCAAACAAGAACACCCTAGTGCTAAACAACATTATCCTCAGCTAAACAACAGAGAATGATATATGTCTAAACAGAAAATATATTTAGAAATATACCCAATCAACAACCTCCTTCTGCTGTCCTCCTCTTCCTTTTATAGGATGAAAGTCTTGCCAAACCCTAAACCATCTCAATGATTTAGTTCCATTCACATGTGTAGCCTCCAACTAAAATTGTGTTGTGCATCTAGGAGATTCACTATATCTAGACAACGTTTGTTGATTTGGTCCTGGTTGACTTGGTCAAGTGATCCAGTCTCTTTCACACCTAAGTGTGCTTATGTAAATAGCCCAAATTTAGCTATGTTCACATGTGGCATTGATTTATTTCGTTGATTAGGAGTTTTATTGATCCTCCTTTACAATTTTATTCATGAAACATAAAATTGAAACAAAATTGTATATTCCCATTAGCTTGGGCTAATTGGGAATATTACAGTCCTCCCCTCCAAAATGTTGATTGTCCTTAAGAAAATGATAGGTTGAGTGCTACAACATTTCTCCTCCTCCATTGGTGACACCATCAATTATCAAGCTATCCTCACAAGCTAGGTGTTCACCAATCCAAGCCTCCATGAATTATTCCTCCAAAGTCACCATGAGATGTACATAATCCATCCCACAAGGAGTCAAAAGCTCAACAGAAACAAACATGGTTGGAGAAATGCTCTCTCTAAAACATGTAGCATGATGTACATAGAGAATTTCCATCCCATGTGGTACATACAGACTCCCCATCCTCCCTCCATACAATCCCATAAAAAACACAACTATATCATCCAAGTATGGAAGCATAATTACATATATACAAACAGAAATTTGAGCATGAGGAGGTGGGTCATAGTCCCACATATGGTGCCAGCGTAGTGCATCTCCTGCCTACATGAGATCAAGGTATGGGAAGATATGGTGCCACCACTTACTTGTTGCACAAGTCATCTCACCATGGCTGAAAATGTGAGATATGTTTGGTGCCTTTGGGAAGCACCCATCATGAAAGAAAATCTACCTTTGCACAAAAAGGTAGTGGCCAAATTCAGAAATTTTAGTGGCCCAATGTTTGCCATGAGATTTAAATGATACAACACTCCTCTTTTGAGTCATGGCCTGCATAAACATGGTGAAAGAATATGTAAAATCAGAAAATGAAACTTGCATTACATGATCAAATTTTTCACCAATAATGTCTCTCCTACTCATGGAATTGTGCATATATTTTTCTCCCCTTTCAAGAGAAGGAAGAAATGGCTGAAATGAATCTTGCATAGAGTCCTTTGTCTGCCCCAACTCCACAAAGCTCTTGCATTCTAGGAAATGCTAATGTATCTCTCCTTCAAAGCCTTCCCATTTAAAGCATCTCATGATAGTGTTGTAGATTTTCATAGAATAGGTAGGGCTGAAACTGAACTCTTTGTAGGCCCTTTGTAGCATCATCTCCTTGAACTTGGAGGATATAGGTAAGAAGACCCTATCATGATGATGTATGAATCCCACATGGACTAGATAGCCCTCTTCATGCAGCTAGTCATCAAGCATAATACAAGTGTGAAGATCTTTGGAATAATCCGCCAACAGCTGGGATTTCCAATATAGATATACACTCCCTAAAAATGACAGCGCTGATGATGCATCAATAGGAATTCCTTCCATGTTTTTGATCTCTTCTTTGACATCTATTATTCCAAAGGTATAATTAGGAATGACATACCTCCTCTTCTTCTCCTCCAACAGCACATAACCAGAAATGAAGGTGGGTGATGATGATGAGAGAAGAAAATCTCCTTCCTTCTTGTGCTTTCCCAAGCCTTCCAGCGCTATAGATGTGTTTTCTAATGCTCCCATCCCTCCTGGATCTGATTTTGGAGCATGAATTAGTGAGATATATCTCACTAAAACTGAATCAGGTGGCCTCCCAGGTGGTTTTCCACTAGATAAGAGTGTCCCTTGCAGAAATATCATGAACATAATAGAAGGGAAAGTGAGGTCCTTGCTTCCACTGCACAAATCCATCTTTGTTTTCTGTGTGGAAGTGTTGTGTGAGGGGTAAGTATGCATGCCTTTGATCATTTGAGGTGCACCACTCTTATTGTCCGCCCATTCCATTTTCAAAGCCTCCCAATTAGTGGTTACTTTTCCCAATGTAATCAACCATTGAACACCCAAAATAACATTGGTGTCTGGTATGTCAACTACAAAGAAGTGATACACCAAAGTGTAGGATCCCATGGTGACTGAAAGTGATGGGACATAATGCATGCATTGCATTGTTCTATCTCCTGGGACCAAAACAAAGAATCCCTCAAAAGTATCAGCAGGTATTTCTCTCCTTTGCACAAGATGGGCATCAATGAAATTGTGGGTAGCCCCACTGTCAATCAATACAGAAACCCTCTGATTCATGATTGAACCTTGAACTCTTAAGGTCAAGTACTTAGGTTCTCCCCTCAAGGATGCAAGATTTCCTTCAATATGAGAAAATTCTCCATTTCCAGCTCCTGATGGTGTTGGATCTCCTCCAACATTGTCAGCACTATGACCCCTCCTTGGCTCATCATCTTCATCTTCTTCAAGATCTGAGAAGACCTCTGTATAATGTGATTTACCAGCTGCAAATCTATGTCCAAGTACCCATGGTTCTTGGAAAGCGAAGCATAGCTTCCTCTTCCTTAGATCTCTCCGGACTTCATCATCAAGAGGCTTCTTGTATGAGCTTTCCTTTGAAGGAGAAGCTTTCTCTTCCTTTCTAGGAAAAGAGGGCTTGTTCTGAAAGTTTTCCTTTGCTTTTGGAAAGGCATATTGAAGGTCTCTAGCCCACTCGATGGCATCATGAAAGGTAGTGGGCTTGGTATATTTAACCAACCCATGCAGAGGTTCATCTAAGCCATTGATGAACATGTAGACCCTCCTTGATACAGACAAATCAGGAACCGCAACAGATCATCTCAAAAAATTCAGAGATACAAGACTTTGTATTGCTTGACTGCTTCAAATTTTTAAGGCTCATGAAATGTGCTTCTGGATCATTTCTATCAAACCTCTCCACCAGTCTTCTAGTAAAATCAGAATAGGCAGTCACATTGGCATGACCCAATGTAGACAACCCATGGAACCACCAGTTGTGTGCTTCACCTTCAAAGTGCAGCGCTACAATCTTGATAGCTTCCATCTTAAGGAATTTGTTAAACTAGAAGTATATATCTAGTTTTTCTACCCATCCTTTTTCAAAACAACTGGATGACCCATCAAACTTGGGTAAAAATAATCTGCCAATAGAGTGATGTTGATCATGATTCTGAGTGAATCCACCATCTCTATGTTGATGCCCTGATCTTCTTTTGTCTTTGAGGTGACAAAAATCTTGAAAAATCAAGTGGTCCTTGAATCTTTGATTCTGAGACTCATATTATTCAAATTAGTCTTCAAGGGGTGCTTTCTCATGAGGCCCTTCATTCTCCACAGCCAAAAAATTAGGCATGGTAGAGCGTTGTGGAACTTGTGGCTGGTTCACCAGTGGATCATTTTGGTGGTGAGACATGCCAGATCTTTCTCCAGGATGAAACCTCCTAGGATATTCCTTGTTCCTGTCCAATATCATCTCTTTGATCTCTCTAGAAAGACCTTTCATGGCTTTCAGGAGGGTTTTTGCAAACTCCTTCCCATCTTCATCACTTCCATATTCACGGGATTTTCCCTTGTCTTTATCATCATTGGTGTAATAAAATTTCTTATTTATTCTTTTCAAGTACCTCTTCTCTCTCTCAGTGAGAGGCTCATCTTCTTCTGAATACATATTGTCTCTTTAAGAAATCAAATCACAGGCTATGCCAAGATGATTGCTTTGATACCACTACAATAACCCCAAAAGGGAAGATTCAACAATACCTACTAGAATAATGAATTTTTCAGAAGTATGTGCACCGAAATGAGTTTTTAGCTCTTGGATCCCTTAGATCTGGAGATCTAGCATCTAAATCCATGAGGAGAGAAAAAAAAAATCAAACTAGGTGAGATAAACAGACCTCCCACACCTAGTATGGTTGGAAAACACCCAAGAATGGGGGTTGCAACAATATGCAACAATACTGCAGGAAAATAATGCAATTTTTCTGAGCAACAATAGGAGACCAATAAGAAGGCTCAAAATTCATATATGCAACAATAAATTAGATCCATATTGAGGCCCATACAATATATGATAGAATGTAGAAGACAGGAATAAAATAAATTCCTCAAAAAGAGGGGCTACAACACATGTATTGACTGAAAAATATCTTGAAAGCGTTATTTTTAAGAGTTATAACAGTTGTATATTAAATTCTAGATATAGATAAGATCTGTGTACAAAAAATTAGATCTATTTCAGATCTGTACACTAGAAGAGCTCCTTTAGAAATTCCCCTCAGGGTTTTGAGAAAAACATGAAACACAAAGAGTAGATCTGAGATCTAAAGTTGCAGATCTGTAGTAGTATTCAGAAATTTATGAAGATGGATACAATAGAAGCAGATCATATCCGAACAGAACATGGATCAGAAGTATAATCCATGGATCACCATAGTGAAGGGCAGAACCCCAACACCAGAGATCTCTCCTCCAAATGTGTGTCAAAACACCCTACAACTGTACACTTGAAAATAACGCAGTCCTGGAAGGGAAACTGCATTGTAGGCTCTAGCATTGGTATGGCCTGATGCCAAGATCTGACAATGCAGCTCCAAAGATATAATACTCTCTTATCAAGGGGATAGATCGCTTTCCACTGAAAAGAGGCACTAGATTGGCCTATATTTGAGTAGATCTAGCCTCCACTTACTACAAATTACAAGGACAACAAAGCCCTCAACATGATCTGTGTTGTAGTTGGAAGATGAGATTGGCCAAATGCCTCATAGTGGACAATATCATAAAGGCTCCTCCAAGAGCTACTCAATGGAAGAGTTGGGATTCCCAAATAGGAACACCCTAGTGCTAAACAACACTATCCTCAGCTAAACAATAGAGAATGATATATGTCTAAACAGACAATATATTCAGAAATATACTCAATCAAAAACCTCCTTTTGTTGTCCTCCTCTTCCTTTTATAGGATGAAAGTCTTGTCAAACCCTAAACCATCTCAATGATTTAGCTCCATTCACATGTGTAGCCTCCAACTAAAACTATGATGTGCATCTAGGAGATTCATTGTATCTAGATAGAGCTGTTGATTTGATCCTGGTTGACTTGGTCAAGTGATCTAGTCTCTTTCACACCTAAGTGTGCTTATGTAAATAGCCCATATTTAGCTATTTTCACATGTGGCATTGATTTATTTTGCTGATTAGGAATTTTATTGATCCTCCTTTACAATTTTATTCATGAAACAGAAAATTGAAACGAAATTGTATATTCCCATTAGCTTGGGCTAATTGGGAATATTACACTTTTGTTCCAGTCTAGTAGTATTTGAGCTATAAGTTGCACAATATTTGTAATTCTAGTTTTTAAATTAATGAAACAACTTCCATAGTATATTTGAGTTACTTTTTTTATTGAGTGATTCACCACTCTTTGTGCAATGACCCATTCAAGGAGGTAAGGTGATGAATGCACGTGTTGCATATGTTTTCAATGTTCATGTCACATTGTGTTGTGTGATTCATTTTTCAATGTGGTTTCTTCTGTTGTTTACATTCAGCAACTCATATATTATTTTTAGTCATGCATTGATTTTGATTTCATCAGCACTATTTACTTTCACCAATGTTGAATGAATACTTATTGTTTGGCTTATAATGCTATTTTAATTCACGACATTGTTCAATTTGATTAATTATTGAATGAATGGATAGGTTCAAATTGTGATTTTATTTGAATGGATTTCCTTGTAATGAATTCTCCAGCCAACATTTAATGAATACTTGTGTCGATTCTTAATTTTAAGGAATAGTCAGATGCTTTCATTTGTGGCATATTAGAGTACACAGTATTTCTCAGTAGTTAACTTAGAACATATCAGTTGCTGGAGTCCTTTTCCTTGCATATATAGTGTGCATCATCTCAGAGCTAATGCACCTAGATTGATAAATTAAAGAGATCTCATAGTATTAAACCACAGTTATATTTCTGTAGTTTTGTACCTTGTAAAAGGTCTCCATGTAAGAAGGCACCCCTCTTCACATTCATCTGATTCACCTCCAAACCAAAACTAGTAGGAGGGGAGACAACAGCGCTGATAGAATTCATCCTGGAAATAGAAGAAAATATCGGATTGTAGTCAATGCCTTCATGTTTCATGAATCCCTTTGTTATAAATTGAGCCTTATATCTCCTCATAACACCATACGAAGTGACCGTGGTCTTGTAGACCTAGTCACATTTTCCCACATTCTTTTTTTTTGGGTAAGGAGCCAACTCCGAAGTATTTTTCTTTAGCAAGGAGTTGTTATTTTTAGCCATAACATTGTTCCATTTATGAGTGTAATAAAAATCTTCTAGATGGTTGTGAGGTGAGATGGGAAGGTAGAGAGTGAGGAAGAAGAATTAAATGCCTCTGCATCCACCACTATATGGAACCAATATGGTATATTAATATGTCGTATCGTAGATTGTAATATTCCAAATTGGAAATAGCAGCAATATAGCTCATAAAAATGTAAAGCATAACAAATTTGAACATGACATAAGAGGGATCAATATACAACCATAATTTTATTAGAATATCAGCAACCATATACAAAAATATCATTAGGTACAAGCCACTCAAGAAAATAAAACAAGCCTCCAATGAGTATAATAATCAGCACATGAGTTGTTGCAATTGTATAGAATGCCGGAGAGAAGTGACAGTGTTTTCTATATCAGTGTAGTTTCTTCTGTAATCATACGTAAATTATATATGTCTAATAGAACAAAGAAATTCCCAGAAAAGAAGATGTGGGCTCTAATACATGATTTCTAGCCAACCTGGAAAAGATTGCTAGAAATACCAAGAAATATACAATGTCACAAATAACCCTGGGGTTGAGATGTCACTGCAAACTAGATATTAATAGAATGAGGCTATGAAAAATCTGAAATTATAATATCCTCCTCCAAGGGTATTTATAAATATAAGGTTGATCCTTCTAATCAGAAATAGACCCTCCTGATGATCTCAATGAACCCTCCCAACAACTGCCTCCAAAAATAACACAGTTAAGAATTGTGACTACACTGTGAGGGATGGTAGATGGTTGAACTGATGCTAAAGATGTGGAAATATGCCTAGGAGCCCTCCTTTATGATCCTCCAATGGATAGGCTACCTCTCCACTGAAAAACAAGCTCAGAAATAGCTCTATGTGATCCTCCTTTGCTGCACCCTGCAACACAACCCAACTCTAAACAGAAACTACGTTGTAGTTGAAGGAGGTAGCTTGGCCAGAATTCCAAAATGAGGAAATTTAGCCCAAATTACCTCTCCTTCCTCGAGGATGAGGTAGGGATTCACGATCAGGAACACCCTTGTGCTAAACAACACAAAAACCTTGCTAAATAGCCAAAGGATGCAAAGTCTAAAAAGACCAATATCGAATTATAATCTAAAACATGAATAAAAAAGGCTGCCATCCTCTCCATATATAGCAAGTGAACCTCCTCACTTTGGGTCCCATCCATATTTTCCACCAAGCTCATGCAATTTTTCCTCCACTAAAATTGCGTTGTCTCATCATAAAGGCCACTCCTCCATGACAACATTGTTGACTTGGTCAAACTTGACTGAATCAACATGATCCAGTTCCTATTCACACCCAAAGGTGCTTAATCCAGCTGCGTATTCTTCCTCCTTTCACATTAGGAGTATTATTATTTATCCTAAATAATTTTATGGGCCTCCCTACCCATTTATTCACCTACCTAGTGATGAAACCAACTATAATATTCCATTTAGATGAAGGCTAAATTTTTGGAATATTACAGTCCTCCCCTCAAAAATGTTTCTTGTCCTCAAGCAAATGTAAAGGTGGAGAAAAATTCCTCCCTTCCTCTTCTTGTAGCCTCCTCATCAATATCTTCCACCACAACTCAGCATAATCTGCAATAAATCTTCCCTCCCATGGTTCCTCCCAAGTATGCAAACCCAAATGGTTCACATCATGAAAAAGTGGAAGGTGTAAGTGGAAACCTTGTTGTTGTCCCATGGCCTTCTTAAGGTAGAAGTGATGATAAAAATATGGAATCTAATCCCCAATGAGAGTCTCCCATACCCATGCTATCATCCAAATGAAATGAGCCATTCTAGGTAGCTCATCAAAGAAATCATCAACCCTCGGTTTATGCAATGTACTGGGGTTGCATGGTGAGATTAGATTTTTCCACCCAAGTTGTTTCTCTCTCCATTTATGGTAAGTATGGGGTTTTTTCTGATCTTGGCCTAAAATTACATGGCCTTCAAGAATGGCCCAAATTACCCCACCAAACAAATTAGCCATGAAGTGCCTCCTCTAAGAACTCAAGTTCTCCAAATGGCTCCTCCCACATGAAGGAAAGAGATGTAGTATGGAAATCATGGTTTGCCCATTGTTTCTCGTGAAACATGAGACATGTATAGTATGGTGAATCATACTCCCAATGGGTACCCTCAACTCATGTGCCACTCTCCCAACATAGCTTCCCATAATTATAATTAAATCTCCAACATATAGAAGAAAAAATAATGAAAACAAGTTTCCATATTACAACCGAGAGGTGGATCATAGCTCCATATATGGAACCAATGCAGTGCATCCCCTGCCTTAATCAAAACAAATTATAACAAGTGTCTTTCCAGCCACTTTTTTTTCTGCCACAATCATCCTACAAGATAGGATCATAAAAGTAAAATTTGGTGCCAATGGTGTACATCGAGAATCATGTGGCCTCCCCCACAAACCACTGATAGAAGGGCCAACATCAATGCTAAAAATGGCCTCAAGTACAAGATAATACAATATAAAAGAAGGAAATATCCTCCTTGGTACAATATTCTACTCATATAAAGTAAATAAGTACAAATCATAATGCAAAATTGTACCTTCTCGACCATGTACTTTGGTCCTTGAGCTGAAATGGCTCAACTGAAAGTTCTCCCTCACTCTCCATGAGTAGTGAAGTGGCTGTGAAAACCTCTCCATCACCATCCAGGCTATGCATCTCTCCATATGCTGATATGTATCCTACTGGATGCCCTCCCAAGTGAAATCCTCCATCAAAGAATGAAATGCATTAAAGTGCATGGAAAGAAAGTCCACATGTGCTGCATGTAGTAGCTTCTTCTTGAGCTTAGAAACTCTAGTCAAGAAGACTCTGCCATGAGAATAGATGACATCATCAACCACCATGTACCTATCATCTCCCTCTGAGTCATCAAGAATCATGCAAGCACCAAGATCCTTGGTGTACTCTACCAAAAGTTGAGACCTTCAATATGGATCAACCCTCCTAAGAGACAACGCTGAAGATATGAAATGTGAAGCTCCCCACATGCTGTTGTCTTCTTATTTTACATCCCCCATGCCAAATTCATCCTCCAAAGTAATTCCATGCCCATGATGCAGCTGCTAATGCTCAAGTGGGAGTGGTGACCTTTGGAAGTTGGTCTCCCATGAGAAGCTACTATCCAAAAATAACCTCCTGATATTAGCGAATGTAAGCATGAGTATCCTCCATCTACTCCAATGTATGGAGGATTCCTTCATCAAAGGAAGTACCCTATGTTTCTCCAAATCCATGGAGCAGCTCCCTTGCACCATGATGGTGTCATCCTCTATCACTGCAACAACTTCTGTCAACGCAGTATATATAGTGAGAGTGGGTAATGCTGAAAATGGGAGAATGTATCCCTCCTCCTTAAGTCTACCCTAAACTCTTTGCGCTGTACTAGAGCCCTCCAAAGTATCCACCCCTCCGAGATCTAAGAGTGGTTAACAAACTGGAAATATGTATCTCACCAACTCTAGATCTGGTGGCCTCCCAGGTGGAATGCCCCCATGTAGTGAGACATCAAAATTTGAAGTGGACTGTATATATGAGTGAACTGATTTGTCCCTCCATTCACTGAACAATACAGTCTCCTTCTTTTGTGAAGAAACCTCCAAAAATAGATAAGGGTGAATGCCCATCATCCCTTGATGCTAATCCTTCTTTAATTCTCCTTCCATCTTCCAAGATTCACAAACCAAAACATCTAATGCATGTTGCTCCCAGATTGTGTTTTGGTTCCCACATGTTGGATCATTTGGAACTCCTTGAAAAGACACAAGGGCTCCTCTAATGGAAGAAATGGCTCCCTTCCTATCTCCATGTGGTGATGAATCTCCTCCTGATGTTACAACATTGTTAGCTCTTCTCTACTAATCCTCTTCATCAGTATGTGAGAGTGCCTCATCATTAATGAGATACCCTTGATCTTGGTCTTCCTTTGAAGGAGGAACCTTCATGTCTTCATCTATAGAAGAGGGCTCCTCAAGAAGTGGAGATCTTTCCCTTGGAAAGGCATCATGCATGTTTCTATACCCTTCAATAGAAATATGGAGTGGAGTTGGAAAAATAGATCTCTCCAACTCATGCAAAGGTTTTTAGTTTTTGGGTTCAACAAGAGATGTTTTACAATTTTTAATATCAAATCTTCTCACTAATTTCTTAGTACACCCTACATAAGTACTTACGTTTTCATGTTTAAATGAAGCAGTTCTATAATACCACCAATCATGGGCCATACCTTTGAGGTGCACCGTTGCTACTCTAATGGCCTCCTTTTCTAAAACTTGGTGAAGCTGGAGATAGGAATCTAGCTCCTTCACCCAAGCTTTGATTGCGCACTTTGCTGATCCATCAAAGTTAGATAGAAATATTCTACCTCTCTTGTTTCTATTATGGTTGTTGAATCTTTTGTCTTCCTTGAGTTGGAAAAACCCTTGGAAGTCCAAATTATTTTTGAATCTCCATGATTGAGACTCATACTCCTGGAGATAGTCAATCAAGGTCTCCTCCCTTGGTGCATCTTCCTCCTCCATCCTTCTTGCAGTGAATGTGGGAAATAAATTGCGTTTTGGATCTGCATGTGTGGATGAATTTCCAAACCCATCATGTGAATATCTAGGGCTTGCTTCACTTTTAAACCCTCTTGGAATTTTTTTACACCTCTTCCCTTTCATCTCCTTGAGATCTTCTTTGATATTTTTCAAAGTTTGGAAAAGAAGCTGGGAGATCCTCTCTTCCTTCATTTCTCCAAATAATGGAGTCTTGCCTTTGTTTCTTTTGTAAATCTTCTCTTTTCTGTGAGAAGATGCTTCTCCTTCTAATGACGTAATGTCTTCAATGCACAGGCTAAGTCAAGATTATGCTCTGATACCACTGTAATATTCCAAATTGGAAATAACAGCAATATAGCTCATAAAAATGTAAAGCACAGAAAATATGAACATGACATAAGAGGGATCAATATACAACCATAATTTTATTAGAATATCAGCAACCATATACAAAATATCATGAGGGACAAGCCACTCAAGCAAATAAAACAAGCCTCCAATGAGTAGAATAATCAGCACATGAGTTGCTGCAACTGTATATAATGCTAGAGAGTAGTGACAACACTATCTATATCAGTGTAGTTGCTTTTTTAATCCTACATAAATGATATATGGCTGATAGAAACAAAAAAGTTCCTAGAAAACAAGATGTGGGCTCTAATACATGATTTCTAGCCAACCCGGAAAAGATTGCTAGAAATACCAAGAAATATACAATGTGACAAATACCCTTGGGGTTGAGATGTCACTGAAAACTGGATTTGAATACAATGAGGCTATGACATATCTGAAATGATGATTTCCTCCTCCAATGGTATTTCTAAATAGAAGGTTGATCCCTCTACTTAGAAATAGACCCTCCTGATGAGCTCAATGAACCCTCCCAGCAATTGCCTCCAAAAATAATGCAGTACAGAATTGTGACTGTGCTATGAGGGATGGTATATGGTTTTCCTGATGCCAAAGATGTGGAAATATGCCTAGGATCCCTCCTTCCCGATCCTCCAATAGATAGGCTACCTCTCCACTGAAAAACAAGCTCAGAAATAGCTCTATGTGATCCTCCTTTGTTGCACCCTGCAACACAACCCAGCTTTAAATAGAAATTGCACTGTAGTTAAAGGAGGTAGCTTGGTTAGAATTCCAGAATGAGGAAATTTAGCCCAAAGGACCTCTCCTTCCCTGAGGATGAGGTGGGGATTCCCGATCAAGAACACCCTTGTGCTAAACAGCACAAAAACCTTGCTAAACAGCCAAAGGATGCAAAGTCTAAAAAGACCAATATCAAATGATAATCTAAAACATGAATAACAAAGGCTGCCATCCTCTCCATACATAGCAAGTGAACCTCCTCACATTGGGTCCCAGCCATATTTTCCACCAAGCTCATGCAAGTCGTCCTCCACTAAAACCGTGTTGTCTCATCATAAAGGCCACTCATCCATGACATCGTTGTTGACTTGGTCAAATTTGACTGAATCAACATGATCCAATCCCTGTTCACACCAAACGGTGCTTAATCCAGTTGCTTATTCTTCCTCCTTTCACATTAGGAGTGTTATTATTTCTCCTAAAGAAGTTTATGGGCCTCCCTACCCAATTATTCACCTACCTAGTGATGAAACCAACTATAATATTCCATTTAGATGAAGGCCAAATTTTTAGAATATTACATAGATGCCCAAGGCTGATAGGGCCCGGGTGAAGAAAGAGAGAGGAATAAAATAAAAATGTACTACAAAAAAACACGAACTTACCCTGAAATATATGCAATAGTTAGCATATAATTATAACTTTAAAGTTTCCATGCAGATACATAAAATTTTTGATGGATATGTTCCTCAAAAAAGCAATAAAGGATTGTTGTTTTGGAAGAAAAACCAACCTGCTATTTACTTGCCTCCAGATCAGACAATACTTGTTTTGCAAGCTCAGTAAGAAAACGACCTGAAGAGACAACTAAAATGATTATTATATACAATTTTTAGTTGATTATTGTCAACATGAAATTTCATCTTTGAACATCAAGATAAGTTTCGGTTTAGTCTAGCCACATCTTGCTATGTAAAAATTTATACATCATCTCTTTTAGATCTCATAAATTGTTTTCATCATGGAAAATGAGAACTGCACTAGCACATGTATTGAGTCCACTAGTTTTTGAACCTTTTCATCATTATTTCCATGTTCACACCTTCCACTAGAAAATGCTTGGATGGACTTATGTTATGAGTCTTGGATCATGTAGGGCTTCATTGCGCTTCACTTGTACTCCATAACTAGGCTACAATGCAAGATTATCCCAACTTTAGTGTAATGCTGTAGAGAATAGATATTGTTGTGGATGATGTCAATATCTAGTATTATGCCAGTATATCATATTAAAATTTTAATCATCTGTCTTCATTATTTCTTAATAAATTTTTTATGTTGATTTAGAATCTTACCTCTTAGTAGTAATGCTTGTTTACGGGGAAACTAAAACCTAAAGCTGCAGGGACCACCATTTCAATATAGAAACATTGAATTGTGATGATGTTTCACATGAAAAAGAGCATGTTCATCATCAAAGAAAAATGTGATGATCTGACTCATCTCATTCTGCATTGTTTCATGGGAAGTGCCCTCAAATTTAGGTGGCTATTCCACTCATAATGTACCAATATATTTCATATCTAAGGTTAAAATCCCATATTTATATATTCAAAACTTTTCCACTACAGCCTTTAGGTGTGGGTTTCTATATGCACATCTCAATCATCCAGTAAGAGTTCCTGACAGTGATAATATGAATAGCTGATTTAGGAATGACATTACTGATAAATGAGATGGATTCTTATGGACATGCTAGGTACTCAACTTCAAATTACTTCCTATGACTACTGGGGGAAATCGATATGTTCATACAAAAGATGTGCATTCATCATGGGCTCTCCTACAATAAAATGACCTAAAAACATAAAAGGACAAAAAACACCATTTTCTACCACCATTTCCATTTTTAGGGCCACAACCATTTTTTCAAGAAACACTATGTTTATTTGGTTCTATTTCTATAAAATCATTATCCAATTTCTTTAATATCATGGTTTGTTTCTATAAAAATAAAGAAAAAGTTAAAATAATTTAACACAGGACATGAAACAAAAAAGCCTAAACTTATTTTGACTAAAAAATTTCAAAATTTGACCATACACCCCTATAAGCTCATATTTTTTTGAATCATAGATCTTAAATTTCAGATAAGCCGATAAATTTTCTTTGCCAAAGTGTGTCACACACCCATTAGCTTCTTGTTTTTCAACTAACCGGTTTGCATGTGCCATTTTTCTTTACCAGGAAGTGCCACTAGCTATAAATGGTAAGCATGATCCCAGCTGAATATTGATGCTGGGAAGGGAATGCGAAGGGGAATCTTGAAGGATACTGAAGCTATTAAGAAATAATGAATCTACATAATTTCCTTCAATAGACTTGACTAGATCTGGGCATTATAACTCAAATTCAATTAATTTTTCCTCAAGTTCTTCAATGGATGATTTCAACTTTGTAGCCTCTGCTATTGCAAAATCCATGTTATCATCAGCTTACATAGTGGGATTCAATGCTTCTTAGGCCACTGTCCATTATTCCATGCTTTGATAGAATCATGCAAGCTCAGGGTTATTTAGTAAACGATTTTTATTTTTATTTTTACCTTTTGCTTCACTATAGAAAATAACCATGATGTGAAGAGACATGGTTTTTACCTTGATATAGAAAATAACCGTGATTTGAACAAACCTACCTTTTTTTTCTATAGTGTAATGTTCCCAAAATATTAATTGTCCAAGTTATAAAGTAACCTATCGATCCCCATATGCTATAGTCATTAATAAAGGGGAAAAAACCCCAAATACACAATTTTTGGGCTTGGATGTAGAAATTTAATACAAAATATGTATTGCCAAGATTCTCCTGATCTAACAATTATATGCCACTGTTAAATACATAATCGCTTCTACAAAATCTTTGTAGAATTTAAAACACAATCGCCAATAGCAATATCATGAAGAAAGATCAATCACACATAGCACAGATAATTTATCGGTAAATCATAAAGCTAAAAACCCCACTATCATATATTATGTATATATCATGCATCACGAAACAATCTCATACAAAGCTCCAATTTAAGAGCTCTCATTACATCATACAATTGTCTCACACTGTCATACAAAAATTGGCAAGTTCCTTAGCCAGTTTACTGCCTCCAGACAACCTGCCTCCACTGCACAATCCATGATGGTAAAGAACCTTTGAATGAATGATTATTTCCCACCTTGACTGCACAATCCTCATAGGCACATCCAATGTGTTTGTGGTTTCATGTGTGCAACGATAATGTCACAACTGATAGTTAATCTATCCCTTTCTCCTACATCTCAACTAGGTCTCCACTAGATCTGACATACATGTAGTTAATACTAGTAAATATTTAGTTGCATGTGAGGCCAGTGATTGTGAATTAATTAATAATTAATTCACTTGATCTCTCACTAGTGTATCTTCAGTTACAACTAGCACAATTGAGTTTAACTCACTTAACTGAGTTAAACTACTTTACAACTTTCATAACTACACTTCCAACTCAGTTACAACTTTGAATCACTCAGTTACAACTTTGAATCACTCAGTTACAACTAATTCCACTCGCATGTCCCACCAACCAACCTATTAACTCAAAATTCACTTAGCTAACTGATTTTACACTTCAGTTAACTATTTCCAAGTGCTCATTGAGAATAGATTATTGTTTATTGTCCAACTAATATTAATGGATAATAATAGTCGACATGCATCTATAAATATACATGAAATATATAAATAGAACTTGCACATACATCTATAAATAAACCTCATCTATAAATATAATTTTCTCTTGCATCTATAAATAGACTTCCACCTAAAAATAGCCTGTGTGGGCCCCACCTAGTGTAGGTGCTTAATTTTCACTAGGATTAAGGATGTTGTTTCCAGATTCCAATTTCACTGTTTATTGTTGCAAACTTCAATGCTACCTCTCAACAAGAAAGGAATGTCTTTTCATGCGACATGAAAATCCTTGCATGCAACATGCAACTCCATGCATGCGCCATCCAAACTCATGCATGTGCCATGCAACTCCATGCATTCGCCCTGCAACCTTTGCATGCAACACTTTTGAAACTCAATAGCCTCCAAAAAACTGAATCAGTATAATGCATCTATCATCAAAGTCTTCTGAATTCTACTGGTAGCAATTGCACATGTCTTCGTGATCCACTGTGTTGTTGACCTCTGCATCCATGCACTCTACACTTGATGTTAATTCTGATCCACACTCCAGTATCTGACACTGTCACTTTGATTTCATGTCCTCATGAGATCTGATTGCATAAATCCAATTGATCCTGCTACTGTTGCTCTGTGGTCTCCTCATAGCCAGGTTCGATTCATGATATCCACACCATCTCAATGAATCATGCCCAAATATTTCTTCTTGGGATTATCCATGCATGTCGCCCCACCTCTTACCTGGTGGTATAGTTTCATTCACTCCCTCTGCCCATTTGGCATGAAATTTCTATGCTTGAGTGGTTGCTACCACTCCATGATCCTTACCTTTTAGTTGCTCCACATCCTGAGGTTCACTCTTACCTGCACGCAAATCCAGCTCCCTCTCAAGGGTCAATTGCATGGATTTGTCACACTTCCCAATAGTAGGAAGCTCTGTAGAAATCCAATCTACATCAATTCTATAGAGATTCTTAACTCAGAACCCAAACCTTCTTGGCTTTCCCTGTTGCTTTGTGTCGCAGGAAATTTTTTCCTTTTTAAAGACAACATCATAGCCTTTATCCTCTAACATTGCAATTGAGACTAAATTTTTCTTCAAACCTGGTACATGCATTACATATTTTAAATGACATAGTTTACTTGACACCCTCTGAAAGTTAATGGTACTAATTCTAGTTGCACTACATCATCCATCGTCTCCCAACTCAATATGCATCTAGATATCTTTCTCCTCCAAGTCACTGAAAAGTTTCTTATCTTCCGTCATGTGAAAGGAAGCACCACTATCTAATTACCACCCAGATCCCAATGAACTTGACACCATGCATGCGATCAATGAGAATTAAAGCTCAAATTTTGAGGCAAGAGCCTCACCAGCTGCAACTCCAACATCCATCTTGTTCTTCTTCTTTTGTGGACAATTTGTGGCAATATTTCCATGCTCGTGACAGTGAAAACACTTCACTTTGGACATGTTTTGCTCCTTGCCATCTTCACCGACCTCAAATTTAGAATGGAATTTCTTCCCCTTCCCCTTCTTCACCTTGGAATACAAAGCACAATCCTCTTCAACATCATGCTTTGATGAAGAGCCATCTCTAGTGTTCTGCCTGAACTCCTCCTGCACCAGATCCGACCACAATCGTTCCCAATCCAGAAATTTTTTCCCATCAGTTGACAGTGTATTCATAACTGTGCCAACTCTTAGGAAGTCCCAAGAGAGCCAAACTAACCAAATCATCATCAACAACACTTATTCCTGCACTCCAACCTCATCCCTACATTGGACAAACTTTTTTAAGTATAATGGAATAGTGTCATCCTTTTCCATATTGATCTTCCTGAGTTTATGTTTGAGCGCCAATTTCCTATCGACGTTGCTTCTTTGGAATATATCCATCAAAGCCTTCCACATAGTATATGGTGTGGCTTTCCCATGGAGGCTTGAGAAAATGTGATATCGTACTCCCTCCAACAGGATCCTCCTCACCTTTGCCACTTTCTTTTTCCATGCATCAAGATTTGCAGCAACTGCAACATCTGGCTTATGAACATTCTTTTCAATGAATTCCTTCAAGCCATTGTCTTCGAGTATTGCCTCCATCTTGTCCTTCCAAGAAATTTAGTTCGATTTTCGCTAGATTTCATACTCTAAACTCAAGCCATTGAAATCCATTTCAATCTTGAATCAACTATAGCACCAAGAAATCATTTCTGCAAATTTGAATTCTTTCCACCAATAGAATCAGCTCCTGCTTCACTTCTGCAATTTCCCGTGCTCTGATACCATGTATAAATTTAATACAAATTATGTATTTCCTGGATTCTCCTAATCTAACAATTATATGCCATTTTTAAATACATAATCACTTCTACAAAAAAATTACGGAATTTAAAACACAATTGCCAATAGCAATATCATGAAGAAATAACAATCACACATAACACAGATAATTTACCGAGGAAGTATAAAGCTAAAAAACCCACTATCATAAATTATGTATATATCATGGATCATGAAACAATCTCATACAAATATCCAATACAATAGCTTTCATTACATCATACAATTGTCTCACGCTGTCATATAAAAATTGGCAAGTTCCTTAGCCAATTTACTGCCTCGAGACAACCCGCCTCCAATGCGCAATCCCTGATGGTAAAGAAATTCTGAATGAATGATTCTTGCCTACCTTCACTTCAAAATACTCATAGGCACATCCAATGTTTTTTTGGTTTCATGTGTGCAACTGATAATGTCACAACTAATAGTCAATCTGTCCCTTTCACCTACATCTCAACTAGGTCTCCACTGGATCTGACATGCATGTAGTTAATAGTAGTAAATCTTCAATTGCATGTGAGGCCACTGCTTGTGAATTAATTAATAATTAATCCACTTGATCTCTCACTAGTGTATCTTCAGTTACAACTAGCACAATTGAGTTTAACACACTTAACTGAGTTAAACTACTTTACAACTTTCATAACTACACTTCCAACTTTGTTACAACTTTGAGTCACTTAGTTACAACTAATTCCACTTACATGTCCCACCAACCAACCTCTTAACTCAAAATTCACTTATCTAACTGATTTTTCACTTCAGTTAACTATTTCCAAGTGCTCATTGAGAATAGATTATTGTTTATTGTCCAACTAATATTAAGGGATAATAATAGTCGAAATGCATCTATAAATATAAATTGCACATACATCTATAAATAGACCTCATCTATAAATAGAATTTTCTCATACAATATAAATAGACATCCACCTAAAAATAGCCTTTGTGGGCCCCACTTAGTGTAGGTGCTTAATTTTCACTAGGATCAAGGATGTTGTTTGCGGATGCCAATTTCACTGTTTCTTGTTGCAAACTTCAACATTTGGGCAGCAGGGCAAAGAAACCCATGTTGGAGTTTTGAGTGAACTGCACTTAAAACATCGAGAACCTTACTTCAGTGAAGTTCAATCAGTGATACTAACTGTAGGAGTGCCCCTAGGAAAAATACAACACCCCACAACAGTACAGCAAATGAAAATATATCATCAACTACAAATTTTGTAGATCAAGTTCTGAGAAACTTGCAACATCTACAAAATATAAAAAGTTAAAAACACCAAAGAATACTTGTACAATAGGAAATCAATACTATATGCACCAACTACTCCATATTTTCTGAAAGTACCTATATTTTGACACTGTTTATGAAATTTTTTGGTGAGTTAAGAGTTTACAGTGGATAACTTTTCCATCCCCTGATTCTACTTAATATAAATGTGGTGTTGAGATTCAACAAGATGATGAGCTTAGTGAAAAGAGTCGCCTTCACTAAGTGGGCCCGCAAGCTATTTTTGGCACAAAGTCTATTTTTAGACTATGTCTATTTTTAGACATGTCGATCATATTATATGAGTTGCAGGATGCTATTTGTGGATGGTTGGTCAATTTGGAAAGATAGATGGACTTATATTTTTAGACATATTGGGTGGAATCTATTTTTAGATTTCCAGTCTAAAAATAGGGCAATCTAAAAATAGATATGTCGAATATTATTAGCTCTTAATAATATTTGGACTCTAAACATTATCTTATTCTCTTGGAGCACTTCAGTTAAATGCACATATGTGGCACAGGAGCTGATAGAACAAATTACACTATTCCTGAGGTTCTATTGGAGCTATTGCATGGAGGAATTCAGTTAGAACTCATGTGACAGAGTTTGGTGGAGTTGTAGAAGTAGTTGGTGGAGTTGTGTTCAGTTTAACTCAGTTAGACACAGTTGAGCTAGTTGTATCTAGTCTAACTGATTGATACACTAGTGAGAGTGGTGTGAATTAATTAATAATTAATTCACTAAATATTAACTTATTAATCAACTAAATAATACATCAGTTAACTACAATGCATGGATATTTTCAGTGGAGACCAGTGGAGAGGTAGGTGAAAGAGAAAGTGTGACTATCAGTTGTGACTATAGTGATGCATTGATTGCATCCAACACTCAGTGGAGATGCCAATGAGGATTGCGCAGTGCAAGCCAGGTGGATTCGAGTTCATTCAGAGCCATTATTCAACAGGGATTGTGCAGTAGAGGTAGGCTAGCAGGTGGCAGAGGTCAGTGCATGGATTTGCTAGATCATACCTGATTAGTGTGTAGCGATTGTATTGTACTGAGAGCTTGATATGATCAGCTTTTTATGAGGATTGTTACATGATCTCTATGACATATATTATACATATAGTTGGGGTTTTTAGCTTCAGGCTTTCTCGTTAAAACACTATGTTCATATGTGTGATTTTTTATGGTTTCATGTGTGCTTTGCAATTGATTTAATTTCCGCATGTAATGATCAATAGTGGAATAGATTCTGTATTGTGCATGAAGTCAAATAGTGTGTGATAAGGAAAATATTGGATATATAACTCATTATTTATATAATTTATACATGGTATCAGAGTGATATTGATCAGAGAAATTGCAATTATTGAAGCGGTTGAGTTTTTTGCTGGTGGAATTTGAATTTGCTGCAGTGTTTTCTTGGTGTCGAAGTTGAGATGTATTTCAACGGATTGCGATTGGAGTATACCCTTGAGGGTAGCTAGAATTATATTGCATGGAAGGATAGGATAGAGGCAGTGCTGGAGGATAATGGGTTGAAGGAGTTCATAGATGCAGAAATTCCAAAACCTGCTTCTAGTGATGCTACCGCACTTGACGCATGGAAAAAAAAGACAACAAAATGTAGAAGAATTCTATTGGAAGGTGTGAAGGATCACATAGTGTCCAACCTTCATGGTAAATATTCTCCATTCTTGATGTGGAAAGCTTTGACGGACTTGTTCCGAAGAAAAAGCGACCAGAGGAAGTTGGCGCTTAAAGACAAGTTCAGGAAAATAAAAATGGAGAAGGGAAAAATTATACCCAAGTACCTCACGAATTTTTTCCAGTGCAGGGATGAGCTAGGAAGTGTCGGGGCTACTGTAGATGAAGAGGATTTGGTGAGCGTTGCTCTCCTTGGGATTCCGAAGAGTTGGAATTCCTACGAGGACTTTGTCAATGGTCGAGAGAAACTAATAGGATGGGAGCGACTTTGGTCAGATCTTGTGCAGGAGGAGATAAGGCGGAGTACCAGGGATGGATCTTCATCGAAGAATGAAGATGAATAAAATTGTGCTTTGGTTGCCAAAGCAAGGAAAGGTAAGGGAAAGAAAAATCCTTCTCAATCCGGTGCGAAAGGCAAGAAGTAGGACTTGTCCAAGGTGAAGTACTTTCACTATCACCAACACAGACATTACGCCACTAATTTTCCATAGAAGAAGAAAAATAAGAAGGCTACTGGATCTGCAGTTGGAGAGGCCTTAGCCTTGCAGTTTGAGCTGGATTTTTCAATGATCGCATGCTTGGTTTCAAGTGTGATGGGATAAGTGTGGTTTCTTGACAGTGGTGCGTCTTTTCATATGATCGGAGACAAACATTTGTTCAGTGATCTGGATGAGAAGGATCTTGGAGTGCACATTGAGATGGGCGATGATGGTAGATACAGTGCGACTAGTATCGAGACCATTTCCTTTGAGAGGGAGTCTGGAAAACCTTTCATATTGAAGGATGTCACGCATGTTCTAGGATTGAAGAAGAATCTGATCTCTGTGGCTATGTTGGAAGACAAGGGATATGATGTTGTCTTTAGCAAGGGAAAGGCTTTCCTGTGCAGTAAGGAAACTGGTGAAACCCGGAGGATATGGGTTCGAGTTAAGAACCTTTATCAATTGTAGGTAGATGGCTGCACAGTAATGGCAGGGAAATCAGAAGGAGTAGTGAGCCAGGATGAGGGCGAATTGTGGCATAGGAGATTGGGCCATCTTCGCCATGGCGCTTTGAAAATTTTGCAGCAGATTTCTACCGGGATTCCCAAAGGTACACTTGCACAGTCAGATCAGTGCAAGGGATGTACTTTGGGAAAATTTGTGAAAGCCACCTTTCATGAGAAGGATAGTCCCGCCATGACGATCCTTGAGAGAATTCACACAGATGTGTGTGGACCTTTCTCAGTAACTTCGACAGCAAAGCACAGGTATTATGTGATATTTATTGATGACTTTTCTCGTAAGTGCTGGATCTTCTTCATGCAGAAGAAGAGTGAGAAATTTTCAAAGTTCTGTGAGTTCAAAGCACTGGTCGAGAAAGAATCGGGGAAGCAGGTGAAGGCTCTTAGGAGCGATAATTGTGGTGAATTCATCTCTGGCTAATTCAAAGACTTTTTTAGTGTAGAAGGAATTCGAAGAGAGCTCATAGTGTCTCATAACCCACAGCAGAATGGGGTCGCGGAGCGAAAGAATAGAACGATCGTGGGTGTTGCACGGGAGATGCTACATGATTAGGGCCTTCCCATACACTTGTGGGATGAAGCATGCAACACTATGGTTTATGTGCAAAACCATTGTCCTCATAGAGTACTTGGCATGAGTACACCCGAAGAGACGTTTTCTGGTAAGAAGCCTGATATTTCTCATTTGAATATTTTTGGCTCACTTGTTTACATTCACGTGACTAAGGATGCCAGGAAGAAGCTGGAGCCGACCGCAGAGGTTGGGATATTTTTGGGGTACACAGAAACACCCCACAACTATCGTGTGTATTTTCCAGAGAGATACTAAAGACCTAAGTGTGCAAATCAGGTCTTGCTTTCATGAGGTGAAAGCCATGAAGTTGTCTCTTGAGAGGGAGCTACACTTGCATGCAGAGGAGGAGCTTCTTGTTCCCAAAGATGAGCCTCTAGATGTGGATTAGCCATAGGAGGAGATTTATGGAGTGGAGGAGTCCACTCATGCAGAACCAAACATTAGATCTGGCAGAAGGCATACCATAGAAGCTAAGAGACTGAAGCTTGATGTGGCAGAGAATGTAGGAGCCCCTACATCACAATGCAAAAAGAGACAGAAACCTGACCAATTTACTAGATACATGGATCTTATGAGAAAATATGTTGTGACAGAGCCATATTCTTTTGAAGAAGTAGCGCAGGAGCCCACATGGGTAGATGCCATGCTGGAGGAGTATGACTCCATTGTCGTAAACAGTGCAGGCATGGGAGATTGTCCCAAGGCCAGATGAAATTATTGGAAGGTTCAAGATGGATCTACAAAGTGAAGCAAGTCACGATGGGAACGTAGAATTACAAGGCAATATGTGTTGCCCTATATTTCTCAAATATTGAGGGATCTGACCTCCATGAAGAAACTTCTGCACCCACGTGCTGTATTCTTTCCATACTTACCATCTTCTCTAAGGCAGCATAATAAGTATGCCATTCATCATATGGATGTGGAAGACATCACGCTCCTCAATGGAGTCATTGAGGAGGAGGTGTACATAGAGCATCCTGAAGGTTTCGAAATATTCAACAGCGATTCACATGTGTGAAGGCTCAAAAGAGCGCTATATGGGCTGAAACAAGCACCTCGTGCTTGGTACACACAGATAGACAGTTATCTCACCGATCTTGGATTCACCAAGAGTGAGGCGGATCCGAACCTATACCAGATTGTAGTGGAGGGTAAGTTATTGATCATTGTACTTTATGTAGATGATTTTATACTGACATTTGATGAAAAATTGATACTCTCATGCAAGGCTGATCTTGCAAAGGAGTTTGAGATGAAGGACTTGGGCCTCCTTCATTATTTCCTGGGATTGGAAATTTGGCAGCGGAAGGATGGACTGTTTGTGTCTCAAGGTAAGTATGCCTGGGAGATACTGGAGAAGTTCAACATGCAAGGCTGCAAGGCTATCGACACTCCTCTTCCTGGTGGTTGGAGGACAGAGGATGCTACATCAACAGAGGTAATGGATGCCACTGTTTACCGACAATTGGTTGGTTCACTCATGTATCTATTTAATACACGACCGGACATATGTTATGCTGTTAACCAACTTTCAAAAGCTATGGTTAAGCCTACAAATCTCTTTTGGAAGGTAGGCAAGCATGTATTGAGATATCTCAGAGGCACATAGAGATATGGATTATGGTACAGACAGTCGGATGAGGTGAAGCTGCATGGCTTCACGGATGCAGATTGGGTAGGGATCCCAACGGACAGAAAGAGCACATATGGAGGGATATTTAGTATTAGGTCTACAATAGTTTCTTGGTATAGCAGGAAACATAGATCCATGGCACTCAGTTCAGCGTAGGCCAAGTACATGGCAGCAAAGACAAAGAGAGGTTATGGATGAGGGAAGATCCCCTGGTCAAGAATGTCTACACTTAGATCCACTGGATATATTATAATTGTTGCATGAACTTCTTTAGTTAATCCAGTATTTCATGATAGATCAAAACACATCGACATCTGCATCACTGGCACGTAGATTGTAAAGGGAATGTCATGTTGTTATCTTATGAGCCCGCTTTGGACTCAAAGATAATATTAAGTATTGCCATGCCACGAAAGAGGCACCAAAGGCTCATACAGACAGACTGAGGGACAGATAATCCTATTCCAGCTGAGAGGGAGTGTTGAGGATTCAACAGGATTATGATTAGTGAAAGAGTCACTACCAGTACCATAGGCTGTGGAGTTGTGTTCAGCCGACATGTCACCAAGCTCTAAGAGCCAGATTATTTGGGGATATTGGCCAGTTGGAAAACAGATGGACTTGTATTTTTTATTGGGCGAATTCACTTCTAGATTTCCGCCTAGTGCATGATATGCACAATATGATAGTCGACAATATTTGACTCAAGATATCTTATTTGGAGCACGCAATAGTCCAGATGGCAATGAAAGATTACTGGCGAATACGCTGTATTCTGGCGGCTTAGGTGTATTTATTACATGGATGACTTCAATTAGAACTCATGTGACAGAGTTTGGTGGAGTTGTAGAAGTAGTTGTTGGAGTTGTGTTCAGTTTAACTCAGCTAGACATAGTTGAGTTAGTTGTATCTAGTCTAACTGATTGATACACTAGTGAGAGTCGTGTGAATTAATTAATAATTAATTCAATAAATATTAACTCATTAATCAATTGAATAATACGTCAGTTAACTACAGTGCATGGATAGTTTCAGTGGAGACCAGTGGAGAGGTAGGTGAAAGAGCAAGTGTGACTATTAGTTGTGACTATAGTGATGCATTGATTGCATCCAACACTCAGTGGAGATGCCAATGAGGATTGCGCAGTGCAAGCCAGGTGGATTCGGGTTCATTCAGAGCCATTCTTCAGCAGGGCTTGTGCAGTAGAGGCAGGCTAGTAGGTGGCAGAGATCGGTGCATGGATTTGCTAGATCGGACCTGGTTAGTGTGTAGAGATTGTATTGTACTGAGAGCTTGATATGATCAGATTTGTATGAGGATTGTTACATGATCTCTATGAAATTATTATACAAATAGTTGGGGTTTTTAGCTTTAGGCTTTCCCATTAAAACACTGTGTTTATATGTGTGAATTTTTATGGTTTCATGTGTGCTTTGCAATTGATTTAATTTCTGCATGTAATGATCAATAGTGGAATAGATTTTGTATTGTGCATGAAGTCAAATAGTGTGTGATCGGGAGAATATTGGATATATAACGCATTAGTTATATAATTTCTATATGTGGTGCTTTTTTGACTTGAATATTAACCTTATCTACCATGTCTCCTGATATTAAATTGTGGGCATATCCTAGGCCCAATAAGAATCACGCTTCAGGAAAATTAAATTTTCCCCTTGATTCCAGACTTTCAGAACTTTTCTTGCTTAAGGGATTACTATTTTTGTATTTCTCTTTAGACACTGCTAGTCCTTGGTTTCCATTCAACTTATTAGTTGGGAATTGGGATGTTGAATATTCTTCATTTCTAAATAAAAAGGCCTTGAAAATTTCCAAAAACAAACTTATTCCTTAGTAAACCCCTGTTGAGTGAGTTTATATCACTGTCCTTTGTTTTCAATATTCTTTTTGTGTTTAATGTTAAATGGGTTGAGTCTGTGCTTTCTGCTATAGTGGGAATTATTTTTGTTTTTATTTGTGATAGGGTTTTTCAATAACAGAGTCAAGAATTGTATACAACATGGGTTTTAGCAGTGAAGGTTTGTGACAATGTGTTTGGCACCTAACTGAATCACGAGTTTGGAAGTAAAAAAAGAATCAGAACTAGACTATGTTGTAAAGATTGTTCTCCCCCTAGATTTTTATAGCTATAGAGTAATCAAAAGTAAAATTATTGAAACCATGGTTGCGTTTAAAGTGAAATTGAATGAACCCACTATAAGGATAATTGATTAAAGAGTTGACATCTCAAAATTTCTCCTTCTCAATTGCAAATCATAAAGCTTTGGAAGCATAATCACAAGCACCATATCAAAGAAGCATATTAAGGAGGAAGAGAATATAGTGTTAATGTGAAAAAAAAAATTAAAAATAAGGAAAGAGAAATTCAATGTGAAAATAAATCCTATACCACTAGAGTAAAACAACATTGTAGCCATTACAGAGATGAAAAAACCAAATATGAACACATAAGTCAGAGGTGGCCCACAAGGCATGACACTGAAACTGAAATAGCTCGCAATGTTAGAAATACACCAGTTACTGGTGGATGCATATCACATCAACCAACGTTTGGATGGGAAAAAATTCTAGTGAGGCTAATGGCTAATTCCTCTATCTCAAAACGAAACTTACGCTACCCAACTTTGGTTGTCGCTATTGTAGGATAAAAATAGAAAACTGTTTCCAAGTTCGTGGGATGTAATTATAATGAATGTTGCTAACTTGGTGACCAATATCTTCTCACACAGTTTTATTTCAAGACACGAGCAATAAAGGAAGTTCCTTACAATGAAAAAATCCCAATTACCTTGGGTAGATTGTAAGCCTCCTCTCTAATAGAGCACAGAGGTGAAACCAAAGTGGATAGCATGACGCAGAGGAGTCTGCTGAAAAAACCCAAACCAACAAAGGATGCAACCTTGGTAGATATAACTACGACCACCTACAATCTACATGAAGAATATGAGGCCTTTGCACCATGGTTTTTTTTCCAGTAGGACCAATTTTCAGTGCTAACTGAAGCAACCACAGTGCTTTAAATACAAACCACCCTGCAAGGGGGACAAAAGGTGAAATTCAATGCATAAGTAAAAACTAAGAGACCTAGGAAATATCCAATATGGACATATAACAACGATTCAATGTCCAAAAAGAAAGAGGGATTATTTAAAATAAAAAAGAAAAAAGAACTTACTTGAAACTCCCAAGTAATTGTTGCAGAACCCAATGTCTAATTTTTTCCCGCATTGAAATTAATTACTAGGATTTTATGATAGCATTAGTCAATATGGATATAGATCATCCAATGTGAGATGTTGGCGCATGTATAATGCCATGAAATGGGGTGACAGATCATCACTATGAACAGAATAGAAATATTAGATGAGATATGCTCGTCACCATTGAATAGGGTCATTTGGTGATGTTTGACTTGATACAACCATTATTTCTATTGGATACAACAATATATGATTCATAAGTATCTTTTCTCCAGAAGGAAAAATAAAAAATATTTGCAAAATACTTTCCAGTTGAAATCTTCAAAGAAATTTTACTGACAATATTAGGTTTTGGCTTCAGAAATTCAACAAGATCTCTGCCATGGTTCTCTGTTCAACTTGAATAAAATATCACTGTAGAAATGCAAGTTGAGATTAGGGCTTACCTTAGATGGCCTTTCCACAGGGGCCAAATACTAAAAAATTTACTTCGGTCATACTGAATGCGCAAAATCTTCAGAATCTTCGGTCATGCACCAGAGCTCTTCACATCAATCCAATGCCTAAAACTCCCTTCGATTTGAATCTTGGACTGATGCCTTCAAGCAGTACTGGGGAAGAATTAAAGAAACAAAGAGGTGTGTCAAGGAATGGGCGTTCAACATTCAACGTTCAGAGGGGTCAGGTTATGTAGAGCGTTGGGCAGTTTGGAAGGGTCAAGCAGGGTTCAAGCCAAGTCTGCGTGCAGAACAGTGACAACATGTTCAGAACAATGATTTGAAGGGTGCATTTTTTTCACACAGTATTAGGGAGGCTGGGTGAAGGGTGAATTTTGTTTTTAGGTGGGAATTGGAATTAAAATTAAAATTAAAAATTAAAAATTAAATATAAATAATAATATTAAAAAAAATTGTATAAAGTATTAAATTAAAAATTGAATATAAATAAATAATATATTAAGGTGTATATAAATTATTTAATATATAAAAATTACAAATTTCCACACACACGACCCGACCTAACCTGAACCCGACCCGAACACATTTCCTTGGGCACCCTCACAAGGCATGACCCGACCTGCTTGAACTAAGGCACAAGGGAGAAAATGGAAAACGGGTCACATGAACATGCACATTAAGGGACACAGGTGGTCACAACTTAGAATTTTTTATACAACCTCCTTGACACAACCAGACCTGACCCAACCCGAATGCATTTCCTTAGGCGTCCTCACAGGGCATGACCCAAACCTCCCAAACGAAGGCACAAAGGAGCACCAAATGGAAAACGGATTGCACGAATGTGCACAAGGCACATAGGTGGTCACACCTTAGAATTTTTGATATAGTCACCCTCACACGACCCTACCCGAACACATTTCCTTGGGCGCCCTCATATGGCAAGACCTAACCTACTCGAACGAAGGCACAAGGGACCTAACAGAAAATGGGTCGCACAAACGTGTACAAGTCAAACAAGCTGTCACAACTTAGCATTTTTTATACGTCTGTCGTCACATGACCCGACCTGACCCAACCCGAATGCATTTCCTTGGGTGCCCTCACGTGACACGACCTGAACCAACCCGCCCGAATGAGGGCAGAAGGGGGAAAATAGAAAATGGGTCACATGAACATGCACAAGACATATGTGTGGTCACGACTTAGCATTTTTTATATGACCTCCCTCACACGACCGACCTGAACACGTTTCCTTGGGCACCCTCACACGGCACGACTCGACCTGACCCGACCCAAATGTGTTTCCATGAGCACCCTCACATGACCCGACCCTCCCTAAACGTGTTTCCTTGGGCACCCTAACATGACCTGTCCCAACCCGAACTTGTGTCCTTGGGTGCCCTCACATGATCCTACCCAACCCTCTTAAACAAAGGCACAAGGGAGAAAAAGGCAAATGGGTCACATGAACGTGTGTCAGAAGGCACACAAGCTGTCAGAACTTAGTATTTTGATACAGCCTTTGTCACACGACCCGACCCAACTAGAGTACCTGAACTGAATGCATTTCCTTGGGTGCTGTCACATGGCATGACCTGACTCGCCCGAACGAAGTCAGAAGGGAGCAAACGGAAAACAGGTCACACAAAAGTGCATAAGGCACATGGGCAGTCACAACTTAGAATTTTTGATACGGTCACCCTAACACAACCCAACCCCGCAACCCACCTGAACGTGTTTCATTAGGTGACCTCACACAACCTGTCTCGACCCGACCTGCCGAAATACGTTTCCCTGGGCCCCTTCACGTGACCTAACCTAATCCAACCCACCCGAACGTGTTTCCTTGGGCACCCTCACATGACACGACCCGACCCAACCCGCCCGAGCGCATTTCCTTGGGCACCCTCACACGGCACGACCTGACCCGACCCGCCCGAATGTGTTTCCTTGGGCACCCTCACACGACCTGACTCGACTCGACCCGACCTGAATACAACGACAGGGTTGTTGTTGGTATAGAATCTTGGACATTATATTGGTTTCTCTCATTGAAATATTGGCAGGGGCAATACATTAGTCAGGGTCGCAGCTACATAACAAGACATAGCAAGTTGGGAATAATTTTAAGGGAGGATTTTTCAGAAATTGTACAAGTTGAGGCATATGAAAGAAGAGCACCCACATATTCATGTTGAACTTGAAGTCTTGGAAGATAATGTTGAAGTAGAGCTTCTTCGACTTGGTTGGGCAATGGAGCAGGATGGAGCTGCAAATTTCGATTAAGAAGAAGAAGTTGATACATGTGAAGAAGAGGATATATTCTTCAAAATTAGTGGTTTAAATGGGTTAGGGTTCGGTAATTAGGGTTTATGGGGTTAAGGGTTAAGGGTTTATAGGTTTAGGGTTTAGGGTTTAAATGGGTTATGGGTTTAGGGGGTTAAACGGGTTAGGGGTTAAGGTTTTAGGGGTTAGGGGTTAATGGTTTGGAGGTTTAGGGTTTAGGGGTTAAATGGGTTAGGGGTTTAGAGGTTTAGGGGTCAAATGGGTTAGGGGTTGGTAATTGTGGCTAAGGATTCAAGCTCCATGGAAAATTCTAAAGTCATCAAAAGCCTTAATGGTTTGGAAGAGTTTTCTAAAAACCCTTCCTAATAGACAAACCCCATTGGATATAGGCTTTCAAAGTTGTATTTGTACCAAGTAGTTCATCTTCAAAGGTGGAGGGAACTGACCACAAAGTGGAATGCAAAAATATATTGATTAAAAATTAATACTAATTGTGGAAAAGTACCCACCAACCTGTAGATTAGCTCTAGTGGAGTCCTCAAGATACCAATTAGGAAAAATTTATTTAAAAGAAAAAAATAACAATTGATGCACCACAAAAAGTTTCCATCAATAGATCAAGAAAGAAATTAAAAATTTTCTTTACAGAGCTAACCTTGAGTCTGTCATATTCCCATTTTTGTTGTACTAAATTTCCATATCATGAACTCACATCAAGGAATTAATCTTCAATTTATGTCAACATACTCCATTTGTAAAATGGCCAATATGATTATAATGTTAGATGGAGAAAACTGCACAAAAATGGAATTAAAGATCCTTGCATTGATAAATTTGGTTTCTTGGCTTACAATGCAGTCTAAGTAATGGTTCATTTTGTTCATACTTCATTCTGAAATGTTGGATGTGTTTTCTTTTATACTGTGTTTCCTCGGGCACCCTCACAGTATGGCATGACCTGAACTAACCTGAACGTGTTTCCTTGGGCATATCACACGACCCAACTTGACTTGACCCAAACGTGTTTCCTTGGGCATATCACACGACCCAAGGTGAACCGACCTACTCGAACATCAAAGGCACGAGGGAGAAAATGGTAAATGGGTCGCACAAATGTGCACAAGGCACATGGGCGGTCACAACTTAGAATTTTTGATACAGCCTCACTCACATGATCTAACTCGAACTTGTTTCCTGTGGCACCCTCCATGAAATGACCTGACACGCCCGAACAAAGGCACAAGGGAGAAAATGGAAAATGGATTGCAAAAATGTGCAAAAGGCACACGGGCGATCACAACTTAGCATTTTTTATACGACCACCCTCACATGACCCGACTCGTTTCGATCGACCTGCCCGAATGTGTTTCCCTGGGCGTCCTCACATGACTCAACCCAACTTGACCCGCCTAAATGCATTTCCCTGGGCACCCTCACACGACCCACATGGACTGCCCGAACGTGTTTCCTTGGGTGCCCTCACATGGCACCACCCGACCTAAACCACCTCAACCTGTTTCCTTATAAGGTGCCCTCACCTGATACAATCCGACCTGGACGCGTTCCGTGGGTGCCCTCACACGACCTAACCTAACCCAACTCGCCCGAAATAATTTCCTCAGGCCCCCTCACATGGCACAACCTGACCCGACCCTCTTTAACATGTCTTCTTGGGCGCCCTCACACAACTCGACCTGGCCCCACCCGCTCGAAAAAATTTCTATGGGCACCCTCACATGAAACAACCCGATCCACTTGAACGTGTTTCCTTGGGCGACCTCACATGACACGACCTGACCTGACCCAAATAGACTCGGTTGAACACATATCCTTGGGCGCCCTGACACGACCCAACACAACCTGACCTGAACGTGTTCCTTAGGCACCCTCACAGGACCTGACCCGACCCGACCCACCCGAACGTGTTTCCATGGGCACCCTCATAGTATGAAATGACCTGACTTAACCCTACCCGAACGTGTTTCCATGGGCACCCTCATAGTATGAAATGACCTGAATTAACCCTACCCGAATGCGTTTCCTTAGGAACCATCACATGACTTGACCCGAACTGCATGAACGTGTTTCCTTAGGCGGCCTCATATGGCACAATGTGACCAGACCCAACCTGACCAGCCTGAATGTGTTTCCTTGGGCGCCCTCACATGACCCGATCACACTACATGACTCAGACGCGTTCCTTGGGCACCCTCACACAAACCGATCACATGACCCAACCTAGACGCATTCCTTGGGCATCCTCACATGACCCGACACGACCCGAACTAGACGTGTTCCTTGGGTGCCCTCATATGACTTGACCCGACCTGACCCACCCGAATGCATTTCCTCGGGCACCCTTGCATGGCACGACCCAACCCAACCCAACCTGATTCACTCGAATTGTTTCACTCAGCGCCCTCACACGATTCGACCCAACCCGACCCACTCGAACACGTTTCCTTGGGTGCCATAACACGACATGACCCGACCCAACCCACCTAAAAGCATTTCCTTGGGCAGCCTCACATAGCACAACTCGACTAGACCAGACCCTACCCACCCGAACATGTTTCTTTTGGTGCCCTCACATGACCCGACACTAGCCGACCCCGACGTGTTGCTTGGGCACCATCATATGACCCGAGTTGACCCAACCCGCCCGAACGCATTTCCTTGGGTGCCCTCAAAATACAGCATGACCCGACCCAACCTGACCTAAATGCGTTTCCTTGGGCACTGTCACATGACCCGACCTGATCCAACCTGACCCGCTTGAATGTCGAAGGCACGAGAGAGAAAGCGGAAAACAAGTCACACGAACGTGCAGAAGGCACACAGGCAGTGACAACTTAGCATTATTATTACAACCTCCCTCACACGATCTGACCCAAACGAGTTCACTATGGCGCCCTCACATGGCGCGACCCGGCCTACCTGAACAAGGGTGCACGAGGGAGAAAACAGAAAATGGATCGCACAAATGTGCACAAGCAACACAGACAATCACAAATTAGAATTTTTGATATGAACACCCTCACATGACTCGACCCAACCTAACCCGACCTGACCCACCACAACACGTTTCCTTGGGTGGCCTCACATGGCATGACTAAACCTAACTTGACTTGACCCACTCGAACATGTTTCCTTGGGCACCCCTACACGACCGGACCCGACCTGCCCGAATGCATTTCCTTGGGTGCCCTCACAATACGACACAAACTGAATGTGTTTCCTTGGGCACCATCACACGACTCGACCCGACCCACACGAACATGTTTCCTTGGGTAGCCTCACATGGCATGACCCGAACAGACCCAACTTGACCTACTGGAATGTGTTTCCTTGGGTGCCCTCAGACGACCCGATCACACAACCCAACCCGGATGCGTTCCTTGGGTGCCCTCACACGACCCGATCATATGACCCGACCTCGAAGTGTTCCTTGGTTGCTCTCACATGACCCGACACGACCCGACCCGGATGTGTTCCTTGGGTGCGCTCACACGACCTGACCCAACTCGAACCACCTAAATTTATTTCCTCGGGAACCCTCACACGACACAACCCAACCCGACCCGACCCGACCTGCCTAAATGCATTTTACTGGGCACCCTTAGACGACCAAACCCGACCTGAGCCCCTTGAATGTGTTTCCTTGGGTGCCCTCACATGACACAACCCGACCCGACCCACCCAAATGCATTTCCTAAGGCAACCTTACACAACACGACCTGACCTAACCTACCCAAACGTGCTTCCTTGGGCACCCTCACACAACCCGACACTACCCGACTCGGACACATTCCTTGGGTGCCCTCACATGACCCGACCCGATCCGACCCGCCCAAACTCATTTCCTTGGGCACCCTCACAGTACGACACAACATGCCTCGACCTAACCTGAACGCATTTCCTTGGGTGCCATCACATGACCTGACCCAATCCGACCCACTTGAACGTTGAAGGCATGTGGGCGAAAACGAAAAATCAGTCACACGAACATGCATAAGGAATACAGGTGGTCACAACGTAGAATTTTTTATATGGCCTCTCTCACATGATTTGACCCGAACACGTTTCCTATGGCACCCTCGCATAGAACGACCTAACCCACCCGAATGAAGGGCGCATGAGGGAGAAAACGGAAAACGGATCACACAAATGTGCACAAGAAACACGGTCGGTCACAACTTCACATTTTTTATACAACCACTCTCACATGACCCGACGTGACCCGACCCGCCCAAACGCGTTTCCTTAGGCGATCTCACACGACAAGACCTAACCAGAGCTGACCTGACTTGCCCGAACATGTTTCCTTCATCACCCTCACACGACCCAACACGACTGACCCGAATGCATTTCTTTGGTGCCCTCACATGACCTGACCTAACCTTCCCAAACGCATTTCCTTGGGCGCCCTTATAGTATGGTACGACCTGACCTGACCCACACAAACGTGTTTTCTTGGGATGCCTCACACGACACAACCCAACTAGACCTTAGCTAACCCACCCAATCATGTTTCTTTGGGTGCCATCACACGACCTAATCACACGACCCGACCCAGACACGTTCCTTGGGTACCCTCACAAGGCCCGACACGACCCGACTCAGATGTGTTCCTTGAGCACCCTCATATGACTTGACATGACCCGACCCAGACACGTTCCTTGGGCTCCCTCACATGACCTGACCCAACCCAACCCACTAGAACGACTCATTTCCTTGGGTGACCTCACACGGCACTACTCAACTTGACCCAAACGTGTTTACTTGGGAACCATCACATGAAAACGTTGCTATTCCGACACTTTGTCCCGAAACATCGCACTTCCGATGCTTTAAATAAACGTCGCACTTCTGACGGTTTGAATAAATGTCACACTTCTAACGATTTATTCCTAAACGTCACACATCTGATGCTTTGGTCCTAAACGTCGCACTTTCGACGCTTTGTCCCAAAACATCAGTATTCCGACGATACCCATAAAAGTTATTATTTTGACGATACTCCCTAAACGTCACTAGAGTGATGATTGTTAGCGGGATTAAAAAAATTGAGAAAATTTGGGGAACTTTCCGACAATACGTCAAAACTGTCAGAACTAATGTGTCAAAAAATTTACCATATGTACTAGTGTGACAGGTGATGAACAGATCATAAAGTCTTGCAAAGAGGATCTTACAAGAGAATTTGAGATGAAGGACATGGGGCTCTTGCATTATTTACTTGTATTGGAAATATGGAAAATTTATGGGGAGTTGTTTGTATCTCATGGAAAGTATGCCAAGGATATTCTAAGTACGTTCCACGTGGAGGGAAACAAACCCATGGAGACTCCTCTAGCAGGAAACTGGAGGAAGGAGGATGCTACTTCGGGCGAAGTAGTGGATGCTACTGTTTACAGACAACTTGTGGGTTCACTCATGTATTTTGTGAACACATGACACGACATATGCTACGTAGTTAACTAGATGAGAAAAGTTATGGTTAAGCTTACCAAGCTCTTTTAAAAGGCATGAAAGCATGTCTTGAGATATCTAAAAGGCACTACAGAGTATGGGTTATGGTATAAAAAGACAGAGGGAGTGAAGATGCTTGGCTTCACCTATGCAGATGGGTAGGGAGTCCATCCGACAAGAACAACACATCAGGAGGCATCTTTTGCACAGGATCAACAAAAATTTCCTTGTATAACAAGAAACAGGTATCAGTTGAACTCAATTAAGCAGAGGCAGAGAACATGTCGGCTATTCAGGAAGCACGCGAGGCCATCTAGATGAGGAAGATACTTTTTGGTTTGTTTTGTCAACAAATGGATCCGATGGTGATACATTGTGTTAACCATACTTGCATGAAAATCTCAGTTAATCCAGTATTCCATGACAGTTCCAAGCAGATTGATATCTAGTATCACCATCTCAGATATTGTGTTCAGAGGTGGATTATGTCATTAGAGTACATTCCCATGAAGGAGCAAGATGCATACATCTTGACGAAGGTGCAAGCAAGAAGAAAATTTGAATTCCACAAAGACAGGATCAAGGTAGTAGATAATCCCTTTCTCTTCGAGAGGGAGTGTTGAAATGGAACCCCAAGGGGGCTTCTGATTTGATTTTCCCTTAATTAAATTGGAAGAGAAATTGTAATTTCATCTCATGACAGCTTGTATTATTTAACTAAGTCAGAATGATTAAGTTAGCTTAGGAAATTCAAGTTGAGGTTCAAAGAGGAGGCATGTAAAGTTATCCCATGATTTAAGGGGTTCCAGTTACATTTTTTTGTGAGTTGTAATTAGTTAACTCAAGAAATTGAGTTAAACTCAGTTTAAATAGTTCTAACTAAGTGATGAGCTAGTGAGAGGTCTAGTGAATTAAATGTGATTTAATTCACAAGTAGTGATCAATCATTTAACTGATAATTATCTATAAGTAGTTGTTGTGTGTCAGTTCTAAGGAAGGCCTAGTTGATACTGAGGTTAAAGGGATGATAACTATTAGTTGTATAATTAGAAAATTGTAGAGATTGGTTATAGATTCATGTCAATCAATTCAAGGGAATTTCCTATTTAATAAGGTGATAATTCCTCCAAGAATGCGTGAGCAGGGTTGGTTGAGCATAGGCTGAGAATTTGTTAAGTAATTGACTGATTTTTCCTAGATCATATTGAGACAGTTGGTAGATTGTAGGAGCTTCTCGGTGAGAGAAAGCATTGTATTGTTTCATGGTATTAACTTTATATAATATATAGATAGATTGGTTTTAGGAAGTGTGTTTTCCCCATATACATCTTGTGTTGTGTGATTGATTGTTTATTTCTCTTACTTGTTATGTGATTGTGCAATCATGTTTTGTCTCCGCAAATTGTAGAAGGATTCAATATCTTGTTTTAGTACATTACAATATCAGTTTGAATCTCGTTGTTAGATTTTCTACAAAATACAAGATATATGTTTCCTTCCATTTCCCCCCACTATTTCTTGTTAGTACCTCTTTATTTTTTATCTAAAGCTTGAAGAGGTACCATATGATTGTCATATAAGTTCATCCTTTGGATGAATCCATCCTAGTATCTTTACCAATTCCTAGGAAGGAGTAGCTCGGTCTTGTCATGGTCACAAGTCATTCTTTGTTTAAATTTTATGAGTCTAACGGAGGGGTAAATCGACATATTTTTCATATTTAGGTAGTTTGGAAAAGATATGGAAAAGAAAACTTCATATGTCCCTTTTCGTAAGTAGTCTCATGAATCTGAAAAGGTAGAAAACAATATTCAAGAGAACCTCTTAGCAATGTTTAACTAAGGTATTCCTTTTTCGTAACTAGTCTACATCAACCTACAAAAGGGTTAAAATTATACCGAGTAGATGACCATTCATTTAATTTTACGAGCTCGAAAGTACAAGTGCTTGGAAATATTTTTATATTTTGGGAGTCTCAAAAGAGATGAAAGAGGACTCCTCCTGGAGGAATGAGTGGTATAAAGGGTAGAAAATGGTTCTGGTCATGATGAAACTACTCAAAATACGAAAAGGTAAAGAGGTTGGCTAAAAATACCACTCATCGCAGTAGTTCCCTAGGAAAGGGTAAAACAACCAAGTGAGAGTGTACGATCGGCCAAACAGATGGTGACGATGGAATGATAAAACCAAGGTTCATCTGGAAGAAGAGGCTGATAAAAAGGTAATCATGAGTGGTAGTATCAAAATGGTTTAATTTTTATAAAAGTTTGAAACATGGAAAACTATTCTTGAGAACCTTTGAGATGGTTTCATTTTTACACAAGCTTGAAACGAAGAATCTATGCTTTAAATTGGATTCATTTTTCACAAGCTTGAAATGGAGACAAACTATGCTTGAAATTGGTTTTATTTTTACACAAGCTTGAAACATGTGGAAAAAATATGCTTGGAATAAGTTGGCATGCCGCCAGCATAATGACCCAATTCAAGGTACATGGCCCCCAATATTCATTTCATTCAACTAAGTAGACTAATGGTTACTAATCGGTGGATGGAATAAAGGTTCATTTACAAGATCAAGTGAAAGACTCGACTGGGAATTTGTGAGATATATTTAAAGACTTGAATTGAAAAGGTATTTGTTTCATTTTTTAATGAACTTGACACAAGAAAATAAATATGCTCATAGGGACCTATTTCATTTTTTAACGAGGTTGATGTAGTAAAATAACTATCCTCATAGGAACCTATTTCATTTTTTAATGAGCTTGACATAAGACAAGGACTATGCTCTGATACCTTGTTTCATTCTTTAACGAGCTTGACACAAGACAAGGAACTATTCTCTAACACTTTGTTTCATTTTTTAACGAGATTGATACAAGAAAATGAACTCTAATCTGACACTTTATTTCATTTTTTAATGAGCTTGACACAAGACAAGGAAATCTACTCTAGATACCTTGTTTCATTTTTTAATGATATTTACACAAGAAAATGAACTATGCTCTGACATTTTTTTTTCATTTTTTAACGAGCTTGACACAAGAAAAGGATATATGATCCGGAGACCTTGTTTCATTTTTTAACGAGCTTGACACAAGACAAGGAACTATGACCCGAAAACCTTGTTTCATTTTTTAACGAACTTGACACAAGACAAGGAACTATGCTCCAAACACCTTGTTTCATTTTTTAAGTAGCTTAACACAAGACAAGGAGCCTTGCTCCGGGAACCTTGTTTCATTTTTTAAGGATCTTGACCCAAGAAAAGGAACTCTGCTTCGATACTTTGTTTAATTTTTTAACGAGCTTGACATAGGACAAGGAACTATGCTCCTAAGACCTTGTTTCATTTCTTAAGGAGCTTCACACAAGAAAATAACTCTTCTCTAAAGACCTTGTTTCATTTTTTAAGGAGTTTGATATAGGAAAAGGAACTATGCTTTACACTTTGTTCATGGCTTATAAGAGTTCAAGGCTTCCAAGAGGTTCTCATTAGATGGGAGAAAACAATCTGAAAGGGATATATACTAAAGGGATCTAATGGAAAGATCAAGCTCCAATTCCCCAAGCACATGATGCACTATATCAATTACTAGATCATCAGTAGACACAAACATGGAACAAGTTGCAAAATAATTAACCTGTGGTGGGAAAGATACCACCTACATATAAGGACCATTTGGGTATGTTGGATGATTGGGATACAGATTAGGACCAATGAATGAAATCTAATCAATGTTCATGATTCTTCCTACATGAGGGAAACACATCACATGAAAGAGAGAAGAGACAAGAGATCCCATGACATAATGTTACATAGTAATCTGTCACCATGCTCATTTTCCCGTCCCTGATCCTGAAATGCCCTGTGACAAATCCTATGCAATGTTTCCATCAAGAAATATTCTAACATATCCCGTTGAAGATCCAAATAAGACTTCCTTGAAATTTTATTGAAGAAACTTGGTCAAATTCCTAGTTTCCTAGGTCAGTGCTCTTCTTGGAGCCATGCTCACACTAATGTCCTTTTCACAATTCTGGCCCAACATTGTCAGCACCCTAATTTCTTGGAAAACCACATTGATCCCTTTCCTGGTAGTGCTTCCTCAAATGGAGGAGAAGATTCGACCTCTAGAAGCTAGAGGGCGACGAGTTAGTTGTTGAACAAAGATGATAAGGTCGATATCTCTCATTTTAGAGCCTTGATCTCATCCATGGGGGATCATCCCTTAGAAAGTGGGCCTTCCCTCCTTTCACGGCCTTCCAACCTCTTCTCCTTTGCTATAAATTCACATCCTTCATTCCCCCAAGTTTATAGTTTGGTTGATCATTGTCAGACTTGTTTGAACTCTCATCCCTTTACATGCTAGCATCGTGATTAAGCCTAAGTGGTTGGGAGAATGAATGTTTTTAAGCTTCGGTGAAGGAATCATATTTTCTTTCTATATTTTTCTACATGTTTATGCAAATATTTTGGTACTCCTTGATTTGCTAGATAGTTAGTGTTTACATTTATTATGTATTGTATCAAATTTCTTGTTGTCTCTTGATCATCCACGGGTATTCGCACGCCAGTAGTAGCAGGAAGCGAGCCTACAAGGATCATGGATCGAGGTTGTCATCAACGGATCCAAGGATAGAATTTGTAAAAAGGTATTTATGTTTTTCTCCTTATTACATTGTAAAAATTAGTTAAGAAAGATTGTGTTAAAAATAATCTCGTGTTGCTAGACCCACTATAGGGCTAAAGAGATTTCTTTTGTCTATAGAGGGGATTTATCTTGACAACATAACTTCTGAATCCACTAGGGAGCTTAACCTCTTAGCCTTCCTTTCCCCCGACCAATCTTGGATCAGTTTGGCTGATTACTTAACTCTAAGATTGCTTGGGTCTTTGTGAGTTTGCATAAGGTTTGATTTTTGATTTAGAGTATCAGATCTAGGTTCCTACTTCGATTTGGATTTTTTTTCGTAATCCTTCCATGATAGGTGTGTCTTTTTTCCAGACACAGTCGCGCTTCCAGCGTGGATATTTATAAGTATAGTCATGCAAAAACCCCTTTTTTCGAATTTTTCCTCATGTTGGTACAGTTTCGTAGATCAACATTGTTTTTCTATGTAGAGTAGTGTTTCTAGTGCAGGTTTGGGGGTCTAAAGTAGTGTTGAAGACCCTGTTAGCACGGCTTTTTCTATGTAAAGTAGCGTTGATCCTTGAATTTTGATAATTTGTGGGGGTTTTGCTAAAATTCCTAGTGTGTCTTGATCTGTGAAGTAATCCTCTTGCTCTGTGTGCATCAAATTTTATCTTTTTGGTGTTAGTCTCTCTGTGGTGTCCAAAAATCCATCCTATACTTGAAGTGGTAAAAGTGAATTTTGGTTGAGTCTTTGAATCTTTAAGTCAATTAAGATTACTATTTGTTGCTTATGTGTTTGGAAGGAATATTGATTTGTTGTTGATTGAGTATTATTAGTTATTTTGAGACCATAAAATAAATTTATTTTGCGTTCATTTAGTTTTCATCTCAAAGTTTACTTTTCGTTAAAGTGCATTAGATTACATTGCATCTGAAAAGTAATTTTTGAGATCTATCATTGAAATCAGATTACATTGTTTAATTATTGAAAGATAAAAGGTCCATTGAGTGCATTCTCATTCATTGGAAGGTGCATTAAGTAGATTCTCGTTTCTTTGAAAATTGCATTGAGTGCATTCTTATTCATAAAAAAAAGGAAATTGTCCATAGATTACAGTTGCATAGTTTTCGCAAAAAATAAATTTTGCATAGATTACATTGCATAATTCTCATATTTGAATGTTTTGACTTGAATTGGGTTAGTGAAAGTGATATGGTTAGGAAAAGCTTTGTTTTCTACATTATTGTTTGTCACATCAATGTTTGAAACTCTTCCCTAAATTAGATAACATTCATTGAATTGAAAGAATCATTTTATCTTGATAGTTGCATTATAGGTATTCAGGTGACATCTATTTGAGCCTTGAAATCAAAAATTTAATCAAGATCAACTTAAAATGAACACCAATTAACCTAAGGAGAATTTAAAATTAACGCAAACATTTAGAGGTCTAGGCTAGAGAAATTTTCCGGTGTCATTAAACGTAGGAGTTGTCACTAACTGTTTGTGTTACAATCCGGGGGTGATATCCTATCCCATGTATGGAAGTATATTGATGTATGATAAGTATATTTGGGGTGTTCTGATAGAACGGTTATGCATTAGACAACACTACTACAGACTGGAATCTCGCATACCATCACGTATATTTTGGGATACACCATTAGGTTGCAAGCCCACCATAGGTAACTGAGTCGGTCACCCTGTAAACGTGATACACCGAACACAACATTAGGGGAGATTTCCTACCCATACTTCTTGGTTCACCAAGAGGTATTCTGCAATTCATGGATACTTGGTAAACATTTTTCCCTAGCTTACATGTTTTTGATAACGTTTTCTCTCCCGAGATTAACCATTGGATTAACCATTGGTTTTCCAGTTTGGTTATTTTCAACCCCCATGGTTCCAAATGTCCAAGCTACTTCTCAACCAATTTCGCCTTCACCTGAACAATGTCAATCCCATGTTGATCTTAAAGGTGACCCCTTGCCTTCTTATCCTATTTCTTCACCTATTTATTCCTCTTTGCCTTGTGAAAGTATGGATTCTAGTAACCAGGAGGCTAAGAGGAAGAAGAAGAAGAAAAATAATCAAGGGGGAAACCAAGAAACCATTTCTACTAATGAAACCGACATTGAAAAACCTTCCAATCCATCCCGCAAAGTAAAATTCCCTTACAAGCTATGTAAGGGTGACAACCTTCTTAGAGATTTTCCTGGTATTCCCAAGATATTAGAAGTGTGGTCCACTACCTCACATTAACCTTTGTCATCAGCCTTTAGAGATCACACTGGTGATAAACCCTCAACTAGTGATAATAAGGCCCATGGGAAAAAGGGTAAAGTCAAATTTCCTTGTAGGTTATGTGAAGTGAATCATCCCATTCACATTTTTCCTTATATGGATGAAGCCTCGAAAGTGTTGGATAACCCTACTACTTCTCAGTCATGACTTCCGACTGGGTACCAAAATATTTTCCTTGATCCTCTGCTAGTTGATAAAATGATTGATTATAAATCATCTTTGGTCAATCCCACTCTCTCTAAAAGTGAATCACATGAGTATGTTCCCGAACAACCATTGGTTGAGAAAATGGTTGACCTGATTCCACCCTCAGTGGATTGCAATTTTCCCATAGAGAGTGAAACTCATACCACTCATTTTATTTGTGTTTCTTCATATTCCCATGAATTGTATGGAAATTCTCCCATTCCCATAGCATAAGGGGGCAATTTTCCCATTCACATGGCACCCCCTCCAAGTAGTCTAGTCGCTTCCTTTGATTGGAATCGACTGGCAAGATATTGTCTTCCTTCTTTTGTGCCATTTGATATCACGGTACTATATTATAATGTGTTCATAACTGGCACAATAATAGATGAAGGTGCATATATTAGTATTATGTATTTAAATACTTGGCAAGATTTTGGTTCTCCACATATTGTGCCTATTACCCAGAATATGTTAGCTTTTAACAGAGGAACCAGTCAACCGTTAGGGATTCTTCCTATGTTTCCTATTACTTTTGGAGGAAATATTGTTTATATAGATGTGATGGTTGTCCAAGGCCTTTTGGACTTTAAATTACTCCTTGGGCATGACTATGCTTATGTCATGGGATCTCGTGTCTCTTCTCTCTTTCCTGTAATTTGTTTTCCACATGAACGTAGGATTATGACCATGGATCAACTTTCTTTCGTTGGTCCAAATATAGCTCCCAATCAACCGTCATCCCTAAATGGTCCTTACATGCAAGTGGTATCTTCCTTACCACAGGTTAATTATGTGAAAACCTATTACATGCCCATATCTACTAATGATCTGGTCATTTATACAGTGCGTCATGTACTAGGGGCATTGGACCCTAATTTCCAGAGTGTTGTTCTCCCGTCTGATGAGAACCTCTTGGAATCCATTACCTATTATGGGCCGTGATTAGGTATTTTGGAGCATATTTCCATTTCTTGTGTCAAGCTCCTTAAAAAATAAAACATGGTGTCACGAGGATAGTTCTTTTACTATGTTAACCTCGTTAAAAAATGAAATAGGTCCCTATGAGGATATTCCTTTTACTATGCCAACCTCATTAAAAAATGAAACAAAATTCCTTTCAATTCGAGTCTTTGATTAGATCTCCCAAATTCCCAGTTGAGTCTTTCACTTGATCTCGTAATTGATCCTTCATTCCATCCACCTGTTGGTAACCAATATTATGGTCAGGTGAAAAAAATGAAGCTAGGGGGGCATGTACCTCAAATTGAGTAAACATGCTGGGGGCATGCAAACTTATTCCAAGCATAGTTTTTCTTTGTTTCAAGATTTTGAAAAAATGAAACCAATTCCAAGCATAATTTCTCGTTTCAAGCTTGTGTAAAAATGAAACCATCCTCATTCTACCTCTCTTGATCGCCCTTTTATCTACTTCTTCTGCCAGATGAGCATTGGTTTTCTCATCCCATCACCAGCATCTTCTTGGTTGATCATACGATCTCACTTGATTTTTTTTTCCCTTTCCCAAGGAACCATTGCGATGAGTGGTCTTGTTAGCCATCCTCTTGACCTTTACCTGTTTTAAGCAGTTCCATCATCACCGGAACCAATTGCTGCCCTTTATACCACTAGTTCCTCTAGGACGAGTCAACTTTAAACTCTTTTCTGACTCTCAAAACATGAAAATCGTTTTAAGAACTTTTCATTTCAAACTCGTTAAATTAAATTAACTGACATGATCCTAGTATAAATTTACCCATTTTTTGGGTTGAGATTTACTATTTACGAAAAAGGAATACCTTGATCATGCATGGTCAAGAGGTTCTCTCAGACATAGTTTTCTACCTTTTAGGATTTGAGATATGAATTACGAAAAGGGACATGATGGATTTTACTTTTATTTTCTTTTAAAACTCCTTAAACATGAAAATTTAACAAGTTTCCCTTTCATTGGACTCATTAAATATTAAATGACGAAATACTCGTCACCATGACGAGACTGAGTTCTTAATTCCTAGGGCTCATGAAACTTACTAGGATGGATTCATTCGAGGAGTGAACTTATATGCTCATATTATGATATCCTCTTTACGCTGGTTATAAGAATAAAGAGGTACTCATTAGATATAACGGGGGAAAATTGAAAGTGAACATCCTATGTGTATTTTGGGCAGCTTGTCGCTCTTGAACATGACACTCATCTGCAGTTTTTGTTTGGTTGGGGGCATCCTACATTAATCACTTTTCATCCATGGGTTTAGGAAATCCGTTTGCCTCTCATTTGATTACCAAATTTTTCAACATGACCTTTGATCATATTTGAGTCAAATGTTGCCACACTTTGGAGTCATGTCGCCAATATGTTCAAGAGAAGTCCTTTTTTTTCAAACATCCTTTGCTTATCTGACCTCCTCTGTTACAATCTCGAATCATTCCTATCATCTTGAGATATATGTTATTTCATGTTGATGATGTGGGAATTATTATGGCCCTCCTTCAACGAATCACTTCTTTTCGAATTCAACTCATTATCCAAGATGGTGGTTTAGAAACTTATTTTCATTACCTTGGAGCTTGCATGCCTCAATGGAAATTTCTTCGTGTTCGATGACAGGTTCACATCATTGGCCTTTGATTGAATGATTCTGCAAGTGTTCAACTTCAACACATTTATTCACACTTGTATATTGTGTTGTTGCACCTTGAGGTCCATCGTCATTATTGGTGGTCTCCCTCGTGCCTGTTAATAGTTCTCATCATTGACCGATAATCAGGTGGTTTCTACCATGGTCAACACCAACACATTTATTCGCGTGGCTAGAATCATACATTTGGTTGATTGAGATCTCGGTGAAGACCTTGGGTCACATATGATTTTTGGTCAAAGATGAAATGATTTATTGAGTATTCATGATTGTATACATGATCCTATCTATATGAATGGTTACGTCCATGTCGCAGATCCATTTCTATGATCTCTTTTAGATGGATGGTTGCGACCATATTGTGGGTTCATGTGTCATTTCATGCCTAGTGCAACATTATGTAGTTAGGTGTATTTATACCAGAGATGTCATATATTGTAAAATGTTTGATTTGGCAAGTTTTCCGAAGGTGGTTTGTGTTCCTTTCCTTGGTTCATAAATCATTTCAACCATCACTCCCTATTCTTCCTTTATGCTTTAGGGGGCATCTGTTACACAGTATTTTTTCACCATGCTCATTTTCCTATCCCTAATCATAAAATGCCTCGTGACAGATCCTGTGCAATGTTTCTATCATCAAGAAATATGCTAACATAAACCCTTGAAGATTCAAAGAAGACTTCCTTGAAAATTTACTGAAGAAACTTGGTCAAATTCCTAGTTTCCTAGGTCAGCACTCTTCCTAGTGAAATGCTTGCATTGATGTCATTTTCAGAGTTCTGGCCCAGCACTGTCAGTGCCCTAATTTCTTCGAAAACCATGTTGATCCCCTTTCTTGCAGTGCTTCCTCAAATGGAGGATAATCTTCGACCTCTAGAAGCTCAAGGGTGGCGATTTGGTTGTTGAACATAGAAGATAAGGTTGATCTCTCTCAATTTAGAGCCTTGATCTCATACATGGGGGGTCATCCCTTAGAAAGTGGGCCTTCCTCCTCCTTTCATGGGCTCTCAACCTCTTCTCCTTTGCTATAAATTCACATCCCTCATTCCCCCAATTTTAGAACTTGGTTGATCATTGTCAGAATTGTCTGAATTCTCATCCCTTTGCATGTTAGCATCATGATTAAGCCTAAGTGTTCGGGAGAAGGAATTATTTTGAGCTTCAGTGAAGGACTCATATTTTCACCAAAAAACGCCTCCAGCGTCAAGGCCTGGGTTGTAAGATATCATTTTTTATTTATCAATAATAACATCTGATGTTTGCTTTCTATATTTGTCTACATGTTTATGCAAATAGTTTTGGTACTCCTTTATCTTCTAGATAGCTAGTGTTTAATTTTATTATGTATTGTATCACATTTTTTGTTGTCTCTCAATCATCTGCAGGTATTCGCTTTCCACTAGTAGTAGGAAGCGGGCCTAAAAGGATCATGGATCAAGGTCACCATCAACAGATCCAAGGATAATGTTTGGAAAAATGCATTTATGTATTCCTCATTACATTGTAAACATTAGTTAAGAAAGCTTGTGCTAGAAATAATCTCTTGTTTCTAGACCCACTCTAGGGCTAGAGAGATCACCTCTATTTGTAGAGGGGATTTATCTTGAGAACACATAAACATAGTCATTACCAATGAGTAAATTAAAATACAAAGGGCCTTTGACCACCATAAAATATATATAGACAATATTTCCTCCCAATTTAATAGGAAAATTAGGAAGGATCCCTAATGGTTGACTGGTTCATCTGTTACAATCCAGCAGATTCTGGGTAACAGGTGCAATCTGCGTAGAACATAAATATTTACGAGTAGTTGAGGACATATTACTAACATATGCACCTTCATATATGATTATTCCAGGTATGGGTATATTATAAGCATGTACTATGATATGAAATGACACATAAGAAGGAAGATGATATCCTTTCAGTCGACTCCAATCAAAAAAAGCGACCATACTACTTGGATGGGGTATGATGGGAATGAGATAAATACCCCCTTGTGCTATGGGAATTGGAGGATCTCCCCCCTAGACCTTGGGAACAAGAGGATTTCTCTCTAGTTGAATTTATTCTGAAGAAACAAGCAAACCATGAGCGATATGAAGTTCACTCTCTATGGGAAAGGTACGATCAACTAAAGGTGGAATAGAGTCATTAATTTTCTCAACCAATTTTTGGTTGGTAAAAAACTCATGGATTCACTTTCAGATAGAGTGGGATTGATTAGAGATGAATTCTGAATAATCACATCATTAACTAGTGGAGGATCAGGGGAAAGATTTTGGTAACTAGTGGGAAGTTGTGGCTGCGAAGCTATAAGGTTTTCCAAAAATTTTGAGGAACCATCCATATAAGGAAAAAAAGGAATAATACGATTCCCTTCAGATAACCTACAGGAAATTTGACTTTACCCTTTTTCCCATGGACCTTACTATCGCTAATTGAGTTTTTGTCACCAGTATGATTTCTAGAGGTCAATCACAAAGGCCGATTTGAGCCTATGGAACACACTTCTAATACCTTGGGAATAACATGAAAATCTCTAAGAAGGTGGTCACCGTTAAATAACCTGTAAGGGAATTTCACTTTGCGAGGATGATTGTAAGGTTTGTCCACTTTAGTTTCATCTATCGCAATGGTTTCTTGGTTGGATCCTTTCTTATTTTGCTTCTTATTCTTCGGCCTTTTATTCTTCTTCTTAGCTTTCTCGTTACTAGAATAAAGACTTTCACCAGGTGAGGAGGAAGAAAGGTATGAAGAAACAACATGTGAATATTGAAAAGGGTCAAATTTAGGATCAACATGAGGTTTATGTTGTTTAGGTGGAGGAAAAATTGTTTGAGAAGCAGTTTGAACATTCAAAACCATAGGGGTCAAAAATAACCAAACTGGAAAACCAATGGTGAATCCGAGAAGGGAAAAAGTTTCCATATTAGGAGCACCAATATTTCCAAAAGGAGGAAAAGGGTCAAGATTCCCATCAGAAGGGGTTTCATTGATTGGTAAAATTAGGAAAAGTGGCCATTAGTATCAACCTAAGATCTACTAAGGAGGTATTTGAAAAAGAGGATGTTATTCCATGGTCAATTAATTTTAGAAATTAACAAAAAAAAAAATCAAAAAGGGGTATCTAGGCATAAAGTTTTACCAAGAAGCCATGAACTGCAATATACACCTTAGATAAATAAGGACTTAACGTATGGTATCCAGTCTCCCTCAATGTTTTGTTCGATGTATCAGGGTATACAAGGTAGCCGACTCGATTAGCTATGGATGCATAGAAACCTATAGGGTACTCCAAAAATATACTTGATGGTACGTGGGAGTGAAATCCATAATAGTGTTTTCTAATGCGTAATCGTTCATTGAGAGTGTTCCCATATAGTTATCATGTGTGCAGCATCATCCGATATACCTGAAGGTACGTGGATAATGATCCTATACACATACATACATGGAATGGGATTTCACCACTGGGATGCAAAACTCACAAATAATGACAACTCTTATTTTAATGACACTGAAAAAAGTCTCTAGCCTAGTTCTCTAGATGTTTATGTTAATGTTCTAAATGCTCCTTAGGTTAATTAAGATAAATTTTAAATTTAATCTTGAATTATGTTTCAATTTCAAGGCTCAAAATCGACGTCACCTGAACATACCTATAATGCAACTAATATGAGGAAAAGACTCTTTCAATTTCAATGAAAGTTATCTAGCATAGGGAATAGTTGAAAAAATTGATGCAATAATCAACTATGCAACAAACAAGAGCTTCCTAACTAGATATTTCACTTGCACAGTTCCAATTTAGTTTCAAAGAATTAAAAGTTGCTAAGCCATGCAATGTAATCTATGCACAATTCCCCTGAAAACTATGAAAATGCTATATATGCACAATTTCCTTTTACAATTAATGAGGATTCACTTATCAGCTTTCAACACCAATAAATATAATCTATGTTCAATGAAAATCTCAACAACAAATTTCCAATGCAATGTAATCTAATGCACTTTTCAGAAGTAAACTTTGAGATGAAAGTTCAACAAATGAAAATGAAATTCTTTCTGGTTTCCAAAAGAACTAAAATGCTCATCAAACAGACATGCAAGAAGCAAAACAATAAATTCATTTACCCAAACAAACTAAGATTCACCTCAAGCTAATTTTCACTACTTGGACATGGAACAAAATTTTTCAAACCACAAGTATTCTAATAGAAATACATTAAAATGATAAGCACACATAGCAGGAAGAAGACTCTAGAGATCAAGGTATCCTAGAAAATTATGTAAAAACCCTAAAAATCTCAATATTTTGGACCAATGGTACTTTACTCTGAAAAAAATGTGCTGAAAGGGTCATCGACACTACTTTTCCCAACAATCTCCATGCTGGGAGTGCACTTTTTGTCAGAGAAAAATGTGTTGGTTGTACAAGAAACTAGACCAGTGTGGGAATATAGTGGAAATGATATGTTTAAGTGCGCCTGTTATCAGTAAAATACATGCTAACAATGATCTATTTTCTAGAGAAAAGGTTTTGGGCGAGGAAATATTAGAAAAAGTCACTAAAAATCGAAAATAAATCTAGACTTGAAACTCTAAATAGCATACTACTCATAATGCAGACTTATAAACAATCAAAATGATGGATTATAAGGAAGTTTACCAAACTAATCGAAACAAAACAAAACAAAAGGAGGTTTGAAGGGTGATTGAATCCCCAATAGAGTCGGCATTTTGTAGTGTAGGAAATCATTTATGCAAACAGAAACGATCCCTTTAGTCCTATGGGAGGATGTATCAACAAACGAGACAAATATATGCAACATTTCCTAACTTATACTAGAAAAAATGAATGATGATAGAATTCATAACTCTTTCTGATGTTAGTGCCTTTGGTGTCAACCTTGATTCTTTCACTTCCATTCTCACAATCACGATCTCCTCTCTATTGGTGTATGAGTTCTTGCAAGGAAAGACAAGTGGAGACAACAAACATATACAAATCATAATAGTTTCTAGTACAAGTTATGCAGTAGATCAAGGAACACTACAATATATATACAATAATTGACATATTTATGGAAAGGAAAAACATAATGTATCATTAATATAATTACAAAGGGAACAATACAACCATAATCCTTGATGTTGGACACCTCCTTCAGGTGAGACTCAAAGTCCAAGCCTTCGGCTTCAACCGCTTCCTACTTTTCAAATGGGCAGAAATTGGGTATGATTCAGCCCATAAGATGGCCACCAACCATTAGTGGATGGTAGGGGTTTCATTTATAGGGAAGGAGAGGGAGTTGAGGACCCATAAAAGGTGGGAGTAGTTCCACATATTAAGGGAAATATCCATGGAATGAGCATCTATGTCCATTAATTGGAGGTCTTGTTCATATCATTAAATACCGAAAACCACATGGTCATTATCAAGCCTTCTAGTAAGGGAAGGTTCTCTTCCATTTAGGGAAGAACTGCCTAAAGAGGGCCATCACAGATTTTCATGACAAAATTCGTGCTGCCAGCGCTAAACATAAGTGATGCAAAAGGTGACAAGCATGAGTCATCAACTATGTAGAACACGCTAGGCTTGTAAAATAATTTTCTTGACAAGATTTTTAGGATATTTTCAAGTAAAGTCTTATTCCACTTCTTTAGGGATTTTTTAGGCATGTTTCATGGAGAAAATATTTCATGACACTGGTGGTATGACGACACAAAGTAGAGTGTGAAAAAATGCTATATAACAATTCCATGCTCCTCAAGTTTGTCATTTAACGATAATATTTTTTAACTAACAAAATGCAGTGAGGCCATCCATGATGAGGAAGAAGATAATCAAGTTATCAAGTATCCATTCCATTCCTTATCATTTCCAATATTGCAATAAGAAAAAAAAAAATTTAGGTACCCATGAGGTTTGTCGACTATATCGACCGTTAAATGTGCCATTGAAAGAATATTTTGACTTGGGTAATATGTTTGTGGAGGTTAACAAATATGATCAAATCAATTACATGTGATATCTTCCATTTGGATAGTAATTCTCTTATTGAAATTTCTAGTAGTACTTGTCCATACCCCATGCATGATCTAATCCAATCTTCAAAATGTGGTTCTACAATTCTTGAAAGCTACAAGACTTTTCAAGGATTCAAGGCATTTCAACTTCCATTGATGGTTATGTTAGGTTCTTACGACTTTGGAATGGTCCCAAAACTAAGCTAGATTTGTATTTTCTTGCAAAATTCATTTTTTTGCATGGTTTCATAGAATGATAATTCATTTTTAGAAGAACTTCAATGTTTTGGATATAGCTCTTTTAACTCTCAAGATTCAGTTTTCATCAAATTAAGGATCAAACTCAGGTTTGAAGTATATATGAGTTTGGAGTATATATCTCTCATAGATGCACAAATCCATGAATATGATCATTCTAAATATTATCATCGACTGAAGGATTCATACATATCATATACTTGTGAAAATAATCATCTCCTAGTCTTTCTTTTGAATGTCTTAATGCTAATAATTTTCATTTTGCATTGGATATCCCCTTGAATCTTAGTGAGTTCTTGAGTTATTTGGAGAGTAAATTTCCTCTTTTTCATCCACTACATTTGGATTGGTTCCATGTGTTTTATGTATTTCTATTCCTTTTCAGTTCCTTTGATAATTGTGATGTTAACTAGTCACAAGAAAATGATTTTTTGCATTCAACATGCAAGGAGGATTATTATAGTGTTCAAATAATTTGTAAAGTTGTTCAAACTGATCTATATTTGTTTTTTTAATAATCAAGAGTATTGTTCCTTAATTATTAAGTCTTATCATGATAAATGGTATTCAATTTGAAATTTTCCCACCAGTATATCTTTTGGAATTTATTTCAAACTAATTGATCTTTATGATTGATCATCTCAATATTTAGATACTTGTCAAGCAGTTGAGGCATTTCATCCTGATTGTAATATTCCCAAAATGGGGACTACGGCAATCTATGAACACTTATGCAGAGAAATAATGCAGATAATCTAAGTAAGAGAAGGAGGCCAATATGGAGGCTCTTTATTTACATTTACATCAGCAATATATATGCACAAGATAGCCCATGAGATGTACAATAGGAAATAGAAGACTTTAATGGAAGAAATTCTTCAAAAGGAGGTGTTGCAACCATACATAATACTGAAAAGAGTTTGACAATGTCATTTTATTGGCTGCAACGACTATAGATTACACTTCAGATCTAGAGAAGATCTATGTGTGGAAATTTAGATCTATATCAGATTTGTACACTAGATAGGCTCTGCTTCAAATTCCCCTTGGGGTTTTCAGTAATACGTGAACTACAAGGAGTATATCTAAGATCTAAATATGAAGGTCTGCAGAATTATTCATATATTCAGAAGTATTCAGAAATATGCAGATCAGATAATGTACAATGTATAGATCTCCTCCAATGGATCTCAAAGGTGAAGGGAAGATTCCCAACACATGAAAATCACTCCTCCAAAAAGTGTGCCAAAAGACCCTGCAACAGTACCCACACAAATAATGCAGTTCTAGAAGAAAGACTACGTTGTAGGCTTTAGAACATGTTTGGCCTCATGCCAAGATTTTGAAATGTAGCTCCACTCATCCAATACTCTCTTTCCAATGGGATATAATACTTCCCCATTGAAAAGGAGCACTAGAATGGTCTATATCTAAGTAGATCTAGCCTCCACTTGTTGTAGCTTTCAAATAAAACCAAACCCTAAATAGGATCTATTTTGTAGTTGGAAGAAGAAGCTTGGCATTCAGCCAGATAATGGACAATAAATGAAATACTCTTCCAAGATGCCTCTCAAGGAAAGAGGTGGGATCCCCAATTAGGAACACCCAATGCTAAACAACATTTTCAATCTGGGCTAAACAACCAAAGAAATTAGTATGTCTAAACATACAATACTTCAGAAATCAAATATCATTCAACAACCTTTTCATGCTGCCATCCTCTTCCTTTTATAAGTTGAGATATTTCAAACCCTAAACCACCTCCAATGAAATATATCCTTTCACATGAGCCACCTCCATCTAAAACTGCGTTGTGCCTCATTAATGGCCACTCCTCCAAGACAACGCTGTAGATTTGGCCATGTTTTACCCAGTCAAAATGTTTAGCCCCTTTCACACCTAAGGTTGTTTTTTTACATATCCAAGTTTTAACCTTTTTCACATTTGCCCTTTATTTATTTACTGATTTGGAGTTTTATGATCCTCCTTTACAACTTTACTCATGAAACAGAAAAATAAAACAAAATTGAATATTCCCATTATCTTAGGACTAATTGGGAATATTACAATACTCCCCTCCCAAATTTTTCTTGTCCTCAAGGAACTGATAATGTGAGCGTTGCAACTCTTCTCCTCCTCCATTGGTGACATCTTCATATGATAATATTTCTCCATAAGCTAAGTGTTCACCAATCCAGCCCTCCATGAATTGTTCCTCCAAAGTTCTCATGAGATGTAAATAGTGCATCCCATAAGGAGATAATAGCTCAAATGAAACAAACATGTCTTTCCCAATGTCCTCCCTGAAACATGTATCATAAAGTGCATGGAGAACCTCCATCCCATTGGGCACATACATACCTCCCATCCTCCTTCCATACATTCCCATAAAAGCACAAGTACATCATCAATGTATGGGAGAAAAAAAATATACATATAAACAAGAATTTGTGCATATGGAGGTGGGTCATAGTCCCACATGTGGAACCAGCACAATGCTTCTCCTGCCTGCATCAGATCTACATGTGGTAAGTGGTTTTCCCACCACTTACTTGATGCACATGTTATCTCACCATGGCTGAAAGTGTGAGATATATTTAGTGCCTTACGAATGCACCCATCATGAAATACAATCTCCCTTTGTTCATCAAGGGAGTGGACAAATTTAAAAAAAATTGTAGCCCAAGGTTGGCCATGAAGTTCATAAGATACAACACTCCTCCTTGGATTCATGGCTTGCACAAACATGGTGAAAGAATGTATACAATCATAAAATAAAATATGTTTTACATGAGCATGTTCGTCACCAACAGTCCTCATACAAATGGAGTGGTGCATAGATCTATCCTCCCCTTAAAAAGGAGAAAGAGAGGGCTGAATTAACTCTTCCATAGACTTATGTTTCTTATCCATATCTACATGGTACATGCATCTTTGACAATGCTAATATAGTTCTCCTTCAAAGACCTCCCAGTAGTAGCTCCTCAAAATGATGTTGTTGAGCTTCATAGAATAGTTGTGGCTGAAACATAACTCTTTGTAGGCCCTTTGCAACATCTTCTCCTTGAGCTTGGAGGCTCTAGATAATAAGATCCTACCATGATGATAGATGAATCCTTCATGGACTAGACATACCTCTTCATGCAGCTGGTCATCAAGTATCATACAAGTGTGAAGATCCTTGGAATAATCCACCAACAGTTGGGTTTTCCAATATGGATCTAAACTTCCCAATAATGACAACACTGATAATGTATCAAAAGGAATGTATGTCATGTTGTTGATCTCCTCCTTGAAATATCCCATGCCAAAGGTGTATGTTGGAAGTAAATTCCTCACATTCTCCTTCTCCCACAGTGCAGAATTAGAAATGAGAGTGGGTGATGACAATAAGTGAAGAAAATATCCCTCCTCCTTGAGCTTACCCAAGTCTCCCAGCGTTGTACTATTGTCTTCCAATGCTCCCACCCCTCATGGATCTGAATATGGAGCATCATGTGGTGAGGGGTCTCCCATAAAAAATGAATCAGGTGGCGTCCGAGGTGGTTTTCCACTAGATAAGAGTGTCCCATGCAACAATCTCATGAGCATGATAGATGGGACTGTAAGGTCCTTGCTTCCACTACGAAAATCCATATATGTTATTTGTGTGGAATTGGTATGTGAAGGACATGTATGCATGCCTTTTATCATTTGGGTTTCACCACTCTTCTTGTCCACCCCTTCCATTTGCAAAGCCTCCCAATCAGTGGTGACTTTCCCCAATGTGATCAACCATTGAACACCCAAAATCACATTGGTGTCAGGTATGTCAACCAAAAAGAAGGGATAAACCAATGTATAAGTTCCCATGGTGAATGGAAATGATGGGACATAATGCATGCATTACATTTTTCTATCTCCTGGGACCAAAACAGAGAATCCCTCAAAAGTATCAATGGGTATTGCCCTCCTCTGCAATAGATGTGCATCAATGAAATTGTGAGTTTTTCCACTATCAATGAAAACAAATACCCTTTGATTCAAGATGGAACATTGAACTCTTAAGGTCAAGTACTTAGGTACTCCTCTCAAAGATGCAAGATCCCCCTCCAACAGGAGAAAATTCACCATCTCCATTTGTTGATGGTGTTGGTTCTCCTGCTGCAGTGTCAGTGTTGTGACCCCTTCTTGGTTCATCTTCTTCTTCCTCCTCAACATCTAAGAAGACCTCTATGTAATGTGATTTTCCAGCAACACATCTATGTCTAGGTTCCCATGATTCTTGGCAAGTGAAGAATAGCTTCATTTTTATTATATCTCTCCGGACTTCTTCATCAAGAGGCTTCTTGTATGAGCTCTCCTTAGAAGGAGCAGCTTTTTATTCCCTTCCCTTTGAAGGAAAAGAGGGCTTGTGCTGAAAGCTTTCCTTGGTTTTTGGCAAGGCATCTTGAAGGTCTCTAGCTCTTTCAATAGCATCATTCAGGGTAGTGGGTGTTGATCATGTCAGCCCCCTATTGAATTCTAACAAGCAATCTCGCTTAAACCTTTCAAAACCCCTCTTTCTGCCCTAAAAAATCCTTTTTCTGCTCATCGTTACCTTCTCCCAGCCTCAAAACTGCATAAAAGGGCCAAAATCCCACATTAAATTATATTTAAGGCCTAGCACCTTTCGTCCCTAGCCCCTGCACCTTTTTCTCCACATGACCGGAAGTCAAAACCGAGTGCTAGTCATGAAGGCGCTTATCACATATATAGGTCGGGCACGTTTATAACCGTCGATCTGTAAAGATCAAACGACATTTTCAAATCTTCATCGCGCCCGTGGCCCACTATGTTCATCGCCCAAATCACCTGTCCGCCGTCTGTTTAAACTGCAGATCAACGGCTCACAATACACCCGCCCCCGGTGTTCCCCGCGCCGTGCACTGTGCCAAACCCGCCCGGTTTCTATCGCACCACCTTTGGGCGGTAGGCAGTATTTTATTTCTCGGAGCGATTCCATACATCGTTTGTTGCGTGTCTCCACGTAACGCTCAAAAACTTCCCTCCATCACGCGTTATCATTCGTACAAAGACCCAACGCGATATCGTTGTGAGTCGTCTGATCTGGGGCGATCCATCCGACGGTAGTCGCTCCACGAAGCTGCGCGGGATTTAGCTGAGGCAAGCCATACCCCTGGCCCACGGTCCATCGCCCTCCGATGCATTTTCAGCCATCAATCTCCTCCATAGATCGGATGGTCCAGATTAATTTCTCTTCCACCACATGTTTTCCTGCCACATCATCATTCCATGCGTTCTTGTCGCGTTTTTCTCCGTCTCCCTTATGCATTTCATTCAAAGGCCCAAGTGTCATGTTTTAGCATTCCGCCAACTTTCACCATAACTATCTTCTACAGTCGCGCTGCATTTTCTGCCACCCTGAATTTTTCCACCATTTCGCCATGTCTGCACGACCATTTTCATTGACCCCGCCACATCCGCCATCCCCATGCATGGTTTTCCTAACAAGTTTGCGGATTTTGCAGGGTTATAGTGGTAGAAAATTGCCATGATTTACAGCCTTTATTACAGTAACAGAGAACACATCAAAGGACCATTTTTCAGAGGCTAGAATTATGGAGAAAGGCCTGGGAAGGTATTCCGACAAGACTTCCATTAAAAGAAGCAGGGTTAAAATCTGTCAAACCCTTCAGAGTCATTCAAAGGTGCAAATTTCACAGATGGAGACATTAATGGAGCGGCAGAGAAATATCAGTGAATGATCAAGGAATTCAACGTGCAGAATTGATGATTTTTAGCTGTAATTCAGTTTTTAGAAGGTAGATGGTACCATTCACAGAAAACCATACCTTAAGGTTTTCTTTTCAGCACCATTTTCTTTCAGGAAAGGACGAAATTTCTATGTGATTTTACTTCTTTGCCGTGTTCCTGAAGAGACTTATACTCAGTGCATTTATTTCAGAAAGCAGGCCACAGAGTACAAACAACATTACAAAGTCATCAAGCAGTATGGGTGTGCACGTTTTCGCCATCTTAAATATTCATCACCTACTCTCTTTTTCGAGCTTTATTTTTCTCCTATAAAGCTCCCGAAGAACAGATGATTTAGGGTTCTAGATTTTATCAGAAAATCATGCAGTGAAAGAATTTTTGTATGCATTTTGTAAAAGCTCTTATATGAATGTACAGAGCCTGTTGGGTCTCAGTGAGGAGGAGTTCCATCTTTAAAGAGGATTCTGGTCTTTGGTGTCTCATAGTGTGTAACTTTCTCTCTTGTGTGTTATTTTAATAGATCATTTCATTTCATCCATCTTTCCTGTATCATGTTTCTGGAATGCGAGTGGCTCACTAATTTTTGGTATGGATTTATCCTAGTTGATACCCATGCTCGGATTAGTCAAGCGCTTTAAATATGGCTCAGGCATGATATTTTGTTCCACTATTCATCTAAATTGTATTTCTGCTATATTAGTTTCTTTGGGAGGGTGTTTTTAAAATGCTATTGTCATGTATGGATTCTTAGATTGGTAAGCCCATTACATGGTAATATTGTGTATCTAGATATCATCCCAATGAAAAATAGTATTCTCTCAATATTTCATTCATAGCAAACACCTTCTGATAACTGATTTCTGTGACATATCACTTGAATTGGCCCTCTTTACAGTAAGGTGTCTCTGAATTGTCTGTTGCTTTTATATTGGATTTTTGCACGTTGCCTCTACATTATTCCTTTACCTGTGTTAGTTTCTATAAGTTTTGGTCCCATTTAAATTAACCTTCTTGTTTACAAGAGATAGCATGAGAGATTTGTATTGATAATTTCCCCTGTTATACCCTATGCTCCTTGCTAATATAAGATGTCCTAGGCACTGGTCTTTCACAACTCAAGGCTGTCTCTAGGAGCGACAACAGTGGGCTTGGTAGATTTAACCAACCCATGAAGAGGTTCATCTAAGCCATCAATGAACATGTACACCCTTCTTTCTACAGACAAATTAGGAAACATAACAGATAATCTTAAAAATTCAGAAATTTAAGACTCTGTATTACCTGATTGTTTCAACTTTGCAAGGCTCGTGAATGGTGCCTCTGGATCTCTTCTATCAAATCTTTCCACCAAAATTCTAGTGAAATATGAATAAATAGTCACATTGGCATGACCCAATGTAGACAAGCCATGGAACCAACAGTTGTGTGCTTCACCTTCAAAGTGCAGTGCTTCAATCTTGATAGCCTCCATTTCTGGAATCTTGTTCAACTGGAAGTAGATGTCAAGTTTTTCTACCCATGATTTGGCAGAACACTTGGATGACCTATCAAATTTGGGTAAGAATAATCTTCCCATAGAGTGATGTTGATCATGATTTTGAGTGAATCCACCACCTCTATGATGATGACCTGGTCTTCTTTTGTCCTTGAGGTGGAAAAACTTCTGAAAACTCAAGTAATCCTTGAATCTCTGATTTTGAGACTCATATTCTTCACAATATTCTTCAAAGGATGCTTTATCTTGAAACCCTTCATTTCCCACAAACAAAAAGGTAGGCATGATATAGCGTTGGGAAACTTGTGGCTGATGCACTGGTTGATCATTATGGTGGTGAGATATTCCAAATCTTTATCCAAGATTAAATCCTTTAGGGGATTATTTTATTCCGTCCAATCTCATCTCTTTGATCTCTCTAGCAAGATCTTGCATGTCTCTCAAAAGGATCTTATGAAAATACTTTTCTTCTTATTCACTTCTAGATACAGTGGCTTTACCCTTGTCTTCATTGTCATTGGTGTAATAAAATTTCTTCTGTATTCTCTGTAGATACCTCTTCTCTCTATCAGTAAGAGGTTCTTCTTCTTCAGAAGACATATTGGCTTCTTATAATGTGTAGGCTGTGCCAAGATGATGCTCTGATACCACTGTAATATTCCCAAAATGGGGACTGCAGCAATCTATGAACAATTATGTAGATAAATAACATAGATCATTCAAGTAAGAGCATGAGGTAAATATGGAGGCTCTTTATTTACATTTACATCAGTAAAATATATGCACAAGATAGCCCATGAGATGTACAACAGGAAATAGAAGACTTTAATGGAAGAAATTCCTCAAAAGGAGGTGTTGAAACCATACATTGAGTCTAAAAAGAGTTTGAAAACGTTATTTTATTGGCTGCAATAGCTGTAGATTACACTTCAGATATAGAGCATATCCCTGTATGGAAATTTAAATCTATATCAGATATGTACACTAGATAGGCTCTTCTTCAAATTCCCCTTGGGGTTTTCAGCAATACATGAAGTATAAGGAGTAGATCTGAGATGTAAATATGTAGATCTGCAGAATTATTCAGATATTCAGAAGTATTCAGAAATATGTAGGTCATATCTGAAATGTACAATGTATAGATCTCCTCCAATGGATTTCAAAGGTGAAGGGAAGATTCCCAACACATGAAAATCACTCCTCCAAAAAGTGTGCCAAAAGACCCTGCAATAGTACCCACACAAATAACGTAGTTTTGGAAACAAGACTACACTGTAGGCTTTAGAACATGTTTGGCCTCATGCCAAGTTCTGGAAATGTAGCTCCACTCATCCAATACTCTCTTGCTAATGGGATAGAAGACTTCCCCACTGAAAAGGAGCACTAGAATGGTCTAGATCTGAGTATATCTAGCCTCCACTTGCTTCAGCTTTCAAAGATAACCAAACCCTCAACAGAATCTTTGTTGTAGTTGGAAGAAGAAGCTTGGCCTTCAACTAGATAGTGGATAAGAAATGCAATACTCTTCCAAGAGGCCTCTCAAGGAAAGAGGTGGGATCCTCGATCATGAATACCCAATGCCAAAAAAAATTTGCAATCTAGGCTAAATAGCCAAAGAAAGTAGTATGTCTAAAAAGAAAATACTTTAGAAATCAAATATCATTCAACAACCTTTTCATGCTGCCATCGTCTTCCTTTTAAAAGTTGGGAGCTTGCAAACCTTAAACCACCTCTAATGAAATATCTCCTTTCACATGAGCCACCTCCATCTAAAACTTCATTGTGCCTCATTGATGGCCACTCCTCCAAGACAGCGTTGTAGATTTGGTCATGTTTGACCCAGTCAAAATGTTCAGCCCCTTTTACACCTAAGGGTGCTTGCTTACATAGCCAAGTTTTAGTCTTTTTCACATTTGGCATTGATTTATTTACTGATTTGGAGTTTTATGATCCTCCTTTACAACTTTATTCATGAAACAAAAAAATAAAACAAAATTGAATATTCCCATTAGCTTAGGGCTAACTGGGAATATTGCACTGATCCATATTTATGCAGGAACGCAACCGAATACACATATAACCATAAACAAATATATGCAGCGGAAATAATGTTTCATTTTATTAATAAAATAATGACTGAAATAGACTTACAAACATAATGGAAACTAGTTAGGGCACTGGTAGCATGTCCCTGAGAAGATATGTGGTAGCTACAGGCCTCTGAACTATGTTACATTGAGGCTCCAGGTGCCTATTACAAACATAATGGAAATAGATGAGCTAGGGTACTGGCAGCGTATCCCTGAGAAGAGATGTGATGATTACCAGCCCTTGAATTGCGTTACAATGAGGCTCAAAGGCCTATTTATTGTTGAGAATCAATGTAAAACCTGAAAAGTCCAAAAATCTAACCCTAGGAGATGAAGTGACAAAAATAAATTCGTGTTTCAAATTCCTAGGGACGTAAATTTGGAATCGGATCTCCGTTTGATGTGCTCAATAGGTCGTTAAAAAGATTTTTCCAAGGACTACAACTTTTGGTGTGAGAAATATCAACCCATGGACCCATGTTGCTCTCGGTTTTCCGAAAAAACGTCGTTTAGGGCCTGAAAATGGCTCTGAAAGTTCAGGGCTCAAAAAACTGTGAAATATAGTAAGTTGTGCTGCAACTTGAAAATGGAAAGAACTCATGATGGGGGTTTGTTAGAACAGGGTCTCCTAACAAGCTGCGAAACTGGTCCATTTTGAATATTTTTGATTAGATTTAGTATAGCACAGGGGTTTTGGGGTGGGTCAAAGCTCGTACGCATTGTAATGGGTAAAAGGGTAAACTAGGGGTTCGAAAACCACGGTTTGTGAACCATAGGAAAGCCTAGGCTAGATTGTTATAAATAGGGGAGAATTTTGTATTGTAAAGGACAATAATGATGAGCTATTTATGCGAATTGATGTTTAAACTATCTGTTTGGGTTTTGGGGAAAGTACTCCTACTGGCTATGTGCGCGGAGATCCAAGTCCAACTATGTGCGGACCCTGCTGCTATGTGCGTAGGTTGGGAAGGGAATTGTAAGGGAGAATTGATGAATGAATGAATAAGAAGGATTGATAGAGAAATGAATATGTGAGTAATCTTGTGTGAATTGTTGGGAATTGTTGTAGTGTGCATTTTCTTTCTTTAAGCTGCAAATATTTGTGTAAGTGTGTTTCTTGATCTGGATCTATTCTATTCTATTTATATAATGTTGTGTTATTGTCATGAAAACATATAACTATAGATCTAGTGCACGTGAATGCGAATAGAGACCTAATTAACCTTGCACAGAATAAGGTAATCTCGGATTACAGGACCTAGCGTAGCTCTGCTTGCCTTACCCATCCTTTCTCAGGGTGCAGAAACCTGGTTTGAGCACCCACCCATACTACTTCGGGTGAGACTTTGACCTGCACCAGCAGGTCACTGCCGAAAGGGCTAGTAGTATAGGGGTTTGTTGGCAAAACTTGCACACCGAACCTGGGTCAGGACCCCTCAAGCCAACAAATGGCTCCGTTGCCGGGATTGGAAGAAGTATGAGAGAGGGATCGGGTAATGACAAGAGAATTTTGGAAGCCTGAAAGAAAGGAGATTGAAGATTGGTTCATGTTAGTCATCAGTATGTTTTACCTGTTTTGATGACTAGATTCCTTGGCTGAGTTTTCTAGAAGCTAATCTAAATCTGTCAATTTATCATCTAGAAAAAACTTCAAACAAATTTTTGTCTTCCTACCCCTCTCCTTCAGCCTATAACGAGAAAAAATATTCAGTTTCCCTACCTATCACGATTCAAAAAATCCTCCCTGTTTATAGATGTTATAAGTTTGTCCCTCTACCATCAAAATCCTTTGTTTTTCATGCAACTCACTGCCCAACATTTAACAAAGTGTCTTCCCCTCTCTCACTGATCACTTTGTCATGTGATAACCTAATCATGCCCGAGAAGCTATTCAAAATCCATGACGAAGTATGTAGGTCTAGGTGGTGGCGTTTTAGGGCAAATTCCTTGGCGAGACTATTTTGAGCCAGAAACCCTGTCTTCGATATCAGTTAGCCATCATGTCTTGTTATTTTCCAAATCAAAACCCTTGTCTATCCATAGGTCACACACCATCAAAGAGGTCACTCTGTTTTATTTCTAGCAAGGCTCAGGAATGTTCAAATCAAGAAAAGAGAAGAAGTTTTCCCTATTTGAAGAAATATGATTAGATCGGGCATGATCCCCATGAAACATCAAAGAAGCCCTCTAAACTTCAAAAGCATGTGTTTTTACATCTCTACAGGGATGTACTAATTGATGATACCAAGCAGACTGTGAGAAAAAAGAGCACCTCAGGAGAAATTTTCATGCTGTGTTAGTTTACTATGGAAGTCAAAAGAAGTGCAGATTGTGGCCAGCCCTACAAATTAGCCTTATACAACCAACAGTGGTAGTCTTCTGGAAAAAAGAGTTTTAAAGAAAATTAGGCATCATGGTGAGGGTATAATGAAGAACAACTGCTCCTTATACCTTATCATGAATTAAGCTTTGAAAGACTATCACAAACAATTTCACTGAACCCTGTGAAAACACAGTCAAGGGAAAAGAGTTGTTTCAAAAATGCATAATAGTGAGCGCTCCCCATGTACCAATCACATGGTTTACTCCCTAAGAGAAAACTTCACAGTGATATAGTACAAAGCAAATACATATGTTACACAACAAGGCACATTGTTGAGATGGATGTAGTTTCTATGTTTAAGAGGACCTCCTTCAAATAAGCAGAGGGTCAAAATTCATCAAATATTGATAGTGTTTGGAAAAATTTGTCAGTAATGGGTATTTTGAGAGATAGTGTGTTTGAAAGAGTGCATTCACTGACAAACCAAGGCTAGGATTTTATTAAAGAAACCTCATCTAAATGGTAAAAAAGGTACACAAAGCTCTGTTTAAAGGTGACTTCTGCAACTGATAGAAAGAGAAATTCACACAGGTGATTTATGTAAAAGAGGCATCTTTCATTCAGACAAGCCTATTATATTTTTAAAATGCCTTCCACAAAATTATGAGAGCAAGTTTTAAATGTTGAAAAAAACCTTTTTCAAATAAATAGACAGAGCTTTAAATGGGTTGAAACATGGAGTATAGGACAAGTGCTCGGAAGAGTATGTTGAAGCCTCCTTCAAAAGATAGGCAGAGGATAAGGGCACAGTCTCAGAGGGCCCAGTTTTGGAGCAGATAACCTTTCTCAAAGGATAACACTATCCTATCAAAGACCTCCTTCCAGAGAAGAAAGGGCACCCCTCACAGTCCTAAATAAGTCTTCCTTGAATGGCAAGCACATGATCTATTTTGAATGATAAACATAGTTTGTCTAAAGAGCCACAAATAGTTTGTTCATGGACATTTTTTAGTTGGTTGACAGAGGTCAAAAAATCACCCATACAGTTTATCAAACATTGAGGGCCCACAGAAAACTTACAAGACCGCCGTCAATTATAGACAGAGATGCAAAAACACAGTGTTTACAATACCTCCTTCAATTATGATAAGATGGAAAAAACACAGTGTTTACAAGGCCTCCTTCACAAATAAGCAGAGGGCCCATAGTTGTTTAAGGATTTTTCAAGAGTGACAAGTGGAAAATATCACATAGATACCCCTAAATGGTCTGTTTAAAAATCAACAGAGAAAACAAGCAGTCTTGTGCTTAGTACCTCCATCATATGAAAAATTACAAGGGTAAAATGTTGGAGAGAAACTTCTTCAAATTGATAAAAAAGGTTGGGCAAGGTTCTATTTAAAGGGAAATTTTGCAAATGATAAACAAAATAATTTACACAGCTAGTTTGTTTAAAAACATTCCTCATTTACAAAACAGAGATAGGTCATTAGAAAACTGTAAGAGGTTGAAGCCCGAGGTATACATAAAGCGCCTAGATGGTGTTTCTAAAAAGCCTTTTTTCATGTCAAACGGAGTTTTCAAAGAAAATGTTGTTTGAAAAGGGCAAAGTTATTTTTTTTCAATACAAAGGAAAAGGAAAAATGTCATAATCACCACAAGGAGGGAAAAATGTTCAAAAGACGTTTTAAAAAGAGCTATAAAATCTCTCAAAGAAGAAGTTCATTGTCTATTGTGCGAAGGAAAAAAAGAAGAGTGTTTCTCTGAAACCCTGGGCAAGCAGTGGTAAAATTTGAAGACGCGATGCACCTGTAAGTTAGCACGACATGCCTGTAGCATCTTTACAAAGGTTTCTGAACACGATGCGACATGCCTGAAAATTAGCGTGACACACCTGTGGTTTTCGCCCGCCCGGCATTTAGAGGGCGCCCAGTGCCCGACCCGATAACGTCCACATATCATGCAAGTGCTACGCGCCTATGCACAAGAGTGTAGCACTACTCAGAAGACCTCCAAATCACCTCAAATCAGATTTTTTGCAAAGTGAAATTATCTCCAAAAGCAGCCAATACATTTTTAAGAGGTATTTTATTGTTTTCTTCACCCAAGTTTTTGAGTTTGGGAGGTGTAAAGAGTCAATTTTATTAAAAAAAAGACACAGTCCAATGAAGGCAAAAACACAGTTTATTCCTAAAACCATCATGTTTAATAAGAGAGAAAAATACAGTGTTTAAAGAGGAAGGAACCTTGCCAGTTTAAAAAAATTGTTTGGTTTGATTGTTTAAAAAAGAAACACAATCCACAAAGAGAAAAGAAACTTTTGTGCTAAAGGAAAAAAGGCATGTTTTCAAAGTAAAAAATGTGTTTGCAATATGATGAAAAGAAAACACAATTTATAGAAATAGAATTATTTTCATAGAAAAACATAGTCTTGCACGAGAGGAAAACGGTGTTTGAAGAAAGGCTTAATTCAGTCAAAGGCCTGTTTTGATAAGAGAGTGAAGGAAAAGCCTAAACAAAACTATGCCTCCAAAGAAAGTCAGCAACGGTGGATTTCACAAAATATTTGAGCCTGTTACAACTCAGGAAATAAATGAATCCCCTTCGGTTCTTTTCAACTTCCAGGAGGTAAGAAGCCTTGATTTTTTCCAAAAAGTCCAGGAGGTCACCAATTACCCTCCCTTAACACAACTTTTCTCCCTAAGGCTGCAAGGAAAACATGTCCACCTAGCAGGTCTAGACTTTAAACTCACTCCTAGGGTTGTCTCCAAAGCAACTAAGATCCCCTATATAGGAGAAAATTGGTTCAAACAAGCATACCTGGATCTAAATCACTATAAAACCTTCCTAAAACCAGACCATCAGGATGCTTGCCAAGCTATATTCCCTTTTTCTCACTTATTGAGTAGCTATGCTACCCTCATGAGATTTATCATGAAGTATTGCACATGTGAAGGGAGGTATTCTCGGATTTATTCCTATCACATCAGGTTTCTCATGCATTTCACAAGGACTCAGTTACTAAATCTCCCTTTCTTCCTCTGTAAAAGCATATACAAGATGTCCTCCCTTGTTTAAAAGAGACCTCCTGCTCAGCAAAAAGCTAGTCTTTTCCATCATTCTCTCATCAAAATCATCATCCTTCACCAGCTTGAAAATAAAGGAGTGTCTTGGGAGGCTTTCATTTCTCATATAAATTTTGCTATTGCCTCTTCATCTCATGGCCCATCTCACACATCATCCTCATCCTCCACTCACTATGTCTCTCCTCCATCAAGTCAAAATACTCCTCAAAGGCAAACATCACCCATGATTGATAGTGAAAAAGAGCAGTCTTATGAAATCAGGCATGAGGTTAGTGGTGATAAGGAAGTCGACGACACTCAACAAATTAGTGAGGATGAAGAGAAAAGCAACCCTAAACAGAGTAGTGAAAATGAGCAAGGGAAAAGCGAAGACTCCAAACAGGGTAGTGATGATGAAGAGCAGCAAGCTAGTTGTGATAGAGAGCAAAGGGAAGAGGTTAAAAGCAGTGATGAAAGACAAAGTGACCATAAGTAGCACAGTTATCGGGAGGATAGTCCTCAAGGGAACAATGAAGATTCTAAGCAAGGTAGTGATGATGAACAACAAAACAGTCCTCAAACAGAAAGTGAGGGCGATGACAGCATGCAAAATGCCAATGAAGAAAGTCCTAATGAAGGCAGCCCTCAACAAATTCAAGACAGTAAGGAGGGTAAACAAAGCATTCCACAGACAGGAAATGAAGGTAGTCAAACAACAAAAAGAGATGATGAAGCTGGCAGCCCTAAACAAACTCCAAACAGTGAGGAAAACAGTGAACAGGGCAGCAAAGCAGGTGATGATGGAGGCAGCAGTGTAAAGAATCAAGTTGAACAAGTAATAGAGATAAAACCTCCTCTCTCTTCTCCTCAACATGTGCTTGCTGCCTCTCCTAGGAAAGGGGCCATGATGCATTCTCCAAAAGCACCAAAGGCAAAAAACACCAGATCTGCAAAGAAGAATATCACTCCATAATTGACCAGTAATGTCACTAGGGCACTAAGAAGTAGAGGCAAACTTCCTAAGAGGAGTATTGTTGAATTGCCAAAAATAACAAGAGCCAAGAAGTATATCCAAAGAAAGGGCAAAGAAAAAGTTGAACAACAGGAGAGTAGTCATGAAAAAGAGAGGGAGTTTGACATCATACAAATAGACAGTGATGCTGGAGATGATGAGGCTAGAATTATTGAGTCACTTTTGAAAAACAGACAAGCCCAAATACATGACTTAGAAACTGATCTAGACAGGTAAAAGGACCTCATACATTTTCTACAAATGAAAAATAAACAAATGAGTGGGCAAATGGCAGTTTATGAAGCTCGGGAATTCAAATACAAAAGGGAAGGATACAACGCACAAGTCAAGCTTGAAGAGTATATGGGCGAATTTGATGATACTGAAGAAGAAGAGCAGCCAGTAAGAAAAAGGCCTAGGACTATGGGTCTTAAGAAAGCTTTGGAGAAATATAAGGAAGAAGAAGAAGCCCTTGTTCGATCTTATCCTCTCACATAATTGCTCGCCCAAGAAATAGAAAATGATAAAGAATCATGTCTTGAAAGAGCCAACAAGAATTTGGAGGCTAAATTAGAGAAAGCAAAAAGATACTTGGGTCTACAAAGGAAGATGACCAGGCACTACAAGAAATTGAACGAATTTGCCCGAAGAAAGCTCAAACTTGCTCAAGAAAGGCTCAAAACTGCTCGAAGGAGGATCCCGGTGGAAAAAGTGTAAAAATACATATCTAGGCTTGAAATATTGGCCTCGGCTTCATTTCATGCTTCTAAGAACCCATAAGGGGCTTTCTCACCAAAATTGAGCAAATTTGGACATGATCTTGTTTTTTGTGTTTTTTGGCCCTAATTGCACATTTTTCTAGGTGCTGCCATGGGTGCTAGGAGCATCCTCAGCTCATGAAAGTCATTTTTTTGGATGTATTAAATTTTGGGTCAGATACTCACAATTTTTCAGATCAAAAGGAGGTTTTTTGGTCCCCCAAAGAGGCAAAAATCAGTCAAAATTCACCTTTCTACCTCACATATCAGCAGATGAGACCCTCTTGGGTTTTTTCACTCAGTCCACATTTTTATAGACTTATATGTATCATTTTTGGAAAAATAAAGTAGTTCTAGAAAATAGAAATCTAGGGCTTTCCAATGAGCTATCACGGGCCTCATTTCGACATTAGGAGGTCCCTCAAACGTTGTCTGCAAAACAGGCTTCTTTCTGCTGCTACGCTCCTATAGCATTTTGGCTAAAAAAATAGTTTTCTGAATATGATCATCCAAATGTGTGTTTAGCTATTTCTAAATCTATGTCAGAGATTAGAAGTCAATTTTCTTGCTATTTTTGGCTTAAATAGATATTTTTGAAGATATTTTGTGCCTTGGGCTTTGCAAAGCCTCAAGGACAAAATCAAATACTTGTATTAGGCCAATAGCCTTCTAGATGCTCTAGGAGGGTTTCTTTCTCTTTGGCCTATATAATCCAAGAGAATTCATTGTAACCAGAGGCTGAACTTGATGTTATAGAGCAATAAATATCATTACAAGCTTTGAATAAATACTTTGTCTCATGAAGTGGATGATTTCTTGCTTGACTTGGATGGTGGAGGAGGATTTTTTGTAGGATTCCATGGCTTGGAGAATGGTATTGTGTTCCTTATCTGTTATGTTTCCTTAGTTTTTCATACATGTTTTCATGCTTCTTGATTTCTGTAGTTCAGTAAAGAATATATTTGAGATATTCCCATGGAGGCACCTCAAGTTTCCTGATTCATTACAGCTTCTATGTTTTTCTTCTTTCTTAGTTATGTCAAAGAATTCTTAAATGCTCTTTGGTACCCTAAGAACTTGTTATCAGTTTCATTAATGGTTATTATGTATGTTGTCTAGTATGATTCACGTTACACCCTACTTACTCATAGCTAACCAAAACTCCATCTCTAAAATATCTCTCTGAATTATTGGTTGTCTTAGTTAAGTCAAAGAGGTCTTGTTTCGATCTTGCCCTTTTTCCATGCTCTGCAGTCTTATTTAAAAGTTCCTGATAGCTCAAAATATGATGTTTAGGAGTTCCCTCTTCATAGATTGAGTTGTTTTTTTGTCTTATTTTTTTTCCCAAAGGTCTGAAGGTGATTTTCCCAAAGTTAGAGGGTCTTATACTTCTATGCATCACCTGATTTTTTATTTTCTACATCTATCAGTTTGAGTTTCATTTATAGTGATTAATGGTTAGCCCTACCACATGAATTTTTTTTGTAAAGCTATTTATGCTTAAAACCTCTTTGTCTCTCACAAACTTAGTGTCCATCTCATTTCACTTTCCCCCAAAGAATCCATTTATCTCGACCAAATAGGCCCTGCAAAATAACTTGTCCACTATTTGAGACAGTCTCGACCTTTTCGACCCCATAGCCGAGTTGATCTGAATTTTTTTTTATATATTTATCCTTTGATCAGTTCCCCCTCAAAAACCTAAAGAAAACTAAAAACATACTTAACAACTAGCCTAAAATCAAATAAATAACAAGCAAACAAGTTTACATCCTTTCCATAATAGAGAGAGCCCTCTCTGAGTCCAAGAAGGCTAGGTCCTAGGGCTCCAAAGTTGTTTTGATGTTACCCTGTCACTTGCCTTGCCAATCTGCCAAATTACGGGACCCTAACATAATGGCGATCACGGTGGGACCTACTGAGTACATGACAGTCTAGCAAACTCTTGTAGACTCATTATTCCTTCAAAATTAAAATCAGACAAACAACCTATAAAATCATTTAGAGTAAACTCTTATTGTTTCACCATCTTAGCAAAGTGATGAATCAGGTTTAGAACACTATTACAAACTAGGCTGCATATAAAAAACTCAGAAAACCCCAAAAAACATTCCTAGATTGGTTTTTTCTCAGTTATTGGTGGTGGACCATTAATACATATCTCTAAAAACAACAAAACATCCACCTGGCGACTCCACTAGCCTCTAGTAGGCCTAATACTCCACTAAAAACCGAAAAGTCTCATAAATCATTCTATCATGTTGACTTGCCTTTCCAAAAAACACAAATTTCATGATGCAACCTCTAAAATCAGTGACAAACTAAGTACAAATTAGGAATTCATAAATCTTCATATAAACATAAGAAATCAATAGAATAACTTGCAAATATAACTATAGCTTCCTCAACAATCTAGAAAAATGTTGAACTAAGTCTTAAGTCATTCTTGCAAGTTTTCACATAAAATTTTTCTAGAAAGCAATTTTCCTAAAAACAATCTTAGTCAGTATTAGTGGTGGACCATAAACCTCAAAAGCATTCACTTGGCAACTCCACTAGCCTTCATTTTGGTTTTACCTTACTCACATTAGCGAAACCCCTAAAGAGGACAACCATCCAAAAAAAAATCACAACTATCACCCTCTCTAAGCTTTAACTTTGAAATCTAGCTTCACAAAGAATTAATACCAGATCTCACCCGGACCCGAATCCCCCTATCATAGTTGATGACCCAGAAAAGATTTTGTGGCAAACTTCTGAAACTGGTAACTTAGCTACCGATAGGACCATCCACAAAGTAAGATCTGTACCTGAACATCTTACATCCTTGCAAGATTCCTAGTTTGAATTGAGTTTAGCAAAAGCCCTTTTTAGAAGCAAGTTGCAAATTAAAATCAACCTTGACAATCTTGAGCCCTCAGATTTGCAACAGAGTCCTATCAGAGAAGCCTAACCCACTACACCTCCTTATTTTCAGCTTCTCTACCACATTTGCTCTTATCACCCCAAATCTGCTCAAAATCATTCCACAAGTCCAAGTACCTCCGCCACACCCATTCAGACCACCACTATGCAAATCACCTCATCCCATACTACAAACCCTCATACTGTAAATCTACCTTCAGCTCCCATCATGACATCTTGGTATGCGCCTTTAGTGTTACCACTACCTTTGGTACCTTTTCAAAATGATTATCAATCCCAAATCCCACACTTCACCGGAACTGAAGCTACTACTGCTCAACAACATGTAGATAGAATTAGTGACGCTTTTGACTATGTGGAATTAGAAGATGAAACCATAAAGATGAGAATGTTCACCCAAAGCCTAGGCAGAGAACCCAAAAAATGGTTTAAAAGCTTAGCTCCTAACAGTATACATGATCTCCTAGCACTTTACCAAACTTTCATAAACAGGTTGGAAATCAGGAAAAACCCCATCCAAATCCTTTCCGAATATAACAATATTAAAAGGAATACAGGGGAAAGTGTTTAGGACTATTGCACTAGATTCAACAGTGTCTATAATTCCCTCCCGTCTCACATGAAACCTCCACTTGGTTCAGCACTAGTAAAATTTCCTGAAGGTTTCGATCTAGATATGACATACCAACTAAGAGAAAGAGACCCCGTAACTTTAAAAGAAATGCAAAAAGTAGCTATTAGTGCAGAAGCCAACCTAGCTGAGAAAAGAGCTAGGATCAAATCAGAAAAGAAAGTCACGTACCAAGATGAGGCCATGCCTTCTACCTCCTCCTTAGATCCCAGAATAGACAACCTAGTTAGAACCATGGAGAGAATGTGGGAAAGAATAAATCTAAATGAAAAAGCACCTCTTAGGAACAACCAGCCAAATCCTCAAAACAAAAACTAGAACCAAAACTTTAGAAGAGACCCACCTCAAAACAAACCAAGGGAAAATGACCAACAGGTCAGGCCACCTCTCCATGAAAAACATGTTGATGAGGTAGAAAGAGATACAAAACCAATTGATGAAAATCACTTAAACTTGATAGGTTCTGATAGCGAGGGTGAGATTTTCCTTACAGAAGAAGAACAAGTTTTCTTCTCCTTAAACCAAAATGAAACAAATTATGAGGACCCTGAAAATCATGAAATAGGATTACAAAATGCCATAATAGAAGCTCATAGGCAATATGATATTAGGAGTAAGAAAAACCAAGACAACTCTAAGAGAGGTAGCTCAGACATTGATGTTACAAAAACCCCCAATACCATTCTTAAAAGAACATCATATAGTAACAAAATCATGGCTGAGGGAACTAACCAAACAAAGACAAAACTATCCAGGCAAGCCTTGATCCCAACTATCCTATTACCTCTACTAAGATTCCCAAAACAACTATATTGAACGAAACCCCGAATCAAAATCAGCAAATCAAGAACATAGAATAATTTATGGCTGATCGAACTGAGATGAATCTGCGCAAAACCCAAGCACCTTTTAGTTTCGAAGGAGAAATTGCCAAAATCAAGGTAACTATACCCCTCACTGAGCTAGTAACTGTAGATAGGTACACATCTCATATTTTTAAATTCTTAAACATAAAAAATGATGTAGATACTTTAAATCTGATAGACAAAAAACCCGAGCTTTTGTTTGGTCCCAAAACAGAAGGGGAATACCAAGAAGGAACTTTTTCCCCATTTTACGTAAGTTTGAACATCCAGGACAAGATATTACATAACGCCATGTTAGATTCTGATGCTTCCCATAACCTCATGCCTAAAGTAGTCATGGAGAGTTTGGGCCTAGAGGTAACTAAACCTTACAAAGACTTGTACTCCTTCGATTCAAGTAGGATCAAATGCTTAGGCCTAATAAAGAACCTGTGTTTCACTCTAACACAAATACCGGCTAAAAGCCTAGTCATGGACGTAGTGGTGGCTGATATTCCTCCTAAATACATAATGTTATTATCAAGATCATGGGCCGCAAAAATACGAGGTAGCCTCCAAATGGACATGTCATTTGCTACCATCTCGGTCTTTAACCAAACTAGGAGATTGTACCAGAAACTCACATGAAATATATGGTAAGAAACCTAGATAGGCCAAACAATACTCCAGTTTATTCCATTCATTACAATTTAGATTCTTTTATCTTATACAATGAAAGTGATATAAATGAGCAGATAAAAGGAAATTAAGAAGATTTCAAACCATCAAAACAACCTTACTCATCCCCAGATAAAGAAACTGGCGATCAAAGCCCTAAGAAACCTGAAAAACATCTTAGTAACACGCATGAAAAGGAAACTCTTTGTAGTATAAGATTTGACGGTTCCTGTGGAAAAACTGGTTCGAGGGCTGGCATCTGGATACACAATACTAATGAAGGTCTTTCTTTCATATTAGAATTCCAATGTACCAATAACATTGCGGAATATGAGGCCCTTCTCCTTGGTCTGCACCTACTTAAAGACTTAGGCGCTAAGAAAAATATCAGCCCAGGGAGATTCAGAACTTGTAATTAGACAAATCAAAGGTGAATACTCGGCAAAAAAATCAAGACTGAGAGAATAAAGGAATGCAGCATTAGACATCCTTAAAACCTTTGGAAGATATGAACACATTTATATTCCTAGGACTCAAAATAGCCTAGTGAATGAGCTCACCTTTTCCGCAATAAATTGCAAAATACCATGTTTAAAGGAACAATATAGTATCCAAGTCAAACATCGTCCTACAGTGCCAGAAAACATTGAACATTGGAAAATTTTCAAATATGATGAACAAATTGGTGGATTTTTGCAATCTAGAAATGAGTTTGAAATGACTAAAACAAACCTAGAACATGAAGAAATAAGTTTTGATAAAAATGAAGACCAGGAGCTAGATTTACCTTCTCTAACAGATGTAAACTTGATTAATCATCCATATGAAGCCGAAACATGTGAGGACCTAGACCAAAGAGAGCTTGAAGTCTTACACTGTGAAAATGACACCATACCCAGAGGGCTTGCACCCTTAGAGGAATTGTTTGATTTTAATGACGTGGCCAAAAAACCAAAAATGGAATCTACTGAGGTTGATATAGAAGAATATAACATAGGAATCATAGAAGAACCAAAAATGATCAAACTATCGAAAACTCTCCTTCCTCACATAAAATAGAAATACATCGAGTTGTTTAAAGAGTTTAAAGATGTGTTCGCATGGGGATACCAAGATTTGAAATCATACGACACAAGCATCATTCAACACAAGATCCCCCTCAAAGAAAACTAGAAGCCTTTCAAACAAAATTTGAGAAGAATAAACCCAGTCTTAATGCCTTTAGTTGAGAAGGATATAAAAAATATGTATGATGCTGGGATAATAGTTTCCCCTAGGTACTCTGAGTGGGTTTCAAATCTGGTATCAGTCAGGAAAAAGATCAGTGAGATCAGACTTTGTATTGATTTCTGAAACCTGAATAGAGCCTCTTTAAAGGACAAATATCCTTTGCCCAAAATGGACCACATACTTCAAAAAGTGGTGGGTGCTAAAAGAATCTCATTACTTGATGGTTTTTCCGGATACAACAAAGTGTTGGTTTTTCCTAGTGATCAACAGAAAACTGCTTTCACCACACCTTAGGGCACTTTCATGTATGTGAAAATTCCTTTTGGATCAATGAATGCCGGTGCCACATTCCAAAGAGCCATGTACATAGCCTTCTCAAAATACATAGGTTATTTCATAGTCATATATCTTGACAACATCACAGTATATTCCAAATCAGATGAAGAGCATCTGGTTCACTTGAGAAAGGTTTTTGAAAAATGTAGAAAATATGGTTTATCTCTGAACCCCAAGAAAACACTATTCAGTCTCGAAGAAGGAAAACTCCTAGGTCACATCATTTCTGAAGATGGAAAAAAAATAGACCCCAAACTAATCGAAGGCATATTGCAAATTAGTCACCCTAGAAACATTAAGGAATTACAATCCTTTATCAGAAAAATTAATTTCTTAAAAAGATTCATCCAAAATCTTGTTGAACTTTTGAGAAATATCACAAACATGTTAAAAAATGAAGTTGGATTTAAATGGACTGTAGAAGCGAAAAAATCTTTCGAAATGGTTAAAAAAGCACTCACCGAAACACCAGTACTGATAAGCCCTGATTTCACCAAATTTTTTACATTTTCTCATTTTCATCTGAACACACGGTAGCTGCAGTGTTATTACAAAAGAACGCAGCAGGGAAAGAACAACCCATAGCTTTTTTTAGAAAATCCCTAAGAGATGCTCCCTCAAAATATAATATCATGGAAAAACAGGCATTCGCATTGGTAAAAGCACTGAAATATTCCCTAGTTTGTATCTTGCATTCTCATATCATTACTTTTGTTCCCCATACTGTCATCAAAGATATATTAAATCAAGATCCCGATGGTAAAAGGGGAAAATGGATCGCTATCATCTTCGAATATGACTTAGAAATCCAACCCACCAAACTTGTTAAGGTACAAGGACTCGCAAGAATAATGGCTGAAACAAACCTCCAAACATTAGATATAAATTTTGTTGACACCTTAGAAGAACAGGAAGAATGCGCAGTCCCTCATGTTGAAAATATGTTTTTAAATTCACCTTGGTATGCTAATATTATTTACGTGTTATTTTATCTTAATGCTCCTCCAACCTTATCAAAGAAAAAAGTAAGATTCCTCAAACAAAAATCTTTAAAGTTTTATATTTTAGATGGAATTATGTATTGGAAAAATCCCACTGGTATGCTGCATAAATGTTTGCTTGAAGATGATGCAGAAAAAATTATGCACGAAATGCATGAAGGAGAATGTGGAGGGCATCTCTACTGGAAAACCACATCTAAAAAAATCCTTAGAGCCGGTTATTATTGGCCTACCTTGTTTCTTGACACTCACAAACTTGTTATGACATGCCATAAATGCCAATTTTTTTTATGGCAAGAAAAAACTTTTACCTTTTCCCTTACATCCCATCATAGTTGAAGGTCCTTTCTAGCAATGGGGTTTAGATTTTATTGGGGAGATTCACCCTTCTTCTTCTGCTCAACACAAATGGATCCTTACAGCCACTGATTACTTTACCAAATGGATAGAAGCCATACCCTCGAGGAATGCTACCGATTCAGTCATCATTAAGTTCCTAGAAACCAACATTTTATCTAGATTCGGCTGTCCTAGGAAAATTATCACTGATAATGCTGCTGCCTTTTCCTCCAAAAGAATGGTTGACTTCTGTTACAAATATCATATTACATTAGGACATTACACGGCTTATTACCCCCAAGGTAATGGTTTGGCAGAATCTTCTAACAAGAGCCTAGTCAATATCATTAAGAAGCTTCTTGAACAAAATCAAAAAGCATGGCATGGAAAACTAGTACACGCACTATGGGCTGATAGAATAACCACCAAAAAATCAATCGGTATGTCTCCCTATCAACTAGTGTATGGCATGGATTCCATTTTCCTGACATCTTTAGGGGTTCCAGTGATGAAGCTATTACAAGAAGTTCAAATAGAAGAAAATGACATGCAAAGGAGGATAAATCAGACTATCCATTTACAACAAACAAGAGAAGAAGTTTACCAAAGGACTCAGTTAGCACAAGATAAGATGAAAAATATTTTTGACAGAAGGACCAAGGAAAATGATTTTTAGATTGGGGATAAAGTATTAAAATGGGATTCCAAAAGAGAAGATAAAGGAAAGCATGGTAAGTTTGAAAACTTATGGAAAGGGCCTTTCATTATCAGTTCAGTTAGCGGAAACAATGTTTTTTTCCTGTAAGAACCTGATGGGGCTGAGACTTTTGGAGGTCCTGTAAATGGCAGGACACTAAAACATTACTTTTGTCAAGAGCTCTAGTTTTAAAATTTTCACTCATTGTACATATCATTATTTGAAGAAATAAATCAAAAACATAAAATACAAAAAAAATAGAAAAGTTGAAAAGAGGGCAGTTTTAAAAACATAAGAAAAGCCCCATGTTCAAAAAATAGTCATGCTGAAAGTGCACGAGTCTAAATGCCACTACTAGTGCTCAAAGATATCTTGTTTAGTTATCTAGCCTAATCATAACTGAACATGTTTTAAATTGATTGTTGATAAGTTAGTAAAATAAGTGATAGTCAAATTCTGTAAAATTGACTTATCTATGAAAGTAGATTAGGAAAAGATATTGGTTCCACACGCTCAACACATAACCAAAGAGAAAAATAGGGATGAAAAACAAACTATGTATCCTAGCCTTGATTTTTCTAAATCTCATTTTTTATGCGAAAATAATATTTGTGTGCAGCTTGTCTTTTATGCCACAAACACATGACAAATTAGACCATCTAATGCTGATTTGGTCATTTTTCAATTTCATGTTTTAGTTTAGTGAATGAAATCCTATCAAACAACTTAATCTTGACAGTCGATCTAGCATAGGTAGAGAAATCAAAGGATTTCATCAGTTTAATCTGCACTCCCGGAATATATAAGTGTAGAATTAGATAGTTTTCCTTTTTTCAAAAATATCATGTCAAAGGGTTGCTAGTCCAAGTGCACCTAAAGAAGAAAAAAATGTTAGGAATTATAGATAGGTAGGTAGAGATGACTTTGATGCTAATAATGCTGTAAATTTTCAGAAGTAGCATATAGAAAGAGAGAAATTTGTGCCAATGTATAAGGCACTGGTCTTCACAAGCCAGAGATCTGCAATTCTGGACACCTCCTGAAAGGGAGCTGCCCTCCCCAAATGGAGCCACTATTAGTCATCAGTATTTTTTACCTGTTTTGATGACTAGATTCCTTGGCTGAGTTTTCTAGAAGCTAATCTAAATCTGTCAATTTGTCATTTAGAAAACACCTCAATTTTTTTTTTGTCTTCCTACGCCCTCTCCTTCAGCCTATAATGAGAAAAACTCTTTAGCTTCCCTACCTATCACAATTCAGAAAAGCCTCCATGTCTATAGCTGTTATAAGTTTGTCCCTCTACCATCAAAATCCTTTGTTTTTCATGCAACTCACTACCCAACATTTAACAAAGTGTCTACCCCTCTCTTACTGATCACTTTGTCATGTGATAACCTACTCATGCTCGAGAAGCGATTCAAAATCCATGACGAAGTATGTAGGCCTAGGTGGTGGTGTTTTAGGGAAAATTCCTTGGCGAGACTATTTTGAGCCAAAAATCCTTTCTTCAATATCAGTCAGCCATCATGTCTTGTTATTTTCCAAAGCAAAACCCTTGTCTATCCCTAGGTCACACACCATCAAAGAGGTCACTTTGTTTTGTTTCTAGCAAGGCTCAGGAATGTTCAAATCAGGAAAAGAGAAGGAGTTTCCCCTGTCTGAAGAAATATGATTAGATCAGACATGATCCCCATGAAACATCAAAGAAGCCCTCTAAACTTCAAAAGCATCTATTTTTACATCTCTGCAGGGATGTATTGATTTATGATACCAAGCGGAGTGTGAGCAAAAAGAGCACCTCAGGAGAAAGTTTCATGCTGTGTCAGTTTACTATGGAAGTCAGAAGAAGTGCAGATTATGGCCAGCCCTACAAATTAGCCTTATACAACCAAAAGTGGTAGTCTTCTGGCAAAAAGAGTTTTAAAGAAAATTAGGCATCATGGTGAGGGTATAATGAAGAACAGCTACTCCTTATACCTTATCATGAACTAAGCTTTGAAAGACTATCACAAACAATTTCATTGCACCCTATGAAAACACAGTCAAGGGAAAAGAGCTATTTCAAAAATGCATAATAGTGAGCAGTCCCCATGTACCGATCGCATGGTTTACTCCCCAAGAGAAAACTTCACAGTGATATAGTACAAAGCAAGGACATATGTTACACAACAAGGTATATTGTTGAGATGGATGTAGTTTCTATGTTTAAGAGGACCTCCTTCAAATAAGTAGAGGGTCAAAATTCATCAAATATTGATAGTGTTTGGAAAAATTTGTCAGTAATGGGAAGTTTGAGAGATAGTGTGTTTGAAAGAGTGCATTCACTAACAAACCAAGGCTAGGATTTGATTAAAGCAACCTCATATAAAGGGTAAAAAAGTTACACAAAGCTCTGTTTAATTGTGACTTCTGCAACTATTAGAAAGAGAAATTCACACAGGTGATTTATGTAAAAGAGGCATCTTTCATTGAGACAAGCCTATTATAGTTTTGAAATGCCTTCCACCAAATTATGAGAGCAATTTTTAAATGTTGAAAACAACCTTTTTCAAATAAGTAGACAGAGCTTTAAAGGGATTTAAATATGGAGTATAGGACAAGCGCCCATAATAGTATGTTGAAGCCTCCTTCAAAAGCTAGGTAGAGGATAAGGGCACAGTCTCAAAGGGCCCAGTTTTGGAGCAGATAGCCTTTCTCAAAGGATAACACTGTCATATCAAAGACCTCCTTCCAGAGAATAAAGGGCACCCCTCACAGTCCTAAAGAAGTCTTCCTTGAATGACAAGCACAGGATCTCTTTTGAATGATAAACATAGTTTGTCTAAAGAGCCACAAACAGTTTGTTCATGGAAATTTTTCAGTTGGTTGACAAAGGTCAAAAAAGCACCCATACAGTTTATCAAACATTGAGGGCCCACAAACAACTTACAAGACCTCCTTCAATTATAGACAGAGATGCAAAAACACAGTGTTTACAAGACCTCCTTCAATTATAGACAGAGATGCAAAAACACAGTGTTTACAAGACCTCCTTCAATTATGAGCATATGGCAAAAACACAGTGTTTACAAGGCATCCTTCACAAATAAGAAGAGGTCCCACAGTTGTTTAAGGATTTTTCAAGAGTGACAAGTGGAAAAGATCACATAGATACCCCTAAATGGTCTGTTTAAAAAGCAACAGAGAAAACAAGCAGTCTTGTGCTTAGTACCTCGATCATATGACAAATTACAAGGGTAAAATGTTGGAGAGAAACTTCTTCAAATTGATAAAAAATGTTGGGCAAGGTTCTGTTTAAAGGGAAATTTTGCAAATGATAAAAAAAAGAAGTTGCACAGTTATTTTGTTTAAAAACATTCCTCATTTAAAAAACAGAGATAGGTCCTTAGAAAACTGTAAGAGGTTGAAGCCTGAGGTATACATGAAGCACCCAGATGGTGTTTCTAAAAGCCTTTTTTCATGTCAAATGGAGTTTTCAAAGACAATGTTGTTTGAAAAGGGCAAAGTTATTTTGTTTCAATACAAAGGAAAATTGAAAATGTAAAAATCACCACAAGGAGGGAAAAACATTCAAAAAATATTTTAAAAGGAGCTATAAAATCTCTCAAAGAAGAAGTTTAGTGTCTATTGTGCAAAGGAACAAAAGAAGAGCGTTTATCTCAAACCCTGGACAAGCAGTGGTAAAATTTGAAGACGCGATGCGCCTGTAAGTTAGCGCGACACGCCTGTAGCGTCTTTACAAAGGTTTCTGAATGTGACACGACGCGCCTGTGGTTTTCGCTCACCCGACGTTCAGAGGGTGCCCAGTGCCCGACCCAACAACGTCCACACAACGTGCAAGTGCTACACGTCTGTGCACATGAGCGTAGCACCGCTCAAAATACCTCCAACTCAACTCAAATCAGATTTTTTTCACAGTGAAATTATCTCCAAAAGCAGCCAAGACATTTTTAAGAGGTATTTTACTATTTTCTTCACTCAAGATTTTGAGTTTGGGAGGTGTTAAGAGTCAATTTTGTTAAGAAAAAAGAATAGTCCAATGAAGGAAAAAACACAGTTTATTCCTAAAACCACCATGTTTAATAAGAGAGAAAAATACAGTGTTTAAAGAGGAAGGAACCTTGTCAGTTTAAAAAACTTGCTTGGTTTGATTGTTTAAAAAAGAAACACAATCCAAAAAGAGCATAGCAGCTTTTGTGCTAAAGGAAAAAAGGCCTGTTTTCAAAGTCAAAAATGTGTTTGCAATATGATGAAAAGAAAACACAATTTATAGAAATAGAATTATTTTAATAGAAAAATACAGTCTTGCAAGAGGGGAAAACAGTGTTTGAAGAAAGGCTTAATTTAGTCAAAGGCCTGTTTTGATAAGAGAGTGAAGGAAAAGCCTAAACAAAACTATGCCTCCAAAGAAAGTCAACAAGGGTGGATTTCACAAAATATTTGAGCCTGTTACAACTCAGGAAATAAATAACTCCCCTTCGGTTCTTTTCAACTTCCATGAGGTAGGTTGCCTTGATTTTTGCCAAAAATTCCAGGAGGTCACCAATTACCCTCCCTTAACACTGTTTTTTTCCCTGAGGCTGCAAGGCATGTCCACCTAGCAGGTCTGGACTTTAAAATCACTCCTAGATTTGTCTCCAAAGCAACTAATATCCCCTATATAGGAGAAAATTGGTTCAAACAAGCATACCTGGATCTAAATCACTATAAAACCTTCCTAAAACCATACCATCAGGATGCTTGCCAAGCTGTATTCCCTTTTTCTCACTTATTGAGCAGCTATGCTCCCCTCATGAGAATTATCATGAAGTATTTCACATGTGAAGGGAGGTATTCCCAGATTTATTCCTATCACATCAGGCTTCTCATGAATTTCAAAAGGACCCAGTTACTAAATCTCCCTTTCTTCCTCTGCAAAATCATAGACAAGATGTCTCCCCTTGTTCAAAAGAGACCTCCTGCTTAGCAAAAAGCTAGTCTTTTCCATCATTCTCTCATCAAAATCATCATCCTTCACCAACTTTAAAAGAAAGGACTGTCTTGGGAGGCTTTAATTTCTCATCTAGATTTTTCTACTGCCTCTTCATCTCATGGCCCATATCACATATCCTCCTCACCCTCCACTCACTATGTCTCTAGTCCATCAAGTAAAAATACTCCTCAAAGGTAAAAATCAACCATGATTGATAGTGAAAAAGAGCAGTCTTATGAAAGCAGGCATGAGGTTAGTGGTGATAAATAAGTCAGTGGCACTCAACAAATTAGTGAGGATGAAGAGCAAAGTAGCCCTAAACAGAGCAGTGAAAATGAGCAAGGGAAAAGTGAAGATTCCAAACAGGGTAGTGATGATGAAGAGCAGCAAGCTAGTGGTGATAGAGAGCAAAGGGAAGAGGTTCAAAGCAGTGATGAAAGACAAAGTGACCATCAGCAGCACAGTGATCAGGAGGATATTCCTCAAGGGAACAATGAAGATTCTAATAAAGGTAGTGATGATGAACAACAAAACAATCCTCAACAGACAGTGAGGGATATGACATCATGAAAAATTCCAATGAGGACAGTCCTAATGAAGGCAACCTTCAACAAATTCAAGACAGTAAGGAGGGTAAACAAGGCAGTCCACAGATAGGAAATGAAGGCAGTCAAACAACAAAAAGAGATGATGAAGCTGGCAGCCCTAAACAAACTCCAAACAGTGAGTAAAACAGTGAACAGGGCAGCAAAGTAGGTGATGATGGAGGTAGCGGTGTAAATAATCAAGTTGAACAAGTACTAGAGATAAAACCTCCTCTCTCTTCTCCTTAACATGCACTTGCTGCCTCTCCTAGGAAAGGGGCCATGATGCATTCTCCAAAAGCACCAAAGGCAAAAAAAACCAGATCAGCAAAGAAGAAGATCACTCCAGAAGTGACTAGTAATGTCACTATGGCGCTAAGAAGTAAAGGCAAACTGCCTAAGAGGAGTATTGTTGAATTTCCAAAAAGAACAAGAGCCAAGAAGTCTGTCCAAAGCAAGGGCAAAGAAAAAGTTGAACAATAGGAGAGTATTCATGAAAAAGAGAGGGAGTTTGACATCATACAAATAGATAGTGATGCTAGAGATGATGAGGCTAGAATTCTTGAGTCACTTTTGCAAAACAGAGAAGCCCAAATACATGACTTAGAAACTGATCTAGACAGGTTAAAGGACCTCATACATTTTCTACAAATGAAAAATAAAAAAATGAGTGGGAAAATGGAAATTTATGAAGCCTGGGCATTCAAATACCAAAGGGAAGCATACAAACCACAAGTCAAGCTTGAAGAGTATATGGGTGAATTTGATGATACTGAAGAATAAGAGCAACCAGTAAGAAAAAGGCCTAGGACTATGGGTCTTAGGAAAGCTTTGGAGAAAAATAAGGAAGAAGAAGCAGCCCTTGTTCAATCTTATCCTCTCACAGAATTGCTCGCCCAAGAAATGGAAAATGACAAAGAATCATTTCTTGAAAGAGCCAACAATAATTTGGAGGATAAATTAGAGAAAGCAAACAGAGACTTGGGTCTGCAAAGGAAGATGATTGGGCACTACAAGAAATTGAACCAATTTTCCCGAAGAAAGCTCAAACTTGCTCAAGAAAGGCTCCAAACTGCCCGAAGGAGGCGCCCGGTGGAAAAAGTGGAAAAATAAATATCTAGGCTTGAAATATTGGCCTCAGCTTCCTTGCATGCTTCTAAGAACCCATAAGGGCTTGCTCGCCAAAATTGAGCAATTTTTGACATGATCTTGTTTTTTGTGTTTTTTGGCCCTAATTGCACATTTGTCTAGGCGCTGCCATGGGTGCTAGGAGAATCCTCAGCTCATGAAAGTAATTTTTTTGGATGTATTAAATTTGGGGTAGCTACTCACAAGTTTTTAGATCAAAAGGAGGTGTTTTGGTCCCCCAAAGAGGAAAAAATCAGTCGAAATTCACCTTTCTGCCTCACATATCAGCACATGAGACCCTCCTGGGTTTTTCAACTCAGTCCACCTTTTGACAAACTTATAGGGATCATTTTGGGAAAAATAAAGTAGTTCCAGAAACTAGACATCTAGGGCTTTCCAATGAAATATCACAGGCCTCATTTTGACATCGGGAGGTCCCTCAAAAGTTGTCTGCAAAACAGGCTTCTTTCTGCTGCTACACTCCTGTAGCATTTTGGCTAAAAAAACAGTTTTCTGAATATGATCATCCAAATGTGCGTTTAGCTATTTTTAACTCTATGTCAGAGAGTAGAAGTCAATTTTCTTTCTATTTTTGGCTTAAATTGATATTTTTGAAGATATTTTGTGCCTTGGGCTTTGCAAAGCCTCAAGGACAAAATTAGATATTTGTATTAGGCCAATGGCCTTCTAGATGCTCTAGGAGGGTTTCTTTCTCTTTGGCCTATATAATCCAAGAGAATTCATTGTAACCAGAGTCTGAGATTGATGTTATAGACCAATACATAGCATTACAAGCTTTGAAAAAATACTTTGTCTCATGAAGTGGATGATTTCTTGCTTGACATGGATGGTGGAGGAGGATTGTTTGTAGGATTCCATGGCTTGGTGAATGGTATTGTGTTCCTTATATGTTATGTTTCCTTAGTTTATCATACATGTTTTCATGCTTCTTGCTTGCTATAGTTCAGTAAAGAATATATTTGAGATATGCCCATGGAGGCACCTCAAGTTTCCTGATTCATTACAGCTTCTATTTTTTTCTTCTTTCTTGGTTATGTCAAAGAATTCTTAATTGCTCTTTGGTACCCTAAGAACTTGTTATCAATTTCATTAATGGTTATTACGTATGCTTTCTAGTATGATTCACGATATGCCTTGCTTACTCATAGCTAACCAAAACTCTATCTCTGAAATCTCTCTTTGAATTATTGACTGTCTTAGTTAAGTCAAAGAGGCCTTGTTTCGATCTTGCCCTTTTTCCATGCTCTGCAGTCTTATTTAAAAGTTCTCGATAGCTCAAAATATGATGTTTAGGAGTTCCCTATTCATAGATTGAGTTGTTTGTTTGTCTTATTTGTTTTCCCAGAAGTCTGAAGGTGATTTTCCCAAAGTTAGAGGGTCTTATACTTCTATGCAATACCTAATTTTTTAATTTCTGCATCTATCAGTTTGAGTTTCATTTATAGTGATTAATGGTTATCCCTACCACATGAATGTTTGCTGTAAAAATATTTATGCTTAAAAAATCTTTGTCTCTCACAAACTTAGTGTCCATATCATTTCACTTTCCCCCAAATAATCCATTTATCTCGACCAAATCGGCCCTGCAAAATAACTTGTCCACTATTTGAGACAATCTCGACCCTTTCGACCCCATAGCCCAGTTGATCTGAATTTTTTTTTATCTATTTATCCTTTGATCAGTTCCCCCTCAAAAACCTAAAAAAAACTAAAAACATACTTAACAACTAGCCTAAAATCAAATATATAACAAGAAAAAAAGTTTACATCCTTTGCATAATAGAGAGAGCCCTCTCTCAGTCTAGGAAGGCTAGGTCCTAGGGCTCCAAAGTTGGTTTGATGTTACCCTGTCACTTGGCTTGCTAATCTGCCAAATCACGGGACCCTAATAGTTCAAAAGGCAGATCCAGGAGTTCACGGTAAAATAAAATCGCAGTGAGGAGTTAATAACTGAAAGGTGGAAAAATAGGTATATTCTTACAGAGAGCTACGAAATATTCTTTGTAACATTCACGATTCAGCTGCAGGAGTGGTTGGCCAGACTTGTAGAATTCCAGAAGTGCTGGAAGGATGAACGAGTCACTCAGTGGACCCCGGAGTTGATCCAACAGCTAGAAAGGACTGATAATACTATCACGCGCATGGTAGATCACTGGGTGGATAACATGCTGGGAGGATTTGTGACGGAATTTGCCATTGATTAGTTTGTCTCTTACTCCGAGGCTGAACAACAATTATTTAAAAGGTTCCGGGGAAAGTTTCTGAGGACGTTACCATTGTTGATTAAGATATTACTGTGCGAAAAGAGAATTCTATGTATTCATACTAACTGAATGACCTCTGATCTAGATGGAAACGCGATGCGTAGTGGTAAATAATATCGGACCAACCTTGACGGAGGAAGATCTACCTATACTCTGTTGCAAGAACCAGCTGCGCAAGACCCCCCAGCTACACCGCCACCTAGGCCGCACAAAGGTAACAACTCACCCATACAACCACCCCCTAGACAGTGATATGGCTACGCACCTAAAACTACCTACCTTCAAGGGGGTAGGAGAAGAGGATATGGACTGGTTTTGGATCGTGGCAAACTCTGTTTGGACTACGCAAAATGTGGCGAGTGATACGGTGAAGAGGGCGCATCTGTCATTAGCATTCAAGGACAGGGCCCTGGACTGGTATATGCGATACATTTCCCAGAACAGGAGTGCATCCATTCAAGATATCAAAGATGCTCTGAAGCAACAATTTCAAAAGCTGAAATCTTATTCCCAGCTGGTAGCGGAAGTAAAGGACTTCAAACAAGGTGCGTCTGAGTCAGTATGGGAGGCTGATCAACGATTGAAGAAGGAAATCAGGGAAGGAGGATTCGAGTATGATGATAGAAAACATACGGAATGGTTCATCGCTATGTTGTTACCTCACCTGCACACGTCGATGAGTCATTATACCTTTGAGTCATAGGATAAAGATGTGGAAGTCGCTATGAAACTAGAAGCTGCCCCCTGAGAGGATACGTCGACAGGGGTACAAAAAATTCAGGAATAGCTTGGGGCTATGCATATGGAAAAATAGAACCTGTGAAAGGAGCAAGGAAAGGACGGTTGCGCAGATCTTTGGTGCATATGATGTCGAGTGTCTAGCCATACAAAGGATCAATGCCCTCTACTAACGAATTACATGCAAGTGGGAGGACCTAGTCTGGTACGCCCAGGAGAAAGTAGGGAACCTATTATGTCATGACTAGGGTCAAGCAGACCTACACTATGGTGTGATTAATGTCAGGTAGCAGGACTGCATGATATGAACCATTGTCCTCGGCTAGGTGCGTATGTCCCAGAACTGAAGAAAAAATGGTGCAGATTCTACTGATCAGTGGGACATGATGAGAAAAAATATCATACTTATGATTTAATGATGGATCGTGGGAACTTATATAGGGTACAATCGGACCCTGAGTCGCCAATAATTTCTGCACACGTTGGAGGATCACCGGCCAGAGGCAGAGGAGGTCAGGGAGGAAGCGCAGGATGAGGATGTGGGCAGCTAATCCGTTATAACTATGGGGAAATAGGAAACTTTGCAAGAGAATTCCCAAATCCCACTAGACTATCGTGCAAGTATTGTAGGCAGCTGGACGATGTGGTGGAGGATTTCTCAATTTTAATAGTGAAGATACAAGAAAAACAACCCACCCCTACGCAAAACGTACAAAGAGTTAAAACTGAGCTAAGGAATGTGAATCCAAGTGTAAAAGTCATGACACGCAGCAGAATGGTCACCCAGGGAGCAAAGGAGGAGCTTTTCCCTTGGGAAGGAGTGAATCTCAAGGAACAAGCACCATTGGTAGGCCCTATGTAGCAGCCGATGCACCTCCAGATAGAGGAAGGAGTTGAGCCCTTTTTGAAGGCATGTATGAAGTTGCTATGAAACCCGTAGGCTATAGGAAATCTCCAAGAACTATTGAATACCTACGCAGTGCGACCCAATTTGATCCCTGGGACCAAGGATGTACATAAACTATACAAATGTAAGAAACGCATAGGAAGAGAAATGCGGTTGAATGCGCAGATTGGTGACTACGAAATGGATCAGGTCATCTTAGATCTTGGATCGGATGCGAATGTATTACCAAAGAAGACATGGCAATGAATTGGAGAGCCTAAATTAGAATGGTCCACCATATAGCTACGCATGGAAAATCAACAAAAAATCATTCCTCCTAGAAGGCTACCAAAAGTTATGGTTGACATCGCAGGGGTAAGGGTCCTAGCTGAATTTGAAGTAATAGAAATTGTGGAAGATACGGATCCCTATCTTGCGCTCCTTGGATTGTACTGGGCTATAGACATGGTGGGTGTCATCAATCTCAAGAAGCGCAACATGGTGTTTGAAAACAAAGGTACGCACGTCATAGTGCCACTAGATCCAGCAGAAGGCGCGTGGTATATAGAGCCAGCCTATGAGGAGGAGGAGATAGATCACATTTATAAATTGACTATGTGGGATGAAGATCGGGTTAATCCCATGGATGAAGGAGTGCTCTGCTGGGAAAAGGATAGTGAATTTTTTTTTGACTCTGATGAGGAGCTGGAAAATTGGCAAGGTCGGTTGCACGAGGTTTCGATGCTACGATGTCTTCATACCACAAGGAATTTCCGTCGCATCTCTACCAAGGAAAGAGACATGCCTTGCCATGATGAAGCAGGAGATAGTACGAATATTGTTGAACCTAAAATTCCCATGGAATGCAGGGTAGGAGCACTACCACTAACACTGCATGGAGGACCTTCGCAAGGGACGGTATTCTTCACTCAGGAGAAGTATTGGAATAGGGTGATCCTGCTCTTAGGGACCCCAGTTTCCAGATGGGCTCTGTGGTCATTAAACCTACGTAGATACTTGCTGCCATACAACACTCAAGGGTGCGATCAAACCCTGCCCGGACAGGCTCACCTGGTTACCGCTTCCCTAAGTGTGTGTTTGATTACGAGCCCACCTGAACCCACGTGCAATTGGGAGAATTTGCACTCACTTCAAGTAACAGATGGCATGAGGATGCTTGACGTAGCCCTACCATATCAGGACGTCCCGCCCAAGGAAAATGAGCATGGTTCGAGAAGATTGGTGGCCAACTTGCAGATCTAGTACCTGAACCCTGTTATGGAACACCTAGCATCAACATTAATTCAGGGTACGTGAACAGCACACAGGCATCATTAGGAATCTGACATTCCATGGAAGAGACATCAAGCACAAATGATGACCATCAGCACATCCCAATTTGATAATAAAGGAACCTTACGGGTACACAAAATAGGTGGCAGATCATCAATGCATCCAATTATGGTAAGATTACTCCGAATGGTCGATGGTACGTTTTACAAATGGGCTCCTCCACCATTAAATAGCTCCGGACGGAGTGCAGTTGGCTAGATGACTTTGCACCAGGCTATTTATTTTCTCTCCACCATGCTCTTGCTATTTTCCTACTGGTTTTCTGAAATCATTAACATTCTCTGGGACACCCATTTTCTTGTTGCTAAGATGGACCCTAACCTGCCGAATGATCTGTTCTCGAGCTGCTCAGTACCTGTAGACATCATCTCGAGAGGGACTGGGAATGTTGGGTGTTGTCAAAGGATCAAGTGTTGGCTTCCTGCAGAAAGAATTGGCTGCAAGCCATGCACAAAAAGGCACCAGTACTGTGCAATGGGAATAACCAACCTTCGCACCCCAGGGACAACTACGAGACCAGATGGATGGTCTTAAGTGCAGAAGAGGGTACGTTAGTACCGCTGTCTCCCACCCACAACATCACAGTTAGGTCACCACTGGTTCTACACCAAGAAGGAACACTGAGATACAGGGACATGCTGCGACTTCTCTGCAACTCCAGAGCACTGCCCAGTAGAAGTAATGTTTGTTCGCTCCCTCGCACTGCCCCAGTTAACAATCATGATCCGACCATGGGGGACATCCAAATAGTTTTGGTGCAACTATATCACACAACTCTCCAAGGATTATACACTAGAGTGTTGCAATAGGTTCACCACCATGCCCAAACTACGCAACAACAGTCTGACATACCTCCCGAAGTACAGGCCCAACGGATTGCATTGGTCACCGATGAAGCACATATTATTCAGGAGTAGCTTACGCAGGGCACACAGTTGGTCGAAAAAGATACACAAATATGGACAGTAGCCCGACACCACTCTATGCTTCAGCATATCCAGAAGTAATTACAAAAGGCGGAAGCTGCTCTAGATCAGGTCGGAACTTCCTCGCCCTTCGACATCTCCACACAACATCTAGCCATCATGAACACGATTGAGAACCTTCACCGCACCAAGCATGTCATCCAAAAATGGTTGAAACCATGGACCCACACCGCACTCCAGCTCGCCCAAGATGCTCAGTCTGCCATTGCACGCCTCCACCGGCTACTAGAACGAGCTACCGTGGCTCCAGACAGTCCTGCCTCCCTGACACTCGTCAACATTGTGCAGCAAGCTACGGCCCAAAGTCAGGAAGTGCTCCCTCCGCTCGTCCACGCTCTTGCTACCTTGCGCGCACAAATAGAAGTTGCATGACCACAGTAACTCGGGATGAGTCACAAGATTGTGTTGGGGAACTGTTGGAACAGGGTCTCCTAACAAGTTGCGAAACTGATCCATTTTGAATATTTTTTATTAGATTTAGTCTAGCGCAGGGGTTTTGGGGCGGGTCAATGACTCGAACGCATTGTAATGAGTAAAAGGGTAAACTAGGGGTTCGAAAACCACGGTTTGCATACCATAGGAAAGTCTAGGCTAGATTTTTATAAATAGAGGAGAATTTTGTATTGTAAAGGACAAGAATGATGAGCTATTGATGCGAATTGTTGTTTAAACTATATGTTTGGGTTTTGGGGAAAGGACTCCTATTGGATGTGTCCACAAAGATCCAAGTCCAGCTGTGTGTGGACCCTACTGCTGTGTGCACAGGTTGGGAAGTGAATTGTAAGGGAGAATTGATGAATGAATGAATAAGAAGGATTGATAGAGAATTGAATCTGTGAATAATCTTGTGCGAATTGTTGGTAATTGCTGTAGTGTGAATTTTCTATCTTTAAGCTACGAAGATCTGTGTAAGTGTGTTTCTGGATCTGGATCTATTCTGTTTTGTTTATATAATGATGTGTTGTTGTCATAAAAGCATATAAATATAGATCTAGCGCACGTGGATGCGAATATAGACCTAATTAACCCTGCGCAAAACAATGTAATCTGGGATTACAATACTTAGCGCAACTCTGCTTGCCTTACCCATCCTTTCTCAAGGTGTGGAAACCTGGTTCCAACACCCACCCATACTACTTTGGGTGAGACTTTGACCTGCGCCAGTAGGCCATTGCCGAAAGGGCCAGTAGTATAGGGGTTTGTTGGCAAACCTTGCACACCAAACCTGGGTCAGGACCCCTCAAGCCAACACAGTTCAAATGGAATAGATGGGTGGCTACCAATATCCACCTGGATCATTAAGGTCCCAAAACAGCTCCAGGAGTGTAGGACCCAAAAAACTGCTAAAAATGAAGCTGTTGGAAGTGAAAAGCTGCAAAAACTGATGGTGCGGGTCTAAATAGAATAGGTGGGTGGCCACTGGTATCCACATGGAGCATTCCTCCCTCCTTAGAAATCAATAGTCCCCATTGTGTTAAGTTCCTCCATGGGGCAGGGAGGGGGGGGAATTCTGCTGAACTTGGTATTGGATTTGTCTAGGATGTCACGGACCTGTTGGCACACGTGCTAGATGTTGATGTGTCGCCAGTGGGCAACCATTGAAGGATCTAGGAAAATTTATCCATCATCGCGTTCCTCTGTTTCTCGAGGGCCTCCTCGAACAAGATTTTGATAGGATATCCTACTCCCTCATATTTATTTCCTTCTGCCATGGGGAGTCGTCAGGGTTTGCGAAGCAGATCGAGCCTAAAATTCTTATATCTTGACCGCATTGGGGACATGCAAAGAAAACAGAGAAAGATCATACCGCTTTGATACCACTGATCCAGATTTATGTAGGAACACAACCGAATACACATATAACCACAAATAGAGATATGCAACAGAAATAATGCTTCATTTTATTAATAAAAAAATGATTGAAATAGCTTACAGACATAATGGAAACTAACTATGGCACTGGTAGCATATCCCTAAGAAGAGATGTGGCGGCTACATGCCTCTAAACTGTGTTACATTGAGGCTCCAAGGGTCTATTATAGACATAATGGAAATAGATGAGCTAGGGCACTGACAGCGTATCCTTGAGAAGAGATGTGACGTCTACCAGCCCCTGAACTATGTTACAATGAGGCTCGAAGGGCTATTTATTGTTGAGAAACAATGTAAAACCTGAAACGTCCAAAAACCTAACCCTAGGAGATGAAGTGCCAAAACTGTGGGCTCAGTTTGGGTAAATTGGTGTTTCAACTTCCTGGGGACGTAACTTTGACATCCAATCTCTGTTTGACATGCTCAATAGCTTGTTAGAAAGATCTATCTGAGGACTACGAAATTTGGTGTGAGAAACATGGTCCATGGACCCATATTTCTCCTAGTTTTCCCAAAAAACTTCGTTTAGGGCCTCAAAACAGCTCCGAAAGTTCAGGACTCGAAAAACTACTAAATATAGTAAGTTGTGTTGCAACTTGAAAATGGAAAGAACTGATGGTGGGGGTTCAACTGGAATAGGTGGGTGGCCACCAATATCTACCTGGATCAGTAAGGCCCCAAAATGGCTTCGAGAGTGTAGGACCCGAAAACCTGCTAAATATAGTGTTGGTCCTCTAATTTGCACATTTTTTTTACCATTTTCCCTTTCCAAATCATAATCATTTACCCTGTTTTACCTATCTTATGCACCCTCATCCTACACTAATGCGAGAATGATGACACATTTTACACTAACTTCATATTTTACATATTTTAACTTAACTTAGCATTTATTAACTATTTATTATGTGATTTTCTACTTAGAATTACTTTTGTAACTCATCGTTACCTCCTATGTTATTTAATAGTTAAATTCCTATCTTGACCGCTAATTTTTACTGTAGAACAGATTTCGCACTAGGGCCAGCACCGCAAATATTGGCAGCAAATCTGGATCTCTTTGATCGCTGCCTAATTTTGTACCACCATATCTGAAGGCAGCCGAGTCCCAGTGATAACAGCAAGTCAATTTGGAGTAGCAGAGATCAGACTTAGGAGGAATGAACAGCTGGAGATAGCCACGACCCATTTTGTTAGAACGTTTAATTTTGAAGGCCAAAAGCTTATTCTACAATCGGTTATGTAATTTGTTGTAACGATTTCTGCAACTGGCTATGTAATGGTTAAATGATCCTTTTGGCATGCGACCAAAAGGATCTATATAAGGAGAAATGTAAATAGGACAAGTTGTTCAATGTTGGATAGAATTGAATAGATCGGAGAATAGAACTAGTGAGGCAGTAATAAGCCTATCTTTTTGTTATCACCCAAATCTGGGTTGGATATGTAATCACGCATGTATTTTCTTTGAGGATTTAATAAGAAGAGCTCCGCCTTATGCTTCATGGATTTTATCTCTTCATGTTTAAACAGTTGATGAATTGATTCAATACTGAGTAGTGTTTCCATTTGAAAGGGAGATGCGCTGGTTGGCCAGGGCCCAGCCAACCCAGCACATTCTCCCTCCTTTCCGTTCATGCAATTTATGTCTGTTAAGGGTGATTTATTTTACAACATTTTAATTTCTGTTTGAGTGAAAGAAGATCTGTAGTGTGAAGTAGTTAAATTTCCTTTTTTGCATCTGAATTTAAATTTTCTTTCTCCACCTGATTCGAACAGGAGAAATTACCTGCACCAATGCATGTTGGTGTGCTATTCACTTTCTGCACATTTGATTTATTCTCTCTGCCTGGTGAAAGCAAGAGAACTATTTCTGCACCAATGTTGGATAGTGTGATGCAGCGAGTCTCTTTAATTTACTTCTAACAACTTTCTTGCTTTCAGTTACATAAAAATATTGTTTCCTTATTCTCTACGGATATTCATATTTCTGATAAGAAATTTGGTTTCATAAACACTTGTAATAATTAATCATTGATTTCAAGGACTAAAAATTAAAGTGTAAGAAGCTCAGATCAGGTATAAGAACAAGTTTCTTGGTACCAGATCTGAGTGCGGTGGACTTGAGAAAGTCCAGGGCCCTTGCATGAAGAAAATAATTTTTAGTGCGGACATTACTTTACACCTTCTGCATAGATCGTTGTTCCTGCACTAGTGCAAGAAGACTTCACTAGTCCAAGATCGATTCTTGAGGGAAGGATATCTTTACATGAGCAGGTTTGAAAGGGCCCATATATTGAAGATTTCTAAGGTGTCTTTGCTAAAGAAAACACATTCTCAGTAGATGATCAATATCCCGCTAGAGTAATTGCCTTCTTTTTATTTCCGAATCTCTCCTACAAGTACATTTATTTTTTGTTCTGGCCTTAGATTTTTTTGATGGTTTGAGTTGCCTTTTTCTCTAAATTTTGATTCAGAAATTTTTCCTTTAAAAAGTAGGAGTTGATATTAGAAATATTCATACCATCTCTGGCATTTCCTATGCTTCATCTCTAAGTTTACGAATCCCTCGGGTTGACAATTTAAGTGTTGAGGACTTTACTTAAGTGTAATTCCTACACCCAACATTTTGGCATTGTTGTTGGGGAGGTGATTTTATTTGGTAAGAATTTTCTGATTGTATAATAGAGGTAAGTTTCCTTTATTTCTTGCAAGTATTTTTGAAATATTTTTTTACTGGTGTTGATTGATTTCTGACAACATTTTTACTAGAAATTGTTTTGATATATATATATATATATATATATATATATATATATATATATATATATATATATATATATATTTATATATATATATATATTTATTTATTTCTTTCTTGAAATGAATGCCTATGAAAGGTAAGGGTTCGAAGCCCACTAAGGGCCAAAATAATTTTTCTCACATTGGGTCTCCTTCTGCAAGCAGGAAGCCCAATCCAATCCAAACCCATCATGCAGGAACAATCCACCTGGATTCTGGTAATAACAGCTCATGTGTGGATCAGCCTGTGAAAAGCGGTACAACCAAGAAGGGAACAATGGTAGATCAAGGAGATAATTTGGAAGGAATTGGTGACAACCACGTAAGTGAAGGAAAATTCACTTTTGTGTTTCCAATTTTGGATCCTGATACTGTGTCACAGATGAAGAATATTCCACCATCAGCTCTCCCTCATTTCCATGGTAAATTTCATGAAGATCCTGACTCTTTTCTATTTGAGTTTGATATTTTGTGTAGAAGTTATGATTATCCAACTGAGGCTCAGAATTTAACACTATTTCTTGTTACCCTCAAGGACTCAACTTTACGCTGATTTATGGGGTTAGGAGGAAACACCATAACTTCTTGGGATCATATGAAGAGGGTATTTTTGTCTAAATATCAAGAATATTGCAAAACTCCGGACATGCAAGATGAAATTTTTACAATCATACAAGATGATGATGAAATGCTTGAAGATTATTTGGAAATATTTCTGTATATTTTACAAAGGTCAAAACTTAAGCTTGATCCCAACACTATTAAAACCTTATTCTTAAGAGGACTTACTGATAATGCTAGAAACAATTTGAATCTGTTAGGACAAGGTGATATTTCTCAGCAAACTTTTGATCAAATTTGTGAATTATGCTAGAAATTTTCAAGAAATCAGTATAGATTTGGTAGAGGAACTCGAAATAAAAATATAAAGACTGAATCTACTGATGCTATGATTATTGGACTGGAAAATAAAATGGAAAACATGAAAATTGATATAATGAACACTATTACTAAATAGTTAGACTCTTTAAAATTTCAACAAAAAATTATGAAGGAACAAGAGTCATTATGTATTTTTTTTCTTAAATGCAGAGACGAGCATTCCCCTAAAGAATGTCCTCTTAACTTGAAAGAAACTAATAAGTGTGCTATTTTTGAAGAAGACCATATCGTAGAAAAATGTCCCTCTATACATGGACTTAAAGCAGTATTTACAAGGGGGTATCCTAAAGCTGAAAAATTGTATGCTATGGGAGAAAGAAGAAATTGGCCTCGGGTAGGTGTAGGTATGGCTCTTGAATTTCCTCCACACTATTTTGGTTATAATCCACATGCATATTCGTATCCTAACTCTCATCAGTAGTAGCAGTATGGAAATCAATATCAGCATGGGCAACCTTCCCAACCATGGAAACAGGGTTGGAGAGGCCCAACTCATTCTCCATATTCCTACCAGCCACCTATGCAACCATATCCATCTACACATGTACCTTATCCAATGCCTCTACTTCCGAGTCAGACCACCCCATTACCTTTACCTCCACCCTTTCGACCTCCTCAGTTTCCTACTCAACCTATGCCCAATCCTAATAATAATAATAAAGTAATGCAAATGATCCATGTAACAAACCCACCTTTTCCATTCGAATACCAGTCTATTCCAGTTGGAGTTCATGATATTCAATTAAAATCAGGAAGGACTATAATGCCAGAAAATCAAAAACAACCTATGGTGATTGTTGAAGAGAAAGGAGAAGAGGAAACTCTTAACCATTCTCAGAAAGTTGTCACTAAGCAGCCCTTATCCTCTGAGTCCTTGCCATCTTCTTCCAACCAGCCTCCCTTTCCAGAGAGGCTAGTAACAGAAAGAAGAGAGCCTGTTTTTTAGACTAGTTTGGCATCGGAACTTCAGAATTTTTTCATTAAGATACCTTTGCTCCAAGACATTAAAGAGATCCCCATTTGTACCAAGATTATTAGGGAACTCTGTCTCAAGAAACCCGGGAGGAAGAGATTGGAACCCCAAGCTATTCAATTTTTTGGTAGGGCAGCAGAGTTGATGACGGGATGTGTGTCTATGGAAAAATATACCAATCTCGGAAACCCTGTTGTCACAGTTAAGATTGGTAATGTCCTTGTCTCTAATGTCCTTATAGACCTGGGAGAAACCATTAATGTAATGACTAAGAAAACCATGGATCAAATTCAGTTATCTCATCTTCGCCCTACTCCCACTGTGCTTGAATTAGGAGATAGATCTAAAATTAAGCCTGAAGGAGTATTGGACGATGTGATCATCTCATTAGATTCTTGGGAATATCCTGCTGATTTCATTGTGCTTCAGCCAAAGAACCCGCTAGGAGGACATCCCTTGATCTTGGGTCGACCATGGTGTTGTGTAGATTAATCCGTCTTGCGGACAAGACCGATCTCTCTAGTACTAAAAGTAACTAGCAACAAACAGCCAATTATACTAATCTCTCTCTAAGCATATAAGATTCATAAAAACACTATATAGGTGTAAGGCCTACCTTATGTCCAACGCTTTCTTGATCTCGTTGAAGTCCTTCCCGTGCACTGAAAGAATGTTCCTCGTGAATCTGCAGTCACAAACAAGCAAAAATATTACACAACACCTGTATAGACATTATTATAAACCATACTCATCATAATGATCAAGGAATTTATGAAATAAACCATGAATAGACAGTTTAATGAGAGAAATGAGTATATTTGTATTAACTTCAAATAAAGAAAACCTTTACAACCTGTGCCTTGATGTCGTGCAGGTCTTCCTGGGGTCCGAAGTAGGAATCTATTCTAATTTGACAAGCATTGCACTCTTTGAACCAAGACAGATAGAGATGAGTGATTTAACCTCACAGAAAGTCTTAGTTAACTGAGTCTGAATCTCAACAGCATTTAACTTCAAATATCTTAAGCTTGAACTTTCTTTGAGGCTACCCAAGGCCTCTTTTTATAGTGGAAAAGAGGAGGTTTCTTGTTCCAAATATGAAGGGATAGAATCCTCCTTCAAAGGGATTAGCTCCTTACATCAAGGGGTTAGCTCCATCAAGTGAGGGATGCACAAACCTTCTCAAAGCGTATCCATTCCCGAAAATTCCCATCTAGAATCTTCTAGAATTTATCTGAAATCCACTTTTTATCTTTACTTTCTCGCCTTTTTGAGTTTTACAGAGGTCCGCACCCATGACACAAGGAACGTGTGGTATGGTTCCGCACGCAAGATGAACTTTAGGTGCGGGACCACAGGTAATGAATAGAGAAAGTGCGATACCAATATTTAGGGGATTTTAGGAACTTTTCTCTGATTATGAAAGCTTGATATGAGGAACAGATATGTTAGACTTACAAAAGGAGGAAGTATGAGTAATAATGAGCTCATACTCATAGTAAAATGTCAAGATGACGGATTTTAGTGTAACAAATTGCCCCCTAAAGTGCAAAGTCTGGAATAGATGAAGCTGTAGTCTGTCATATATGAAGAGTGCAGTACTTTATCATTTCAAAGATCATCCTATGGACACCCCAGTCGGAACCTGTAAAAACATTCAATGCAAAATATATACATATATACGTCATCACTGAGATAGGCATTCCCATACTCATATTAAAACTAACTAGAAACTAACTCAAATCGTTCTGATACAGGAATGATTTTGAATACATCATAGTACAGATATATGTAGACACAGTATGGACGCAGCCATCTGTTTATAAATAGTCTACTATATAGATGACAACAAAATTCCTCGCAGCCTGGATGGTGGAAACTAGATCCAGGGTCTTGATTTCCGCATCTCGAACTAGTACGATTCTATCCATGTGAATAAATGTGTTGAAGTCGAACATGGTAGAAACCACTTGATTACCAGTCAATGATGTAAACTGTTAACAAGTGTGAGAGAAACCACTAGTAATTTCAATGGCTCTCAAAGTACTCAGTACAATCCATGAAATGTGAATGAATGAGCTGAAGTCGAACATGTCACGGAATCATTCGATCGAAGGTCGATGATGCAACCTATCGTCGAAGGCGAGAAACCTGCCATTGAGGCATGTAGATTTCAAGGTACTGACAATTTCTGGATCAACTTCCTAGATAATGTGCTGATGTCGATAGAAAGTGATCTGTCGTAGGCAAGCCCACAACACGAAATCATAGATCAATTTTTGAAAATATATTGGCAAGGACTGACTCAGGGATGGTCAAAAATGGATGACAGATATTTTGCAGATGAATGGTTTATTTGAACTGTCCTCTTGAACACATAACGACACTGCAGATGGTTTGGTGACAATTGACCCAAAGCTAATACCCAAAAACCAGCTGAAGACTTTCAATGTGGTTTGATTAACTGTTAGGCAAAGGATTTCCCAACCCAGGTGAATGAAAGTGTCGTGTTCAAGAGTGGTTGACTGAATTTTTGAAAAATTTAAAATACAACAAACACGCCCATTTTTCTTTCTTTTTCCCCCACCATTTCTGGCAAGTACCTCTTTATTTTTGACAAGCTTGAGGAGGATAACATTTGCTTGGTTATAAGCTCATCCTTCGGATGAGTCCAACTTAGTTTAAAATTCGACCCCTAAGAAGGAGTGGTTCGTTCCTGTTGAAAATTAAACAGGTCCTTTACTGTTAAGTTTTAACGAGTCTAGTATAGGAGAAACTCGGTGTTTTTCAGTTTTAGGGAGTCAGAAGAAAAACTTAAGAATACTCCGTGGGTGTACTTTTTCGTAAATTTAGTCTCTCGAGCCCGAAAAAGGATAAAATAATGCGGGAGAGAACTCTATTGACCGTATTTAGTCAACGTATACCTTTTTCGTAAATAGTCCATTTCAGTCCGTAAAAGGGGTAAACTTATACTGAAGGGACGACTATTCATTTACTTTAACAAGTTCGAATAGTCAAGTACTCAGCAATCTTTTCATATTTAGAGAGTCTGAAAAGGGCTTAAAAGAGGACTCCAAGGTTTCGCTTTTTCGTAAAATTTTTGAAAGAGTCCGAAAAAGTGATAAAAGTATGCTCTTTGTTGAAAAACGATCAATTCTCCTGAAAAATCCAATTTCTGCACAAAAAATTGAAACATTACACATACCTGTTTAAGATAAGTAAAAATGCTTTCAAAAATACCCTTTTTAAAGTGAAAAATAAATAAATTAAAAATTCATCCATTCGAAAAAACTTATAAAAAGGACTTTTTCAATTTCATTTTTACCGTTCAATTTCAGAGTGAAAAGTAAAAAGCTTTTGGATAAGAAAGTTCCCGTGAATATTATGGAAAATTCGTCCGTTGGAATCGAAAACCGCCAGTCCCAGGTAATCCACAACCTCCTTATCTTGTTTTTCATCCGTTTAAAATTTATTTTTAGGCTTTAGTTTGAATTTTTGGGGCAAAAAATGGGTAAAAATTTCGCCCGCGGGGTCCGCAGGTGGGACACAGGCTACCTGCAGACCCCGAATTTTTCCTATAAGGAAAAAGTCGTGGGTTCCGCACCCGGCACACACTGCGCGTGCGGACCTACGCTCTATTTACAAAGAGCGGGTGCGGTACCTGTGCGGTTAGATTTTCAACAATGATTTCTCATTTATTTGCCAAATTTTTTCAAATAAAACTATTCTAACTTGCCTTTTTCTGTATTGTAGGATTACCAAGATGCTTATCTGGCAATAACGTGAGCATGAGGAAGTGGATGAAGCTGCAATACTTCATTTTCCCACACAAAGGGCATTAAAAGCATGTGGCTTATACAAATTTTGGGCCATCTCAGGCATGAGGGCACAAGTAGAACTCTTGACATGGTTGGTAGACAGATGGAATGTGGAGGACCAGTGCTTCTTCATTGGTGGTCACCGGCTCGAAAATGAGCTGGAGGATATATATTTCTTGACTGGTTTGTCCAAGAGGGGCGAACAAGTTTCTTTGTTTGGGACTAGGCCAGGTGGCCAGACTGTCGCTAGTCTCCAACTAGAATTCTGCAATGATCAGGCAAATCCTCGGGACAAACGGATTGACATAAAACACATCATCCGTCCTGAATTGAAAGTTATTGCTTTTACTGTTACCAAACTGTGTGGGAGTGTTGCGCTTCATGTAGCTACTGGTTCCCAAATGCGTGTTGTCGTGGACTGTTTTCGCGGCACCATCTTTAACTGGTGTGAAGCTGTGTTGGCCAATGTAAAAGGCCAACTAACCAGAGCAAAAAATGGGAAACTGAAAAACTTTGGATATGGATTCATTGTCGTTTCTTTCGCTCTGGAGAGGATCCCCATGTTATCTCCACAGAGTATTGCTCTTGATGCTGGTCGACCTCGAGAACCGAGAATGGTTCGTTGGTCCTCGTTGATGGCTCGTCATGCTATTGAGGGTACTGAGATTGTGCGATTCCCTCCTTCATATTTTCGTTGGCTAGATCGCCAAATTTTTGTGATAGATGATTTTCCGTATGCCAGGATATATTTCCGCGGTGACAGAGAGATGGTTCTCCCTGCAGGGGAACAGTGGGATGATTCAGGTAAAATCATTTTTCAACGTTTGCTAAATTCTAAATTTTTTTAATGTTTTATCGTCTTTGAAAACTAATAATCAAATTTTTTTTTTTTTTTAATGCAGACGTGGGTCCACATCGACCAGCTCATCTCCAACCTTATGAGAGAAGACAACCAGTTGTGCCCACACCAGCCCCAGCAGGCCAATCAGCAAAGATTTTGACTGATTTGGAGCATCATCTAGAGCGTTTGACTCTAGATATACCAGAGACTAGCATAGATGACATTCCTCTCAGGCTGCAGAGATATGTGATTGGAGTTCCAGGACCTTTCAGGAGGTTCCTATGCAGGGTAGCCCGGGCAGTGGTTTCTTATCGTGATCACCATCAGTGATGGGATGATCGTGTAGACTCATATTTTTGACTTTTGTATTATCATTTTTGCCGATCATAAGGTGTTTTCAACCTATGATCGAAGACGATGTATATTTTTTGAAAACACTCCTATACTATGATATATCACTATTTTGACGGCTATCTGTGTACATATGTGAATGTTGCTTGTTTTACTGCTTTTGATTATTGCAAATGTCTATTTATCATACTAGAAGCAATTGAATCTGCTAATGTATTTAAATGTCTTGGAATATGCTGATATTCAATGTAATCAAACTCACGTTCCAAGAGACGAACTCTCAAAAACAACCGTAATAACACCGGATTTCTAATGGTATAAACCCTGTTAAGTTGTAATACAACAAGTTCAGAATCCAACCTTACAATCAAACTCCGAATTCCAAATGATATGGATTCAGACAATAACTCAATCACTGCACTATACTCGGCAATGTTATTTGTTGTTTGACCAAGGCTTACCCCATTCATGGATACTAACTCGTCAGAGGGTGAATAGATAACCCAAGCTGCGGAAGAAATGTTCCGTGTACTACGACAAGCACCATCAGCAAAACCAATGTAGGTTTGAAGAGATGTCGACATCTGCAATATCAAGAGTAAAACTCAGATAAGCAGGAATAGTGACAAAAACACACTTCTAAACTAGGCACACTTTTCTAATCTAAAACACACCAGCAGTAAAGAAATCTAAACTAACAAAATCTCCACACCTCGTTTAAGCATAATATCGCTTTAGATAAAGCCCATTTCTGGGTTTATCCAAAGGGACACCGTCAAAATCTATCAACTCATAGGCCCCTTTTGCTAACTTTTGTTTAACAATATAAGGACCATGCCACATAGGCACGAATTTCCCAGCTCCTAGCTTGTCGTTAGCTTGATCATAGAGTAAAACTAAGTCTCCTTCTGAAAAATTTCGAGGGGTCACATTTCTATCATACTGAGTTTTTATCCTTTTAACATGAGCCTCGTTTGCTATTGCAACATTTCGTCGATTCTCATCTAATTGGGCTAAGTACAAGAAACGTTTCTCCTCTTTAGACGTAGCTGGAAGTAATTCTACGGCTAATTTTAGTGACGGTATTTTGCATTCAATCGGAAACACAGCTTCCAAAATGTAAACTAGTTGAAAATGAGTGAAACCCGTTGATGTTTTGACTGAGGTTCGATATGCCCAAAGCGCTGAAAATAACATGGAATGCCAATTCGTCTTGTGAATACCAATAATTCGTTTAATCATGGTGACTAAAACTTTGTTAATGGCTTCAACCAGACCATTGGCTTGCGGATAATACAGAGTGGAACTATCGTGGCGCAAGCCAAGCTATTCTGTCAGTTCAGTCATCATGACGTTCCGAAAATGACTTCCATGATCCGTAATAATAGCTTGAGGAACACCGAACCTAGCAATTATGTGATTAAATACGAAAGTTACAGCAGTCTTTCCGTCAGCTGAATATGTAGGCATCGCCTCGGCCCATTTTGTAAAATAATCTACTGCTAGAATAATATAGGCATGCCCCCCGGCCGAGTGAGGGTTACATGTGATAAAATCGACACCCCATTTTGCGAAAGGACCAACAGCAATTATAGGGTGAAGAGGAGCGGGTGGTGCGTGCATTTTTCGATCAAAAATTTGACAGTTGTGGCATTTCCGAACCGCATAAATGCAATCTTTGAACAACGTTGGCCAGAAATAACCTGCACGCAATATCTTTTGGGTGGTGGCATACCCAGACATATGACCGCCACATGCTCTAGAATGGCAGTCATTTAACACCTTTTCAGCTTCTTCATGAGTTAGACAACGTCGGAAAACAGAATCCGCTCCACGTCGATAAAGTGTATCACCAATGATATTATATTGTTGGGATTGGAAGCGTATTTTCCGTCGTTGAGTTCGTGAAATGTCAGGCCGAAAAGATTGGGTTTGGAGATAAACGATATTATCTCCATACCATGGATCAAGTGTACTGATAAGAAACAAATATTCGTCTGCAATGGACTCTTCTGCCACTGTTTCAGTATCAGTAGAGGGGAAATCACACATCAGTTCCGCAAATACCAAAGATTTCTTTGCCTTGGATTTTTCAAATTCCAAGTCAAATTCCTGTAGGATAACTATCCATTTGGAATATTTGCCCCCTAGCAATTGTTTGGTCAAAATATACATCATAGGGTTGCAATTAGAAATTACCGTGGTTTTACGTAACAAGATGTAATGTCTAAAACGTTGAACAGCTTGGACAGCTGCCAAGGCCAATTTCTCCACATGTGTGTATTTGATTTCAGTCGGATGCAGATTTCGACTAAGATAATAAATCACATGTTCATTGTGAGATTCATCTTCCTGAACTAGTACCATCCCAATAGTGGAATGAGAAGCAGCGAGGTACAAAATGTAATCTTGGTTGTAGTTGGGAGGATGCAATAACGGTGCATGGGTCAACGCGTGTTTAAGTGCATCAAAAGATCGATCAGCAATCTCGTCCCAAAAGAACGGAATGTTCTGTTTCAACAACCGGGTGAAACCCTTTGTAAGCTCGGCATAGTTAGGAATAAATCTACGTAAAAAGTTTGCTTTCCCCTGCAAACTCTGGAGTTGGCGCAAAGTCGAAGGAGGAGGCAATTTAACGATGGCTTCGACCTTCGATGGATCGACACGAATACCTACTTTCGAGACAACAAATCCCAGTAATCGACCTGATTCTACGCAGAAAACACATTTATGCGGATTCAACCTTATCCGATAATGCCTACATCTCATAAAAATTGCTCGTAAATGAGTGGGATGATCGGCCCTACGTAATGAATGAGTAGGTAAATCATCGAGATATGGCTGGACAATGTGCTTAATGTCATGAAATGCATAAGACATAGCCCGTTGAAAAGTTGCTCCGGCGTTTTTTAGTCCAAAAGGTAGTTTACAATAAGAAAATGTTCCCCATGGACAAATAAAAGCTGTTTTGGGTTGATCTGCAGGGAGTATGTTTATTTGATTGTATCCCAAAAAGCTATCCATGAAGGAAAACAATTCACTGCCAGCGCAATCATCTATTATTTGATCGATATAGGGAGTTGGATAATTATCTTTTGGACACGCTCGATTAATATCCATATAATCGATACATACTCTTATCGTTCCTTGTTTTTTAGTCACAGGAACAATATTCGATACCCAATCCATTAAGGGAATTGGATAAATGAATCATGCTCGAAGTAATTTTTCAACTTCTGTTTTTATAGCAGCAGCTTTTCTAGGATGAATTTGACGTAATCGTTGACGAACAGGTTTAGCATCCGGGTAAGTCTTAATTTCATGAACGACGATCGATGGATCAATTCCTGGCATTTCTTCATAAGACCAGGAAAACACGTCACGAAATTCTTGAAATAGGGCTTTATAAGTTTGAATTTCTTCATCCGTACAACAAGCACCTATATGAATGTTTTCAATTATTCCTGGTTTTACTGAAATGTCAATTGGAACTGTTCTAGATATATTTTCCAAATTTAACTCAGAATCAAGATTTTGCAATGGATTCTGAGGTTCCTTGGCATATTCAGCAGTAAAAATTGAAGCGAAACCATTTTCAAAATGATCTAATTCAGGTAAAAATGAAGACCGGTGATGTAGATCTTCCCATGGTAAATCATCAACAGACAAAAACTCACGAATTTTCTCATCTGTATGAACAAGTTCAGGAAATGTCGTTGTAACTGAACTAGATATAGTAAGTGATTCCTCATGGATCCCATTCATTGGATCGGTTTCGGTTGAAGAGTGGTCGGAAAATGACTGTACAGCCTGGTACGCAATTTCAAATGGACTCAAGGGCATCACGCCATCAAATGAATCTATCTCGGATTCTAAAGGAATAATCCAAGGATCATCAAACATAACAGTGTCTGACGAAATCATATGAATATTTGCAGTAGAAAGCGATACGTTAGGAGGAGGAAAGGAAAAAGTTCCTAGTAAACCAGAATCTTTAATCAAACCTACTCCAACATCCTTATAAGGGATAGCCGTTTTACCAACATGCTGGATTGTTTCTGTAGAGGCTGGGTCGGATGAGAAATAAGTTAACTGATCTATTGTCACGATCTTTCCTTGATATGGAAATTTTATAAGTCGAAAGACCGAAGAGACAATAGAAGTCATAGCATAGGACCAACTACGACCCAGTGGAAGGTTGTAATCTAGAGGGGCATCAACCACTTCCACATCTAGATTAACAATTTTACCTTCGACCCCTATGGGTAAATCCTGCAAAATACCAAAAGGTTGAAAACCTCGACCATCAAAAGCCTTTAGAATCGTCGGAGATTGGTTAAGTGTAGGAGAACCAAGAGATTTCCAACACTCAATCGACATAATACACGTTGAATCTCCCTCATCAATCACAGTCCCAAAAATAGGTCTGTTTTTTACTAACACTGGAATCTGGAAATCCATTTGGTGAGGAAGACGTGGTGTACTATTTTCTAAATCGAAAATTATAAGGTTAGAATCCTGAACATCGACAGCTCCTATGGCAGACAATAATAATTTACGCTGTGCTAGACACGATTGCAACACTTCCAAAGCCGACATTGCTGAAGGAGAAACAGCTAAGTCTTCAACAATGTTGTAATTCTTAGCAGCTCTCGCGTGTGGATTGAAAGCTGATTTACGAAGAACACCTTTAGCAGGCGGTTTGATTATCAAGTCTGGATTTTGTTTCTTGATCTGTAGCGGACCGGAAACAGGAGGAGTTGTAGTTGATGTATTTGCATTGGAAGACTTTGCTTCTTTGCCATCAACAGGATTCTTAGAACTGTAATCTTGCGATCGCGTTGCAACCCTTACATGAGACATCATCATAATAGGCTCTTCTAAAGTAGTCGAGGAAGAACCAATCATCTTACTATCTTGAATTTGAAAAGGATCCTTCAAGACAGCAGGTTGTTGCGATCCTTTAACGAATTTCGTAACCTCGTCTCGATATGGACATTCTTTCGTGAAATGATCTTGTTCACAAATGAAGCAAGGATAGCGAGGTTTACGTTTTTCTTCATTGGATTCATCTTTATCTGTTTTCTCTTTCGAATTATTTTTGTTTTTGTTCCTCCCCTTATTTTTACCGCCGGATTTTGATTTTGTCGTAGATGTTTCAACAAAATGAATATCGGCAGAAACTTCGGGAGAGGATTCTCCTTTCGGGGAATCAGGTAAAGTTATAATTGCAGAAGAATTCTTTGAGGATTTCTTCTTGCTTTTAGAATTGATTGTACAAATCATACCGTCAGCGGCATGAGACCCTGAAGGAGCAGCAACTATTTGACCTTGTTTTGGAAGGTCTGGGATTTTTTCATGTAGAGTACCTGACTGCGTATAAACGAGGTCAAGGTACTGAGCTTGAGCAATTACTTGCTCTTCAGTAACAACACCAGCCTTAGCTACATCTTCAGTGATCTTGGGTAACAATGATTTAACAAACCATTCTGCCAAAATTTGATCCGAAATATAAACTTTCACCAAACGTCTTCTACGTCGCCATTCATGAATATGATCAGAAATATACGTGGACGTAGATTGTTTTAGCGAAGTTAATAATTCTGTGCCATTGTCGTATCTGACAGGCAACTGAAAATGAGTCAAGAAAGCTGTTGCTAACTGACTGAAATTATGAAACGAGCTGCGCGGTAACTCAATGTACCATTTGGCAGCAAGACCTATAAGGGTTCTTTGGAAAAGACGTAAGCGAATCGAATCATCAACGATTGAATTAGATGCACACCAAAGGTGATAAGTCATAACATGGTTCGATGGATCCTCTCTTGACTTACCTTCGAATTTTGGTATATCATTGGGCAACTTATGAGGCATTGGCGGCCAGTTCTGATAATAAATAATGGGATCATTCGTAAGGCGCGTCAAATCAGGTAAGTACAAAGTTGTGATAAACGGTAATTGACGGTTAGGGTCACGAAAACCTTGAGAAGCCAAAGCAGATCCAAGAGGTGGATACCCAGAATAACTAGGAATCGGATTTTCATTAGGTATCGTATAACCTCCCGGAAAACCAGGATGAACCGGACCATACTGAGGTTGTTGATAAGTATAACTGGGGTACGGTTGATACTGATAGCTTGGATTTTGTACATAGGGACCGAATTGCGGCTGTCCCTGGTACGGTTGATACGTAAATTGAGGTTGAATTGTAACAACTATACTTGTACCGGTTTGTCCTATAGGTATCTGAACCGAAGTCTAAACTGAAGGTCCTGACTGAGGTACAGAGACTTGAGGGATTTGCGCGGATACAGGGGTAGCCAAACTCGGGGCTACAGATACTCCAGAAACTGGTGTGACAGGTTGAACAAACGTTGCAGCAGTTGTATCAGTTTGAGGTGGAGTCTGAGGTGTACTAGGCCCATTCTGCTGAACTGAACTAGGTGCAGGAGTTTGAATAGCTGGCTGAACAGGTTGCTGGGTTGAACCAGAAACCAATGGATGGCCAGGTTGATAAGGCAACTGCACATTAGGCTGTAAAGGCTGTTGATATTGGGATGGATCCCACACCATCATTCCGGGGTATTGTCCCGTAGAAGGTTGAACATAAGGACCATAACCTGGTTGAACGTAGGGTTGATAATTAAGAGGTAAATTTCCGGCTCCTTGAACAGATGGTTGACCAGAAGGCTGTTGGTAACCTTGAATTGGGTACTGCCCTTGAGGTTGATAACCTTGAGGCACGTACTGAGGCTGGGGTAGATAAGGACCCTGAGGAGCATATTGAGTTTGGGGTTGACCTTGAGGAATGTACTGTCCTTGGGGTTGATAACCCTGAGGTATGTACTGTCCTTCGGGTTGCCCCCAAAAATAATATGATTCCACAGTTTGTCCTAGGAAAAAGCTACCCTGAGGTTGTCCCCCGGGTGGTAATTGACTACCCTGAGGTTTCCCCCCCAGGCGGTAACTGAGTTCCCTGAGGTTGCCCCCTAGAAGGAAACTGACTGCCTTGAGTTTCAGGATTGGGAATGTTACCAGACATCATAAAAATTTGCTCTACGTTCGACGTTTCAATTTTAAGTCCATCAAGACCAGATGATAACACGTTTTCGATGGGTTGAGGAGCTACTCCCGAGAAAGTACCAGACAAAGATTGATATCCCGAAGGAACAGAAGGACCACCATGTAAAAATGATTCAGGTGTTTGAGAAAACATGGATGACTCTCCAGCCATAAAAGATGACGGATAATAGCCTCTGGGTGTAGGATGAAATGGAATTCAAGGTGGATAAAAAGCAAGACCCAGATTCTCTAAAAAGTCCGTTAAAGAGAGATACCAAGGATTAGTTTGAATGGGGCTGTAGAAAATAGATTCACGCTCCCTAAGATTTAACGATTGAGGGGAGTTGGGAAGAGATATGTCTTCGTCTGGATTAGTAAGTTCTTCAATAGAAATAAGTCCGGAGGGAAGATTGTCTGTAATGATATTTCTTACCCTAGGTGAACCTGGATCGCTAGAAGTTGGTGTGATAAATCCTGAGGATGTTTCCAAAACAGAAGATTCAGTTTCAGGTTCAGAGATTTCAGGTTCGTCAGATAATTCACCAGGAGGAGAAATATTTTCAGTAACTTCAGAAACTGAAATCGGTTCTTGAATGTATTCTGTTGTAGGTATTTGATGATCAGGATGTATAACTATAGCTGAGCTTTCAACTTCTGTTAACCTAAGTCTACGGCTACTGTGTGGTACCAGAGCTCGAAGCCCTTCAAGTTGACTTGGTGAATATTCAGGGGGTTTCCCTTGTATTCTCCGAGATTGTCTCGGCAATTCCGCCACGATTAAAAATTATCTAATCACACGCAAAAAAAGAAAAATTTCAATGAAAACACCTAAAGTCTCTAAGAAACAAACAATTGAATCATTCGCTTAAAAATCTAAGAGTTCAAACCACACAAAAACAGGTAACTTTCCGTACTAAAAACACTAGTTGGTGATGAAATCCAACTTAGTATAATTTTAACACGAAAAGGGTGGTTGGAACAGTTACCCCGACAACCTGCTTAATGAAACAGACTGGCACAAGTTTCTTCACAAAACCATCTCGAGTGAAGAGAACCCCCTAGAGAGTCCAAGTGAGTCTAGTCGACGTCTGTTCTAGGTATAGTGGGATCTTCCCTCCACCGTCACCTTAGGAAAGAATCCTAAAGATTATGGCCTCTAAGGTTACCAACTGAAACAAATATACCTGGGGGAACAGTCTACGATCCGACACACACACAAGGGCAGAGTAACAAAGCTCAATCCCCTTGAAGGCTCCTTGAAATAATCCAAGGTTTACCGACAAGTGACCCCTGGCTCCTCGACAATGGTCTATCCGAGGTTTACCATTGTTAATACGTGTATATCTTCTATCGTTCCCAATGAGGAAGGATTGATTACCCCACCGGTTCAGATATGATCTCGTGCTTGACTCCTTTAGGAGGAGCTTCCTAGAGCATAGATGCAACAATTGGAATTTCTTCCTACCGCAAGATTTGTCTACTTGTTTTTTTTAGCTATCTTGGAGAGTTAATTACTCCCTACTCCAAGATACTAGCCTAAGCTATGTTGGTGATAAGAGCCCTAGAAATAAAAATATTACTAGATGAATTTCAAATTAAGCGTTACTTTTAGGAGATGTTTCTTAAGTCAATGGGTGCGGAAATGAAACTTTGGATGATGTGAAGACTCGACTTCCAAAAAACACTAAAATGCACCTATGATGATATTCAATTCTTTTTCTTTCAATGAACTTACTATCTGAATAAAGAGTTAGAGAATGCAATCCTTTTAATTCCTTCTTTAAACATGAAAAATGATTGAAAGAAAGTATTGTCTTTTTAATAAACTATCAAAGCTCACAAGAAAAATCCTTTTCCTTTCCAAACTTAGAAGCTACAAAACAATTTTCCTTCGAAAGAAAGCTACAAAAACTAAAACTACTCAAAACTACAAAATCTAATCTTGAGATCTAAAATCTAATTGAGTAAAATATTTTAAGATTTTTTTTATGAATGTTTTCCTTAGTTGTTCAGAAAACTAAGAATCTAATCTTTCAGAATAACAAACAGATCAAAAACACTCAAAATATGTTTTTATAAAAATGAAATTCAAAACTTTTAACCAAGTTTTTTTTTCGAAGATTTGCAAAGAAACAAAAGGCTTAATTTCTCAATATAGGATGTTTTCACAATCAGGTCGGATTCAAAAGACAAAAAGAGATCAATGTAATCTGAGATACTGCAAATTGTCAAGAGTTTCGAATCGCTACAAAGACCAAGTGAAAAACCAATCCAAACTGCAAAATCTTCTAGAAAATCATCAAAACATCAACACTGTTGGAGTTCATTCACAAAAAATTCTTGATAGAAACAATAATCAGTCTGGGCAGAAACCAAAGATCTAAAAATAAACTAGAAAAAGAAATCTAGAGATTTTCTAAAATTTTTACAGGGTCCGCAGGTAACCAGTATTGACAGGTGCGGTCCCGCACTGTATTCTTTACAGAAAGTGCGAACCTGCCCGCACTGTCAAAATAAGCCAGAGTGCGGTCCTAGGAAAAATTATAGAAAAACTTAAAATATTTCTAAATTTTCAAAAACAGGGAAAATATAAATTACCCAGACAGATATGTATCAATCAAAAACCAGGAAAAAATGTTTCCTCAAATCAAAAATAAAAGAGAACCAAAAACAACAAGTTCTTCCCCAGCGGAGTCGCCATTTTGTTATGTAGATTAATCCGTCTTGCGGACAAGACCGATCTCTCTAGTACTAAAAGTAACTAGTAACAAACATCCAATTATACTAATCTCTCTCTAAGCATACAAGATTCATAAAAACACTATATAGGTGTAAGGCTTACCTTATGTCCAGTGCTTGCTTGATCTCGTTGAAGTTCTTCCCGTGCACTTGAAAGAACGTTCCTCATGAATTTGCAGTCACAAACAAGCAAAAAGATTACACAGCACCTATATAGACATTATTATAAACCATGCTCATCATAATGATCAAGGAATTTATGAAATAAACCATAAATGGACAGTTTAATGAGAGAAATGAGTATATTTGTATTAACTTCAAATAAAGAAAACCTTTACAACCTGTGCCTTGATGTCGTGCAGGTCCTCCCGGGGTCCGAAGCAGGAATCTCTTCTAATTTGACAAGCATTTCACTCTTTGAACCAAGACAGATAGAGATGAGTGATTTAACCTCACAGAAAGTCTTAGTTAACTGAGTCTGAATCTCAACAGCATTTAACTTCAAATATCTTAAGCTTGAACTTCCTTTGAGGCTACCCAAGGCCTCTTTTTATAGTGGAAAAGAGGAGGTTTCTTGTTCCAAATATGAATGGATAGAATCCTCCGTCAAAGGGATTAGCTCCTTACATCAAGGGGTTAGCTCCATCAAGTGAGGGATGCATGAACCTTCTCAAAGTGTATCCATTCCCGAAAATTCCCATCTAGAATCTTCTAGAATTTATCTGAAATCCACTTTTTATCTTTACTTTCTCACCTTTTTGATTTTTATAGAGGTCCGCACCCATGACACAAAGAACGTGCGGTATGGTTCCGTAGGCAAGCTAAACTTTAGGTGTGGGACCGCAGGTAATGAATAGAGAAAGTGCGATACCAATATTTAGGGGATTTTAGGAACTTTTCTCTGATTTTGAAAGCTTGATGTGAGGAGCAGATATGTTAGACTTGCAAAAGGAGGAAGTATGAGTAATAATGAGCTCATACTAATAGTAAAATGTCAGGATGACAGATTTTAGTGTAACACATGGCTTGCTACGGCTGATGCATATATTGGATGTCGTTCCGGTGATCTGTATATTTCACATGGAGATTTTAGGAATAAAGTTACCTTATACCCCTCCTGCCAGATCCATTCATGACCTTCGAGATAATTTATGGTTGGACCAAAGTAGTGATGAGGAGACTCAGTCTATTTTTCTTATTCATCATTATACTGGGTCTTCACAAGAAGATGAGATTCAAGATTTCCTGAACAATCTAGATGTAATGTTCCTTTTTCAGAAATATCACAAGTCTATTACAGAGATATACTTTGGGGGAATTTTCTGAATATTTCACCTTCACAAGGAAGGGTGAGATCTAGAGGCTACCCGGCCCTTCACAAACCCTGTCTATAGATATGTGAAATTCCTTCCTCAGGAATTGCTGCAACAATGTCCAAGGGCACGCTGTATAGGGAAGCCACTATAAAAATAAGACAAAACAATGTTGGGATGCCCTTGAAAATGTATCATACAACTTATACACAGAATTTGAGCTCAAAGAAATGAATCTAGAGGGGTTATACAGATCTCCCCAGACTAGATCTCCTAGAAAGTGCCCAAATAAGAGGCAGCAACTACACTTTTCTCAAACAAGGAAATGACAACGTTATTTCAAGAGAGCCCTATCACATGAAGATGTAATCAGCCTTTAAATACATATGTAGCAGAAAATTTAGACAAACTCTTGGAGAATCTATTACTCAAATCAAGTAAAGAGTCTCAGTGAGACATGTGCATAGGAATGGAGAAAACACTACTTGCATAGTTTTATTCTCAACTAAGACTGTGCAGTCTATGGAGGTACTACAGAAGTAAATACATAAACATGAATGATACAACAATGTAAGCTCAAATAAATGAGGGGGAGCAAGGCTTCAACCCCTGAAAATACAATACAACAATCCCTTAAGGGGATTGGATGAAAACTAGACAAAATGGAAAATTTACCAAAATGCTGGAGTTGCTGGGCAGCTGCTGCAACTCAATAGAACTGAAAATGGAAGGAGCTTACTGAATATGATTCCTTTTCTAAAATAACTCCTTTTTTCAATCTTATAGATTAAAGGCTTATCCTTTCATTGAAGATCTCACCACCCACTAAAATGTTGCAACCCTCACTGCAAATGCTCTCTATGAACTACGCAGTCAAGGAAGAGGGATGCTCTTCTGCTGATGGAAAATGATTGGTCTAATGCCAAATATTATGGAATGAAGATAAAAACTCCCTCACTGATCTCCCAAAGGAATGGAGACTCCCTCCTCTAAAATACAATGTCGGAAGTGGTGTTGAGAAACCGTCCCCTACAACACCCAACAACAACTCAACCACCAATGGACACTGTGCTGGATCTGAATGGAATGCTTTGGCCTCAAGCCAGAATATGGGGAAATTGAAGAACAATATCTTCTAAGATCTACTCCATGGAAGAGATGGGATTCTCGCCCGGGAACACCCAGTGCTAGCAGCACTGCATCTCAGCTAAACAGCCAGAGAATGCTCTTGTCTAAGTATACAAGAAAAATGATAATCCAAAGCATGCATGAGAATGGTTGCTTCATTATCCTTTTAAAAAAGTGAAAGGTGCTTTTTCATGGGCCCCACACCTTAGGGTTTCCTCTCTAGAATGATCTCCCTCTCATGCAAACAACATTGGCCCACCAAGTGAACCTTATCTTCTCAATCTGCACAGTCAACTTGGCCTCTTCTAGAATTATCCACCTGCAAATTGTCTCTTTTCACACATGGGGTGTGAAATCCAGTTCTTTATTGATCCCTTTTCACATTATAAGGGTTCCTTATTCAGATTTTTATTATCAATGGGTTTCCTTACCCATTTATTCTCCTCTTAAAAAAAAAACAAAAGTTTTTAATGTTCCATAAAATTTTGGAACATTATAGTCCTCCCCTCCCAAATGTTGCGTGCCCTCAAGAAAATTGTAAGGATAGAACTGTATGATGTCCTCTTCCTCCAACTGTAGCATCTACTGATGATGAAATCCTCATGAAGAATGAGATGCTCTATCAACAAACAGTCTCCATACTACTCCTCCCAAGAATGTAAACTAGCCAGTGTGGCTATCATTATGAACATGGAATGTACTCAAGAAGGCAATAAGGTGTTGTCCAGAGGTCTCCTTGAGGCATGGTGTCAAAATGAATTGGGAAGAAAATTCCCATCATGTGAATCCTCCATCCCCAACCAACCATCCGTATGAATCTAGTTACCTCCAGATAAGGCAACTGTTGAACATCTTCTTCCACCTTAAGTTCCAACAAAGAAGGTGGGCTAAAAATATGAAAGTGGTAGGCACCATAGGCTACCCCACACTGTTCACCTCTCCACTTATGAAAAGTGTAGAGTGAAGGCTGCTCTTGGGCTGCATCAATGTTGCCCTCAAGTGGCAAGATGAAGTTTGGATCTCCGAGGATCTTCCCTCCTCCATTGTGAATCAAGTTGGCCCAATGTCTCTCTTTTGTGATTGGAAGGACATCAACACCATCATTTGACTCCCCATCACTCCCATGGCTCACCTTAAGAAGGAATAAATGGTGAAATATGGTGGCCACATCATCTCTCATGCTCCCCTTAGAGCATGCCCTGCAAAAAGTATGGGGATCTTCTTCCCAAAAGGACACATCCATCCCATGTGCCTTTCTCCCAATCATGCTCCCAACAATAGTATGATCTATAGTAGCATAGAGAGATAAATTAAAATTCATGCTGACTGCCATATATATAAATTGAGTGGGACATTGATCCTTCTTATGCAACCAGCACAGTTTGGTCACAAACTGCAAGAGAGAATGACAAAAGATGTGGTTATTCAACCACCAGTTTGCTGCTACATTCTCCTCATGTATTTTGAGGCAATGAATGGTGTATGAGACATGAGGAGCATGCCCTCAAAAATACAAATCTCCCCCAAGCCCATCAAGGGGATGATCATCAACTATGCTCTTGGCCCCAAGTAGACCAAGGAGCTTTTGACAAAGAATGCTCCTCCTTGGAGCAACCTCCTGCATAGACATGGTTAAGGAATCAACATGTAAATCATATAAATGAACAATTTCCTTACCATGTTTTTCTCTCATGCAAAGGGATAAACTCATAGATGAATCTCTCCTCTTCCTCCCAAGGGAAAGAAGTGACTATGCCCACTCCTCCAAAGAGTGGTGTGCATATCCTGCTCCCATGCCAGATGTACAAGTGGGAAGGCTGTTTTCCCTCCCTTGATTCCCCTGCCACAGTGAAGGTACTTAAAGGAGAGTGGGTAAGAATGATAGTGAGAGGATGCTACCCTCTACTTTGGTTTTACCCAAAACCCCTAGCACTGCAACAAGCTGCCCCAAGGCCTCTACACTGCTGAAATGAGTGATTGATGCCTCACTATTTGACGCATCTATCCTCCTCATCTAAACTAGTGGCCTCCTTGGTGTGATGTCTCCACTCAATGAGACATTCTCATTTGAATATGACTATATATATGGATGAAAAATCCTGTCCATGCTTTCACTACGTAGCTTAATCACCTTCCTAGGTGTAATGACCTCCAAAAATGGATAGAGATGGGCCCTCCTCATCACATGGTGTTGGGTCTCTCCTCTATCTTCTTCCTGAATCTTCATGGTTTTACACCTCATCTTCCATGGCACATGTGAATCATGAAGTGTGCCTTGATCTCCATGCATGAGATACTAGGGACCTTCTTGCAAAGACACAAGAATCCCTCTATTTGGAGCAAAAGCTCCATCTTCCTCTGCATGAGGTACTAGATGATCTCTAGATTTGGAAGCGTTGTTGCCCTCTATTTCGGCAATAAATTTGGGCAACATCCCAATAATCTGATCCACCTTTGAAAAAGAGAGCTCTTTGTTTTGTTGCTCAAAGGTGTGGGATGAAAGTTTGGCCTCCAACAAGGCTTGATGCAAGATTTTAGCTCCTCCAAGGGTTTCTTGAGGTGGTTATGCGTTTCTATTCAGGGTTTTTGTTTGAGCCCCTTGATTTAACTCCATCACATGAGTTTCAATAATGTTTTGATCAAGTCTTTTCACCAATGAATTTGTGAAATTTACATAAGATGAAGCTTTAACATTCTCAAAAGATATGGACTTAAGTTTCCACCATGCATGAGCCTTACCTCTCAAATGCAGCGCTGCAAATTTGATGATTTCTTCTTCGGAAATGTGTTGCTGCTGTTGGAAGGTGTTTGGCTCTTACACCCAGTCTTTGGCTGAATATGAAGGTGAACCTCCAAAAGTAGATAGATGAAATCTATCTTGCTGCTCCTTCCCTTTCCCCTTTCTCTTGCAAAACTCAGAAAAAGTGGGTTGATTTCTGAATCCATGTGTGAGACTCATACTCCAAGAAATCACTAAGGGTTTCCTCCTTAGTCACCTTTCCTCCTTCTTTCATCTCCCTCACAAGAATGTTGGGCCTTTGACTGCGCTGTTCATCATGGTGTGTGGCTGCATGCTTACCCTCACCATGTGCAAATCAGGGCTTCCTCCAGTTTCGAACCCTCTTTGAGATTCTCCATCAATATCCCTCCTAACCTTTCTGAAATCTTCATGTGTGCCTTGCATATATTTAGGAATAAGACTTGTGAGTATTTTCTTCTCCTTCCTTCCAAGAGATGGATTCTCTCTCCTGCTCAACTCCTTCTTTCCTTCTAGATGAGAATAGGAAGTGCAGGGATATTCCCTCTCTATTTTCTCTTCCTCCTTGGGGAGGTTATTCTTCTTTTAAAAAATGGATGAGATCAATCTCATCCTCTTCATCTTCTGTTCTCTTTCTTGGGCTTTGAAGGCCACAGGCTGAGCCAAGAAAGATGCTCTGATACCACTGTAATGTTCCTTTTCAGAAATATTACATCTATTCCTGAGATAGATTGTGGGGGAATTTTCCAAATATTTCACTTTCACAAGGGTGAGATCCATAGGCTACTTGGCCCTTCACAGACTCTGTCTATAGATATGTGAAATTCCTTCCTCGGGAATTGTTGCAACAGTGTCCAAGGGGACGTTGTCTAGGGAAGAAACTATAAAAATAAGGCAAACAAATGATGGGATTCCCTTGAAAATGTATCATAAAACTTCTACACAGAATTTGAGCTCAAAGAAATTTATCTAGAGGGGTTATAAAGATCTCCCCAAACTATATCTCCTAGAAAGTGCCCAAATAAAAGGCGACAACTACACTTTGCTCAAACAAGGAAATGACATCGTTATTTCAAGAGAGCCCTATCACATGAAGATGTAATCAGCCTTTAAATACATATTCATAAGAAAATGTAGAAAAAATATTGGAGAATCTATTACTCAAATCAAGTAAAGAGTCTCAATGAGACGTGCATAGGAATGGAGAAAACACTGCTTGCATAGTTTTATTCTCAACTAATACTACGCAATATATGTAGGTACTGCAACAGTAAATACATTAAAATGAATGATATAGCAATGTAAGCTCAAATAAAGTAGGGGGAGCAAGGCTTCAACCCCTAAAAATACAATACAACAATCCCTTAAGGGGATTAGATGAAAACTAGACAAAATGGAAAATTTACCAAAATGTCGAAGTTTTTGGACAGCTGTTGCAAATAAATAAAACTAAAAATGGAAGGAGCTTACTGAATATGATGCCTTTGCTGAAATAAATCATTTTTTCAAACTTCTAGATGAAAGGCTGATCCTTTCATTGAAGATATCACCACCCACTAAAATGCTGCAACCCTCACTGCAAATGCTCTCTATGAACTGCGCAGTCAAGGAAGAGGGATGCTCTTCTGCTGATGGAAAATGATTGGCTTGATGAAAAATATGATGGAATGAAGATAAAAACTCCCTCAATGATCTCCCAAAGGAATTGAGACTCCCTCCTCTGAAATACAATGCCGGAAGTGGTGTTGAGAAACCCTCCCCTGCAACACCCAGCAACACAACTCAACCACCAATGGAGATTGCGCTGGAGCTTAATGGAATGCTTTGGCCTCAAGCCAGAATATGGGGAAATTGAAGAAAAATATCTTCCAAGAGCTACTCCATGGAAGAGATGGGATTCCCGCCCGGGAACACCCAGTGCTAGCAGCACTGCATCTCAACTTAATAGCCAGAGAATGCTCTTGTCTAAGAAGAAGAAAAAAAATGATAATCCAAAGCATGCATGAGAATGGCTGCTTTGTTCTCCTTTTAAACAAGTGAAATGTTCTTTGTCATGGGCCCCACACCTTAGGGTTTCCTCTCTAGAATGATCTCCCTCTCATGCAAATTGCGCTGGCCCACCAAGTGAACCTTATCTTCTCAATCTGCGTAGTCAACTTGGCCTCTTCTAGAATTATCCACCTGAAAATTGTCTCTTTTCACACATGGGGTGTGAAATCCAATTCTTTATTGATCCCTTTTCAAATTATAAGGGTTCCTTATTCAGATTTTATTATCAATGGGTTTCCTTACCCATTTGTTCTCCTCTTAAAGAAAAAACAAAATTTTTTAATGTTCCATAAAATTTTGGAACATTACACTAGACACCATGCCTAAGTTTGAGCCTTTGAGATATATTTTTAGCCTAGATTTCCAATAAAACCACGATTCTCATTCTTCTATACCACTGTCTTTGACCACTCCCTTGAGTACTCTGGAGACTGATACTACTCTTTTTGAGATTAGCCCTGGTAATTCCTTGCATATCAGTTTAGATTTAGACCCATCTCAGCAAGAGCAGCTTGTGAATTTATTTCAAAAATATCTTAGTGCATGTGCTTGGGGCTATGAAGACATGAAGGGTATCCCTCCTGAAACTTTCACACACCATATCTATATTCAGAAGGAACCTGAACTGTCCCACAACCCCAAAGATGAATGAATCCAACTCTAAGAGATGTCGTGAAGGAAGAAATACAGAAACTCTTAGATGTTGGTTTTATCTATCCTATTTCTGATAGTCAGTGGGTCTCTCCATTAGTGCTAGTACCTAAGAAATATGGAAGATGGCATATTTGTATTGATTATCATGAATTAAACAAAGTCACTCTCAAAGATTACTTCCCTCTCCCTTTCATTAACCAGGTGCTTGATACCCTTGCAGGAAAGAAATATTTCTCCTTTTTGGATGGTTTCAGTGGCTATAACTAGATACAAATTTCACCCGAAGATTAGGATAAAACTACCTTTACATGTCCATGGGGGACATTCGCTTACAAAGTGCTTCCCTTTGGTTTATGTAATGCCCTGGTTACCTTTCAAAGGGCAGTCTTGGCTATTTTTATTGATCTTGAATTTGTAGAAAATTATATGGATGCCTTTTCTGTGTTTGGTAATTCTTTTTAGGAAGCTCTCGAAAATTTGGAGAAAGTACTTCTTCATTGTCAAGAATCCCACCTTGCTTTGAGTGACAAGAAATGCAGATTAATGTGCAAAGCAGGAGTGGTACTTGGCCATCTGATTTCTGACAAAGGTATCTAGGTTTATCCGACAAAAATCAAAATCATTCTGCATCTTCCTGCACCCAAAACTCAAAGGGATGTAAGAGGTTTTTTAGGAAATGTTGGTTACAATAGAAGATTCATTGAAATTTTTTCTAAGATAGCTGCTCCTCTTTTTCTAATTTTAGCTAAGGATAGTGAGTTTTCTTGGTCCACATCTTGCCAACAGTCTTTTAAAACATTAAAGGAAAAGTTGGTATAGGCGCCAGTTTTGAGAGGTCCAAACTGGTCCCTTCCCTTTCACATTTCCTCTGATGCTTCAGATCTAGCTGAGGGCGCAGCTTTGGGACAAGAGGAAGACAAGAAATCCTATGTTATTTATTATATTAGTAAGAAATTTTCTTCCACTGAATTAAACTATACAATTATAGAGAAAGAGTTTTTAGTTGTAATCTTTGCAATTAATAAGTTTAGACACTATATCACAGGATATGAAGTATTTGTTCATACTGATCATTCCACAATTAAATATATGATGAACAAACCATTGACTAGCAGTAGAGTGACTAGGTGGTTGCTATTGTTGTAGGAGTTCAATATTACTATTGTTGATAGACAAGGAAAATCTAATGTTGTAGCAGACTTTCTTTCTAGACTAGATAATCCTGGTGAAGTAACTCCTATTAATGATGATTTTCCAGATGAAAATATTTTTTCTGTGTCTACAAAATCTCCGTGGTTTGCTGATATCGCTAATTATTTGGTTGCTGGAAAAACACCACCTCACTTTCCCGCCCGTGAAAAGAGGAACATTATTCAAAAAAGTGTTGCATACTCCTGGATTCAAGGAGACCTGTTTTACACTAGTACAGACTTGATTATCCGCAGATGTGTAAGAGAGGAGGAAGTGTTTGACATATTGAAATCTGCTCATGATGAACCTTGTGGAGGCCACTTCACTGATAAGCAAACTGCATATAAAATATTACATTCTGGCTACTTTTGGCCTTCCTTGTTTAAGGATGCCAAGCAGTATGTCAGGCGATGTGATAGTTGTCAATGAATGGGCCAACCTAATCAAACTAATGAAATTCCTTTATGCCCTCAAGTTATGATTGAGCCATTTGAAAAATGGGCTATTGATTTTGTAGGGCCGATAAATCAAAAATCACTAAGTAAGAAGCATATTTTGGTTTGTACAGATTTTTTTACAAAATGGGTAGAAGCTAAAGCTGTTTCTTTTGCTACGAAAAAGTTGTTGTTGATTTTATCTTTTCTGAAATTTTTACTAGATTTGGTGTGCCTAGAGAAATTGTTTCTGACAATGGTCCGTAGTTTATTTCTAATCTGGTACAGGGAGTGATGGAGCAATACAAGATCCAACACCGGAAATCTACACCATATCACCCGCAAGCAAATGGCCAAGTGGAATCTACAAACAAGGTGATCGAGTCCATTCTTACACAGACAGTGAATATGCGTCGAAAATATTGGGCTGAAATATTACCAAAAGCTTTGTGGGCATAAAGAATCACTTGGAGAAATAGTATGGGGCACACACCATATGAGCTGGTATACAAAAAACAAGTTCTGTTACCAATTGAATTCCAGATGAAAAATTTTAGAACTACAGTTCAGTTAGGGCTCAATCTCTCTGAGGCACAAAAAAAAATTCTTCTTCAGTTAAATGAGTTATATGAATTTCGTAGAGATGTTGTTCAACAAAAAATATTAATCCAACAGCAACGGAAAAGGTGGCATGACAAGCCCATTCAAAAAAAGCAGTTCCAACCAGGTGATTGGGTACTCCTTTATGATTCTAGATTTAAATTTTTTAAAGAAAAATTCCATACACGTTGGATGGGACCATATGAAGTAATCTGAGTATTTGAGAATGGAGCAGTAGATTTCAAAACTATTGATGGACAGGATACAATATTCTTGGTAAATGGACACAAATTAAAGAAATATCTTCAACCACTTGCCAAGAAAGATTTTACACAGCAAGTTCAACAACAATTTGGAACGGTAGTGGTAAATGGTAATACCAACCTCTTGAAAATTTGAATCCCTCTTCTTCAAGAAAAAAATTAACAAAAATAAAAAAATTAAAGAAAAAATAATTTCCTGTAATTATGAAAATCAGTCCGCTGACATGATTGCAGAAGGATCAACCTGAAAACCAGCTTGCTAGTGGGAAGATCAAAAATTTCTAATAAAAAGATAATGTTGCTTGATCTTTAGATATGCTAGTAACCACCGAAGTAAAATAAGGGTTCAATAGAGCCAACCTTTATACAATTGGGGAAATTAGCATGGATATTTTTTTTCCAAGTAATGCTTAATTCTTACTGCAGTTATTTTTCTTGCACCGGTGTAGGCAGACCTTCCAGAAAATTTTCTGCCTTTCTTCATATCTCATTTCGTAATTTTCCCTCAGCCTTCTTCTCGAAATCCTAGTATAATTAACCTTCCCATATTCTTCTAAATTCACCCTATCTGCTTCGAAGAAATTCCACTTTAATCCTTTCTTTTTTTTTTCCCTATCCCACTTCTATTTTCCCTCTTTTGGTACTTTCCTAGAATCCATGTGACAAAATTCCTTCCCATTCTAATATTTTCTTTTCCCACTCCTTTGTCCCCTCATGAGTTTATTGCAGGATCTTGCATACAAAGAGCAGAAGGATGTGCTCTGAAACATCAAGAAAGGGCGAAGAAAAATTCAGAATAAGTTGAGGAAATCATGTGAAATCCAGCCTATATTTTAATTTTCTTTCTTAATATTATGCTTGCACTAGTGTAAGCATGTTGTCCTATATGATAAGATGAGTAGAGAAATACCAGCAGAAGGACATGATTTAAGCGGCGCAAATATTAGTACAAGCATGCACCTCATTAGAAACATAGCACAAGTTATCATAAGACATAAGAAAGTGATCATGATGAAAAGTTATATGATGTTTTTCATATGATTGACAAGTATTTACGCTATTATATTACCTAGGAGGAAATCAGTCAAAAGTACAAAGTTCATTAAGTAGAAATCATGATCTTTTTAATGAGTGCTAAGTTCCTTTTTTTGTAATTATGAAGAAATGTAAGAATCGTGTTAATCGTTGTTTGCATATAATCTACCCCGCTCTGCAATAATTTGAAATTTCATTCACTCATAACTCCCCCCGCTCCTACACGTCCCTTCATCATGATTATTACTGCACTTAACCATTAAACCACCATCGCGCGTACCAATTAAGCCTGACCGGAAATGATGATCATTTATGGAAAATGAATCAAAGATATGGTTAGATATTTATGTATGAAAGCCGATTCCCTAGTATTGCATGCAAGCCTTGGAACTTATTGTTCATAGCCAATAGCAGCAATGCCACCCATCCAAATGAGCCCCTGTCTCTTAGCAAGATTGAGCAAACTGTCGAATTTTGCAACAGTCGGAATTTCTACGGTTCTTGCAGAATTTTGATGGGTATGACAGGGAGGTCGCCCTACAATTTGCAAGAATCTTTAAGAAAGGCCAAGTGAGAATTGGATCACTCGAATTCAAAGTCACGAAGAAATTTGTAGCAGTAGAAACGGGCTTGGAGAATACGGGAGTAGAGTGGTTCAAGAACCAGAAGCTTGAAAGAAAATGCTGGCAGTGTTTTGTCAAGGATAAGAAGATGGGGGTAAATTGAAAATGCAGAGTCCCACGCAAAGCCCTGCTGGGTCAATGGCAGGATCTCCTATTTTTTTTGCAGAAATTTGTGACCTGTGAAGGGAGGTACACCTGTACCCTGGTGTATCATTTTAGACTGTTGCAACATTTTGGAGGCCGGCACATTCGTTGGAGGATGAACTTCCCCTAATTTTTGCTCAAAAGCTTGGAGAAAATGGCTAGAAGCGTATAGGATGGAAGGGAGGACCAGGCCGATACACGATTATACCATCACGGCCTGATAAAAATCCTAGTCTTAAAACAGTTGGAGAGAAAAGGTATGACAAGGGAAGAGTTGTTGAAATAGCTACACGGGAAGCCAGCCGAGGGAAAGAAGATGAAGACTCCTACCAGTACAAGTAAGGGTATGAATAGAAGAAAAAAGGGAATTTCTTCTGGCACTAGTGTGAAAAGAAAGTGGTCAGAAAAAATTGATAGAAGAGAAGACCCTATCTTCCATTATCGAAACAGTTGGTGCACCTGTTGAAGAAACCCCTTGTACACATGCACAGGCCTCTGAAAATGATAGTCTGTAGGTCCTTGCAGACGTGGCGAATATTGCACAAGTTGGGGACAATACTCTGCTCGCACATTTTATCAAAATACCCCATAAGAAGAGTAAAATCGCCGATGTAGGTAAGAAACCACAACCCCCACAGTGTATGGAATCCCATTCTGCACCAGTACAAGGAGAACCCATAGAAGAAGAGAAACTGGATGAAGAGGAACTGGAAGAAGAAGAAGAGGCAGAAGAACCCATAGAAGAAGAGGAACTGGATGAAGAGGAACCAAAAGAAGAAGAAGAGGTAGAAGAACCCACAGAAGAAGAGGAACTAGATGAAGATGAATCAGAGCAGAAGGAAGGAGACCTGGAAAAAGAGGAACCGCGGGTAGAAGAGTTCCTTAACGCGACCATGGCAGATATAGAAGTCCCGGAGCCAGTGATAGCCCCTGCTGAGATAGACGGAGGAAAAGAATTGGTGACTCCTGCTGCTCGCATAGAAGAATTAGAACTCCAAGTGCAAAATTTGGAGCAGCTTGTGACTAAAACACAAGAGGAGAAAGAACAAATTAGAGAAGAATTGATGGTAGAGCTCAAACAAAATAAAATCGAGGTTAAAGTATGGAAATATCGGGTTGGATGATGTTTCAGGCAGTTGAGGAAGGTAGCAAAGAAGTTAAGGCGCATCAATAGGAATAAGGCTGAAACAGTGCAGCCTGAGGACAACATGCCGGAACATGACTAAGTAGGAGTATTCAAAATTTTTGTTTTTTGCAGAGGTAAAAAGTTGTGTGAGGATACAAAATAGTTTAGGGATAGGAGGATGTTGGTCCTCTAGTTTGCACCTTTTTTTTACCATTTTTCCCTTTCCAAATCGTAATCATTTACCCTATTTTACCTATTTGATGCGCCCTTATCCTACACTAGTGCGAGAATGATGACACATTTTGCATTAACTTCATATTTTACATATTTTAACTTAACTTAGCATTTATTAACTATTTATTATGTGATTTTATACCTAGAATTACTTTTGTAACTCATCGTTCCCTCCTATATTATTTAATATTTAAATGCTTATCTTGACCGCTGATTTTTAGTGCAGAACAGATTTTGCACCAAGGCTAGCACCACAAATCTTGGCAGCAAATCTGGATCTCTTTGATCGCTGCCTAATTTTGTACCACCATATCTGAAGGCAGTCGAGTCCCACTGATAACAAAAATTCAATCTGGAGTAGTGGAGATCAGACTTAGGAGGAACAAACAACTAGAGATAGCCATGAACCGTTTTGTTAGAACGTTATATTTTGAAGGCCGAAAGCTTATTCTGCAATCGGTTATCTAATTTTTTGTACCGATTTCTGCAATTGGCTATGTAATGGTTAAATGATCCTTTTGGTCTGTGACCAAAAGGATCTATATAAGGAGAAATGTAAATAGGACAAGTTGTTCAATTTTGGATAGAATTGAATAGATCAGAGAATAGAGCCAGTGAGGGGGTAATAAGCCTGTCTTTTTGTTATCGCCCAAATCTGGGTTGGATATGTAATCACGCATGTATTTTCTTTGAGGATTTAACAAGAAGAGCTCCGCCTTATGCTTCATGGATTTTATCTCTTCATGTTTAAGCAGTTGATGAGTTGATTCAATACTGAGTAGCATTTCCATTTGAAAGGGAGATGCGTTGGTTGGCCAAGGCCCAGCCAACCTAGCACGTTCTCCCTCCTTTCTATTCTTGCAATTTATGTCTACTAAGGGTGATTTAATTTACAACATTTGAATTTATGTTTGAGTGAAAGCAGATCTGCAGTGTGAAGTAGTTAAATTTCCTTTTCTGCATCTAAATTTAAATTTGCTTTCTCCGCCTGGTTCGAACAGGATAAATTACCCGCACCAGTGCATGTTGGTGTGCTATTCACTTTCTGCACGTTTGATTTATTCTCTTCGCCTGGTGAAAGCAGGAGAACCTTTTTTGCACCAGTGCTGGATAGTGTGATGCAACAAATCTCTTTAAGTTACTTCTAACAACATTCTTGCTTTCAGTTACATAAAAATATTGTTTCCTTATTCTCTACAAATATTCATCTTTCTGATAAGAAATTTGGTTTCATAAACACTTGCAGTAATTAATCATTGATTTCAAGGACTAAAAGTTAAAGTGTAAGAATCTTAGATCAGGTACAAGAACTAGTTTCTTGGTACCAGATCTGAGTGTGGTGGACTTGAGAAAGTCCAGGGCCCTTGCACGAAGAAAATCATTTTTAGTACGGACAGTACTTTACACCTTCTGCATAGATCGTTGTTCCTGCACTAGTGCAAGATTGATTCTTGAGGGAAGGATATCTTTGCATGAGAATTTTTGAAAGGGCCCATCTGTTGAAGACTGCTAAGGTGTATTTGCTAAATTAAACACATTCTTAGTAGATGATCAATATCCCGCTAGAGTAATTGCCTTCTTTTTATTTCTGAATCTCTCCTGCAAGTAAATTTCTTTTTTTTTCTGGCCTTAGATTTTTTGGATGGTTTGAGTTGCCTTTTTCTCTAAAGTTTGATTCTGCAATCTTTCCTTTAAAAAGTAGGAGTTGATATTAGAAATATTCATACCATATTTGGCATTGCCTGTGCTTTGTCTCTAAGTTTATGAATCCTTGGGGTTGACAATTTAAGTGTTGAGGACTTTACTTAAGTGTAATTCCTACACACAACAAATATTAAGCTGCTGGAAGTGAAAAGCTGCAAGAATTGATGGTGCGGGTCCAAATGGAATAGTGGGTGGCCACCGATATCCACCTGGATCACATCCTTCACTGATGGTTATATCAGGACCTCATTATTTTAATAATCCTTCTGAATATGATCGAGTTCATTCTCCTTTACAAGATTCTCACCCTGTTTCCATGCCTTTAATTCAAAAATTGTCTTCTCAAAAATTCCAGGGTTTTCAAGAGCATGGTTTTGAATTTCATGATCCAATCTATGATCAATTGGAAGCCTCATACTTAGCAAGCCCTTATGCTAACAACAAGCTTCTATATTTCTTGATTTTTTTCTAAGAAATATAGTATAGATGAAGGTGCATTCACAAGGAATCTTCAAGGTTTGTTTGATTATTCTTGTAACAACCCTAGTTTAAAGTTCATGTAATAAAGGATAATAAAGGAAAAATAAGTCCAAGGTCACGAGACACATATTCAACATTGAATGTTGAGCAAGCACTATAGTGGGCATCACTTGTGGTTTATTATGGCTATGGAAATTGGAAAAGAAAAAGAGGCATTTATTTGCATTTAATTATGAGAAATAAGGAAAATGGGAGAAAAGGAAGGTGAAGAGACATCGATTTTCATGCTTAAGTGTAATATTCCCAAATGGGACAACAACAATATATTAACACAAAACTGGAAATAACAGTGTAAATAAACACATCAATAAGGGAGACAAGTATGGAGCCATAACATTATGTATAATAACATCAAATCAATACAAAATAGTGAGGCACAAGTCATATGATATGAGGAAACAAGTTTCCCATACACAATCACTCCCAAAAGTGAGATGTTACTGTTGGGTCTCAATCTAGTCTCCTAAACTGAGCTCATTTAATTGTCAACCAGGATTTGTAAACTGCTGAAGTGAAGTGTACCATATGTACGTAGGTTCTTGTTTCCTAATGCATTGTATGTGGTGTTTTGTGATGTTTTTGGTCTTTTGTGATGATTTATGATGTTTTTGGTCTTTTGGTGATTTTTATGTTCACAATGGAAATGTCTAGAAACTAATGGAAAGAAGTTGGTGGTCAAAACAGAGTTAAATCTAATGTGTGGAATGGAAAATGCAATTGGAAACACTGAAGCAGAATCTAAACTATGACTAAATAAAAGAAAAAGCTTGATAATGACTTTTTAAACAAATGACACAAACTAATCTTGAGAAATGATCACTAAATATGCAAATCCTCTAACTAAACAGTTAAACACTAATGATGCAATACTCTGTCCTAAGCTCTTTTATTCTATGATTAATTCCTAGTTCTATTCCGCAATTTAATTGAATGTCACAGAACTTATACTCAAGAAGTTATTGGTTTCTTGTTCAAAATAGTTCTTTTGAGGAAGAGCTCTGTTTATAAAATGATGAGGAGATTGCAGAGAGATTTCAGACCTTATAGTGATGTTGTCTTCTGTTCCTATGGCTATGGATCAGTTGTAGTTTTTAGAACAAGAAGATGTTGTGAATAATGAAGGCTGTCTTGCTAATCCTAACAACTAGAGTAATCTATTGTGCAATGGATGACAATTTGAATATGAGATGCAAGTGCAATGAGTTAATCTAAGAATGAACCTAAGATGCCACTAAACTAGAACAATGATGAACTATAAGTCATCATCAAACTTGAAACAAAGTAACTGAACATGAATTAAATGCAATGAAACTCCGGAGTTGTTCTAACTATACTAACATGCATTAATATATGAAGTTACACAATCTGTTTGTTCATCATTAGTGATATTTTGGAAGAGTTCCTTCTTTTGGAAGAGGTAGAACAATTCTGACTGTGTACTTGTATGCAATTGAAAGCAAATGAACTGAAAGCAAATGAAAAACTAAGTTATCACATCCATACCCTACTCGTCATTATGATGTTTTGGGCAAGCGTTTAAGAGCAAGGACAGGGATGATACTTAGTACAAACACACAACTAAATCATTCATTATCACAGTTATGTCTTGAACTTCTTAAGGATGTCTTGGAAGAGTTTCTTCTTGTGGAAGAGTGATTAGAACAAGTGTAACTTATGATAGTGAATAGCAAAAACTACAACTAACTCCTACAGTACTATAGCTATTCATCATTCATCATTATAATCTGTTGGAAGAGTACCTTCTTGTGGAAGAGCTAGAATGAATATAACTACAGTAACTAGTTAAAACAACTATAAATTCAACTCCTAATTCTACAATACCATAGTCATTCAACATTCATCATTTTAATCTGTTGGAAGAGTGTCTTCTTATGGAAGAGCTAGAATGAATACGACTATAGTAGCTAAAACAAAACAACTACCAATTCAAATGCAAAACGTAAAGGCAGCTAGGAAAACTTATCTAATTTACGCAAAAGAAATCCGTGCAAGAGGCAGGGGCCCTCTACCACTTGACGGCATTCAACTCCAAATTAAATCACGCCTTCAAAATAATTGTGTCTGCTCCATTAACGATGCAATAGTTTGAACCTAACACTCTGTGTCTTCAAGGACGTAACACAGAGTTTAAACAAAATCTAGCAACAAATCTAACATAAAATCTCTAACTAAGCTCTCGGTCTACTCAAGAGTTTATAAAGCAAATGCAAGTAACAATAATTACAAAAATTTAGGAATAATTTCTTTCCTTATCCGAATCATATTAGGAGTCTTTGAGGTGGCTACGTGAAGAAGAAAAGACATCTGGACTGAGACAGTCCTAGTAGGAGTCTTCCTTCATAAATGTGTTCCCACGTGCATAACCGTACCCAGAATCCATTTCTTCCTCCATGATGAGCAACGAACCATGTAGACAGGTCGTGGATCATGCCCATATGCGGTTTTTCTCAAGAGGCCACCTGGAACATACTCAAACATGAAGGTAGCTGCAGAATCGCCGGTTAGCTACGGAATGTCTGCATTCTGCAGCTAGTTCCGGTCAAAATGCTTAACAATGGCAAAAATCACAAAATTCAACAAGTCAGTCATGTAAATCATTCTAGAAGTAATTTTAACCATATTTATTGATCAATTGGGTTTAAGATAGAAATTGACAAGGGAAAATGAGGTAAAATGAGGTGAAGGAAAGCACAATTTTGAGGCTCAACATACCCCCACTGCTGTCTCTTTGCATGTCCTCATGCAAGTTATCCTATGAATTCAGAGGCTTCTGCAAGGACATCTAATCCCCTTCTTCTCCTTTGTCTGGAAGCTAGAGGTCTTCTGGTTTTCCTGATAACAAGTTTGAACCTGAGGTTGGTGAGTGCCCTGATCAGTTTTTTGTTCCTTGTCTTCAACTTCTCATTGGTCCTCTCCACTTTGTCTATATGCAGGGATAAGGTTGAGTTCATATCAGTCTTGAGCTTGATTTGATCTTTGAGAATTTCATTCTCATTTTTGATGTGTCTATTCAGCAATTCCAACTCATATCTATCCCTTCTTAATATATCAATTTCAGACAGTGGAGGACTGGGGGTTCTTTCTCTGCTTTCTGAAGCTGTCCTCTCTAAGGTTTCCACATAGTCATAAATTTCCTGTTGAGCAGGATCAATTTCAGGGGTTCCTTCATAAAAATCCTCTTCATCATCCTCTTCAATGGGTGTTTCTTCATCTTCTATGTTGATTACCCCCGTTTGTTTGATTGGTGTTTTCTTCAGTTTTCCCTTTAATCTGTGGATTCTCCTAAGCTGAGAGGATCCCTCTCCTTTCTCTGTGGCAGATTCCTTGATTATCTTTTCTTCCTTAAGTTGCCTCTTGATTCGAGTCAACTTCTCCAAAATGATTTCCTCACTGCTCTCTTGGACTGGTTTGTCAATTTCAACTTTTGAAGCCCTCCATTTCCTACTTCTCTTTTTAGGCTGTGGTTCAGGTGATGGTTCTTTTGCTTCTTCAAAATGATTTCTTATTAAGAAATCATCCCATGTATCATTTGTTTTAGCTAGATGATGCTCAATCAAAATTTTGACCAAACCATGATGATACAGGGTTGTCTCTAAAAATTGAATTCTTCTCTGAACACAGGAAGCCATTTTCTTCAGACTTTGATGCAAGAAATATGGTATATTTAAATCTTTTCCCAGAAAATGCATCATTAGTCTAATGTGGTAGACATAAAATGTCCCATATCTACCCTCACATGTAACAATTTTTTGTAAAAGAAGTAGTATGTTTCTCCATTTGCTTTTCAATGCAGTACTGGGAATTCCTTTCTTGAATACACTAACATCCATATTTGGTGATTTTAAAATTTGTTTCCAGGAGTCATTGTGGAATTCCCTATTTTTAAACCATCTCTCTTCAGTTCTGGACAATCCTGTAGCCTCTGCAATAAAAACTTCAGTGACAGTAAACTTGACATCACCTACTTCAACTTCGGTTCCTTGAAATGATCTGGAAAATGTTTTAGTGACTTCCTTATGGAAGCCATTAAATTTTTCCAAAAATTGAAGCCATCCTATTTGTTGTAACATTTCCTTGCATTGTGGGTAACCTTCTAAATATTTTTAACCCACAGGTTCAGTCCTTACAATTAAACCCATGATTTTTCAATATCAAATTAACACTCTTCTACCCACAAAACAATGACTTTCACTTTCGGATTGAAATGGCTTCAAGCTTTAAATGAAAATGGCTCCAAACTTCATAATGACATACCTCTGATTGATAATGAAAAATGCCTTCGAAACCTTGAACTGATATGCTTCTGTTGACAATTGAATTTTGAAGTGATTTGCTTCTGTTTGATAATGAAAGCAGTTTCAAATTTCGAGCTGAAATGTCTTTGATTGAAAATGGCAGATGGCTTCAAATTTCTTTTTGTGCAATACCTCTAGCTCTTAGTAGAAAAAGACTTCAAATTCAACGCTGCAACATCTCTGTCTCTGGTAACAACAGTCTTCAAACTGCAACACCTCTGTCTCTGGTAACAAAAGTCTTCACATTCAATCACTACAACACCTCTGTCTCCGGTAGCAAAAGACTTTAATTTTAACACCTCTGTCTTTTGGTAACAAAAGACTTCAAACTCACACTGCTACAATTCTGTGTTGATAGTGAAAATGCTTCAAACTCCGTTCACAGTGGTATTTTATCTGCCCACGGGATCAAGTGGCTTCAAGTCCTCACACTGTTACACTTCCAAATTTACCCTTCTACTCTGCTCTGCGTTTACAATGCTCAATGCTATTCAAATTGATATCCTTTGGCTCTGCTTTCGGTGATAATAATATCTCCGTCTTCGGAATGGAATGCTGGCTACGGAATGAAGTTATGGCAGTGGTCTCGGAATGGAGTAGTGGAGTGAGGTGGAAGGATTGTATTAATGATTGAAGGGACGGTGGAGGATTTTACGACGGCAGAGGAAATCAATCATTGAATGATTTGGTTATGAGACGTGGAAAATTCAAACACCTCGGCCAATTAACCGCTTAGATGCTATCGGATATGAAATTTGAAATGGAAGATTTTAATACAAAGTCTGTAGAGGGTTTGTTGGTGTTTGATCAATAAAAACAATTAAAACAACCTTTTTGAATAATCCACAACTAAACTATGCTAAACTTTTATGAAATGCCATCGTAATTTAAATTTGTTACCTCTGCCTTTTATTTGATTTTTGTAGCCTTTGTCTTCTCTGCTCATCTCTGGAGGAGTCTTCATAATTTTCTTGATGTTTTTGATTCATGAATACACTGGGTCACTTTTTTGTAATTCTGATGTCTGCTGATTGATGCCTTCAGGGTTTGTAGCTGCGGAAAGACTGTCGGGCTGCAGAAAGGCTGATCAGCTGCAGAATGTCCACTGAGCTGCAGAATGTTCCTGTAGAACACTTTAATCATGAAAATGGAATGTTTTTGGAGTATGGGTGAAATGTTATGTGGTATGAATGAAAATGGATGATGGATTATGATATGTATGAAGTGAATAATGGAATGGAATGGATTCAGTTCATGAAATGAAGGAACATAATGGCTGTATTGCAATTCATGACATATTTTATTCACTTAAAGCAGGATATCAAATTTTTGTATTTTGACATGAAAATGAAATGAATGGAAGATGGAGTGAGATGAATGAGATGTGAAATGGAGTGAAATGTGAATGATGGATGAGATGGAGTGAGATGAAATGAATCATAAGCACTATGGAACTGTACTTATGATTTTTATAACAGCTGCTTATAAAAACAAAAATGGGAAAAGTTAGAGTGTCAGAGAGACTCTGATTTTCACCCTATCTTTTCTGTATAAACATGCCAATCAATGATTGGTTTTCATGTTTATACCTTTTTTCTTTCTTTCTTTCTTTTTTTTTTTCAATTTTTTTAATTTAGAAGAGAAATGCTTCAGAAAATTTAATCAAGTTGATGAAGAAGAGAGACTCTTCTTCATTAACTTCACATCATTGTCTTCTTGGAACTTCTTGACAAACTCTTCTCTTGAGAGTGGCTTGTGGTATAGCTTCAGTCTATGACCATTCACAAAAAAAGTGACCTCCTCTTCATCTATAGTTCTGATTTTTACTGCCCCATTATCAAAAATTCGAACAATTTCATATGGCCCAAGCCAATGTGTCTGAAATTTCCCTTGAAAATCCTTGAATTTTGAATCAAACAAAAGAGCCCAGTCACCCTCTTTAAATTTCTTCTCCTTGATGTACTTGTCATGCCATCTAGCCCTTTGTTGTTGGACTAGACTTGTTTTCTGAACTGCATCTTGTCTGATCTCATCCAATTCATTAATTTGCTCCAGTCTATGCTTTTGTGCCTCCGTTAGATCAAGTCCTAGCTGAACCGCCATCTTGAATGTTTGAATTTGGAACTCTATAGGAAACAAAACTTGCTTCCCATAAACAAGCTCATAAGGAGTATGGCCTGTTGTGTTTCTCCATGTAGTTCTATAGGCCCACAAGGCTTCAGGAAGCCTATCTACCCAATCTCTTCTATGTAGATGAACAGTCTTTGTTAGGATTCCTTCAATGACTTTATTAGTAGATTCCACTTGACCATTTGCTTGTGGATGATAAGGAGTAGATGTTCTATGTCTGATTTTGTAATTCTCCATCATTTGCTCCACTAGCCTTGATGTAAATTGAGCTCCTTGATCTGTAACAATTTCCCTTGGGACACCAAAACGAGTAAAAATATCCTCAAAAAGCAAAGTAATTACAAATGATTCATTAGCAACAAGTAATGGTTTAGCTTCTACCCACTTAGTAACATAATCAGTGCAAACTAATATATATTTCTTTTGTCTTGATGGAGGACTAATAGGTCCTACAAAATCCAAAGCCCATTTTTCAAAAGGTTCAATGTGTACCTGAGGTTGTAATGGCATTTCACCTGAAGGAGAAGGTTTCCCTACCCTTTGACAACTGTCACACCTTTTGACATACTCCCTTGCATCTTTAAACAAAGATGGCCAATAATATCCTAAGTTAAGGATCTTATAGGCTGTCCTCTTATCTGCAAAGTGTTCGCCACAAGGTTCATCATGACATGCCTTGAGAATTTCAGGCATCTCATCTTCACGAACACACCTTCTAATAATCAAATCTGGACCTGTCTTGTACAACTCATTAGTGACCCATGAATATCTTGCACTATCATTAATGATTTTTCTTTTATCCCTTGCATTCATAATTGAAGGAAATTTTCCTGAAACTAAATAATTAGCAATATCGGCAAACCATGGAGTTTGAGTAGAAACTGCAAAAAGATATTCATCAGGAAATTGATCTTCAACCGGAGTGTCATCTTTGATATTTTGAATTCTAGACAGGAAGTCAGCCACAGTGTTTTGTTTTCCAGGCCTATCTAGAATAGTAATGTTGAATTCTTGCAATAATAACAACCATCTTATAACTATACCATTAGTGATTGATTTATTCATTAAATATCTAATGGCAGAATGATCAGTGTGAATAAAAGTTTCATAGCCTGTTATATAGTGTCTAAATTTGTTAATGGCATGAACAACGGCTAAAAACTCTTTTTCAGTTACAGTATAGTTTAACTCTGCAGGAGTCAAATTTTTACTGATATAATAGATGGCATAGGGAATTAAATCTTTCTGTCCCAATACTGCTCCTAAAGCTATATCGGAAGCATCTGTCGAGATATGAAAAGGTAACTTCCAGTTAGGTCCCCTTAATATAGGTGCTTCAGAAATTTTGGTTTTCAAGGTTTCAAAAACTAACTGGCAATCAGAAGTCCACTTAAATTCACAATCTTTGGTGAGTAATTTGAAGAGAGGAGATGCTATTTTGGTGAAGTTTTCTATATATCTCCGATAATACCCTGTAAATCCTAAAAAACTTCTAACATCTCTTTGACAACTTGGAATGGATAGGTTAGAAATGACTTCAACTTTTGCCTCATCAACTCTAATCCCATCACCTCAAATGTGGTGCCCTAAAACAATACCTTCAGTGAACATCATAAAACATTTTTCATGACTAAGAGAAAGGTTTGCTTCTTGACATCTTTTTAAGACCTTTTCCAAGTTTTCTAAAGCCTCTTCAAATGTATCCCCATAAACTGTAAAATCATCCATGTACACCTCTACACAGTCATGTATCAGATCGGAAAAAATTCCTAATACTGCCCTTTGGAATGTTGCAGGTGCATTGCATAACCCAAATGGCAATACTCGGTAGGCATAGGTACCCCAAGGACAAGTAAATGTGGTTTTATCTTGGTCTTAAAGTGCTACTTGGATTTGATTGTAACCACTAAACCCATCTAGGAATGAAAAGTACTTTTTGCCAGCTAATGTGTCTAATACTTGATCTATGAAAGGTAAGGGAAAATGGTCTTTAAGAGTAGCTTTATTCAGTTCTCGGTAGTCAACACACACCCTCCATTTTCCATTTTTCTTAGGCACAATCACTAAAGGAGAAACCCACTGACTATCTGAAATAGGATAGATGAAGTTAACATTTAGCAATTTTTGCAGTTCTTCCTTGACAATTTCCCTAAGATTTGGATTCATCCGTCTTTGAGGCTTTCTGATTGGTTTGCAATTTGCCTCTATATAGATGTGATGAGTGCAAGTCTTGGGACTTATCCCTTTCATGTCAGTGTATTCCCATGCATATGCAGAAGAATGTCTCTGTAATAATTTGACTAACTTTTCTTGTTGAGATTTTTCTAGGTTTTTGTTTATGTTCAAGGTTTTGTCTGGAAAAATTTCACTTGTGGAGCTGCCAAATTTGTCCATAGAATGAAGAGACATCTGCCTAGATGACAAGAATTCAATATTGGATCCCTCTTGAAATGATTCATGTTTATGTTCTTGAGAGGATTCAAAATTTTCTAGAGTATTCAGAATTTGATTATCTTCACTAATTTCTGAAATTGTGAAGAGTGGTTGTAAATATTCTTCATCCTCTATCCATTGAGTGTCATCTAGTTCTGTAATTGTCCTAGCTGGAGGATATAAAGTGAATTTCTTTGTTGAACTACCATCATAAATATACATATCACCGGACCTACAACTAATAAAGGCATCAGATGTAGCCAACCAAGGTCTTCCTAGTATAACGGGATGGCCTCCTAGATTATTCTTGGGTGTTAGGATCATGAAATCCACAGGGTACTCCCAAGAGTCTAGGGACACTGGAATGTCTTCTATTACCCCATCTGGTCTGATCACAGATCTATCTGCTAGTTGTAATAGTGTGGGTGTAAAGAGAAGATTAGGAAGTTTCGGTTTGTCCATGATTTGTCTACTCATGATATTTATTGCTGCTCCTAAGTCAATGAGTGTGTTTTGAATTTCAATTCCATTGATGTGAATTTTGACAACTGGATTTCCTGGGTCAAGGTACTTTGGAATAGTAATCTTACCCATCATAATGTCTGCTATTTGTCCTACCAGTTGATTTTTCTTGGTTTCTCTTATTCTTTTTCTTGTTGTCTTCATACTCAACTCCTTTATTGTTTTGGCTAAAATTGGGATTTCTTTGATGGCTTGCAATAATGGAATTTTAATGCAAACATTCCTCAATTCATCTAAGAAATCATAATTAGGCACCATTATTTGTTTTTCTATACCTTTATCAATTTGTAGTCTTTCCGGAAAGGGAGGTATAGAAGTAGATGTGGATGGTTGCTCTAATATTGGAGTTGGATTTATTGGATCTTTTTGTTTTAGTTTTTCAATGTTTTGGTCTTGAAAGGATGTATCTTCCTCAAGACTTTTATTAACCCGTAGGGAGTCTTCCTCAGAATTATCTTGTTCTTGTATGATCACAGAAGGTTTCCTCTTCTCAAGTATCCTTCCGGACCTAAGTTGAACATCACTAAGGTCTAGAGGAGTAATTAAATAAGTTGGAAATTGTTGTCCTTCTATCATGTATGTATTCTGAGGGTTCTTATTATTGGGGTTTGGTATGGGTTGAGCTGGCAATTGATTGGATTTTTGAGGGAATGGTAATGGAAGTGGTTGATTTTGATGTGTTTGGTTCTGATGATGTTGTTGAGGATTTTGTTGAAAATTTTGTTGAAGATTTTGAGGAAAATTTTGTTGAGGATTTTGAGGATACAAATGTGGATATGGTGGATAGGATGGTGGATACTGATAATATGGAGAGTATCTTCCATAGGGACCTTGTGATCCTTGTGCCCAAGCTTGAGATTGATTTTGAAATTGGGGCCAGGGTTGCTGCCAAGAATTCCAAGGTGGAGGTTGATTATCCATTTGATCATGGAATCCTTGTGTCTGGGGTCCCTGCCAAGGTTTTCTAGATACAAAGTTAAGAGATTCTGTGGAGTCTGTAGGAGTTTCTTCTTGAAAAAAAGCCTTGAGACCAGGAAGAGAAGGACAATTCTTGGTCTCATGTTTCTCAGAACAAATAACACAGGTTTCTACAACTTTTACATCTAGAGGACATTCTCTCAAGGCATGTTTCTTCCTACATTTGGGACAAAAGATTGCCAAAGCATCAGATTCGGCCTTTTTCTTGTTTTGTATCTTAAGGGTGTCTATTTGTTCACTAAGACTCCCTAAGATGTCAGATTTAAAATCATCAAGCATATGTCCTATTTCTGATCTACTTACTGTCCCAGAAGCAGATTTACTTGCCCTTGCAAGAGCAGGATCTCTTGGACCTTTAGTAGTTTTAGATTTCCCTCTGGAAAGGTTGATACATAACTCAGATATTTCAGGTAATGTGAGTTGTGATATATCCCCTTTTCCCATCATGTTATGGATATCCAACAATTCATCCCTAATTGTTTTCAACAAAAGAGCTTTTAAAGTGTCCTGATCTAGGTTTTCCATTTGTGCTCTTTTTATGTTGTATTTAAATCTTTCCAACAAATCTTCTAAGTTTTCATATTATTTTTGTAACATCTTGAACACTTCTTCCTTATGATTAACTGGCATACAATAATCCAAGTATCTTTCTAGAAATGCTTGTCTCATGTCTTCCCATGTTCTAATAGAACTACTGTTTAAACTCATAAACCACTTCAATGCTGCTCCCTTCAGAGTTGAAGGAAATAATTTCAATTTTTGAGCATCTTGTAGGTAGTCATAAGTCCTACACAGCACTTCAAATTCGAATAAGAAAGTTTCAGGATCTTCAGTTTTAAGTCCATAGAAGTTCGGAAGGACAGAAGGTGAAATTTTTTTCATGGTTGTATTGGTTTCTTCATCAAGTATAGGGAACCCAAAAGAGCTTCCTATTCTCCCTCTTCCTCCATCTGCACCTCTACCTCCTTCTCCTCTTCCTCCTTCTCCTCTACCTCTACCTCTACCTCCTCCAAATAATGTGTGTTCTCCATTAACAACTCCTCCTTCTCCTTCTTCTGCCATGGTTGACTCTCCTGTGGAAGTAGAAAGGTTTGTGTCCCTAACAGGAGTTTTTAGATCTTCTTCTATGGCAGGTTCAGTGGATGAAGTGGAAGGTTTCTTTGATGGAATAGGTGACCTTAGATCTTCTAGAAGTCCAGGATCAGTAAAGGATGGAAGATGGGTTTGAGTTGAAGGTGTACTAGTTCTGGATCTAGATGAAACAAGTGGTGTTCTAGAAATCAAACTTCTGCCTCTGTTGCTTATAAATCTTCCCCTTGAATCTCTCTCCCTACGCATAAAATTGTTTTTGGATGCTAAGAAACAAAGGTTACCTAGTTTTCACTTCCCCGGCAATGGCGCCAAAATGTTGGGTCTCAATCTAGTCTCCTAAACTGAGCTCATTTAATTGTCAACCAGGATTTGTAAACTGCTGAAGTGAAGTGTACCATATGTACCTAGGTGCTTGTTTCCTAATGCGTTGTATGTGGTGTTTTGTGATTTTTTTGGTCTTTTGTGATGATTTATGATGTTTTTGGTCTTTTGGTGATTTTTATGTTCACAATGGAAATGTCTAGAAAACTAATGGAAAGAAGTTGGTGGTCAAAACAGAGTTAAATCTAATGTGTGGAATGGCAAATGCAATTGGAAACACTGAAGCAGAATCTAAACTATGACTAAATAAAAGCAAAAGCTTGATAATGACTTTTTAAACAAATGACACAAACTAATCTTGAGAAATGATCACTAAATATGCAAATCCTCTAACTAAACAGTTAAACACTAATGATGCAATACTCTGTCCTAAGCTCTTTTATTTTATGATTAATTCCTAGTTCTATTCTGCAATTTAATTGAATGTCACAGAACCTATACTCAAAGAGTTATTGGTTTCTTGTTCAAAGTAGTTCTTTTGAGGAAGAGCTCTGTTTATAAAATGATGAGGAGATTGCAGAGAGATTTCAGACCTTATAGTGATGTTGTCTTCTGTTCCTATGGCTATGGATCAGTTGTAGTTTTTAGAACAAGAAGATGTTGTGAATAATGAAGGCTGTCTTGTTAATCCTAACAACTAGAGTAATCTATTGTGCAATGGATGACAATTTGAATATGAGATGCAAGTGCAATGAGTTAATCTAAGAATGAACCTAAGATGCCACTAAACTAGAACAATGCTGAACTATAAGTCATCATCAAACTTGAAACAAAGTAACTGAACATGAATTAAATGCAATGAAACTCCGGAGTTGTTCTAACTATACTAACATGCATTAATCTATGAAGTTACACAATCTGTTTGTTCATCATTAGTGATATTTTGGAAGAGTTCCTTCTTTTGGAAGAGGTAGAACAATTCTGACTGTGTACTTGTATGCGATTGAAAGCAAATGAACTGAAAGCAAATGAAAAACTAAGTTATCACATCCATACCCTACTCGTCATTATGATGTCTTGGGCAAGCGTTTAAGAGCAAGGACAGGGATGATACTTAGTACAAACACACAACTAAATCATTCATTATCACAGTCATGTCTTGAACTTCTTAAGGATGTCTTGGAAGAGTTTCTTCTTGTGGAGGAGTGATTAGAACAAGTGTAACTTATGATAGTGAATACAAAAAACTACAACTAACTCCTACAGTACTATAGCTATTCATCATTCATCATTATAATCTGTTGGAAGAGTGCCTTCTTGTGGAAGAGCTAGAATGAATATAACTACAGTAACTAGTTAAAACAACTATAAATTCAACTCCTAATTCTACAATACCATAGTCATTCAACATTCATCATTTTAATCTGTTGGAAGAGTGTCTTCTTGTGGAAGAGCTAGAATGAATACGACTACGGTAGCTAAAACAAAACAACTACCAATTCAAATGCAAAACGTAAAGGCAGCTAGGAAAACTTATCTAATTTACGCAAAAGAAATCCGTGCAAGAGGCAGGGGCCCTCTACCACTTGACGGCATTCAACTCCAAATTAAATCACGCCTTCAAAATAATTGTTTCTGCTCCATTAACGATGCAATAGTTTGAACATAACACTCTGTGTCTTCAAGGACGTAACACAGAGTTTAAACAAAATCTAGCAACAAATCTAACATAAAATCTCTAACTAAGCTCTCGGTCTACTCAAGAGTTTATAAAGCAAATGCAAGTAACAATAATTACAACAATTCAGGAATAATGTCTTTCCTTATCCAAATCATATTAGGAGTCTTTGAGGTGGCTACGTGAAGAAGAAAAGACATCTGGACTGAGACAGTCCTAGTAGGAGTCTTCCTTCATAAATGTGTTCCCACGTGCATAACCGTACCCAGAATCCATTTCTTCCTCCATGATGAGCAACGAACCATGTAGACAGGACGTGGATCATGCCCATATGCGGTTTTTTTCAAGAGGCCACCTGGAACATACTCAAACATGAAGGTAGTTGCAGAATCGCCGGTTAGCTACGGAATGTCTGCATTCTGCAGCTAGTTCCGGTCAAAATGCTTAACAATGGCAAAAATCACAAAATTCAACAAGTCAGTCATGTAAATCATTCTAGAAGTAATTTTAACTATATTTATTGATCAATTGGGTTTTAAAATAGAAATGGACAAGGGAAAATGAGGTAAAATGAGGTGAAGGAAAGAACAATTTTGAGGCTCAACAGTTGCTACAATACAAAATGTCAAAGAGCTACTACAACGTAGTCATAACATGCATAAATATAGTTGGAGATGGTACAATGATACAAATATAATGATATATGTGTCAATAGATGTCATACAAGCAGATCTAGGCCCTATATCACCTTTCCAAGATAATCCAAGAGGGTTTCCAGGAAATACACAAAATATACAAATGTGAGCTACAGCCCTAGGGCTGAAGATTTGTTGCAACAATAGAAATGAGAAGATATGGCTAAAGCTGATGTATAATCCTACAAATCTTCTCCAATAGATCCCCGGGATGAAATGATGTCCCCTTTACTGAAGAAATCACCTCCCAAATCAGACACTGCAACCACCCCTGCAACTCCTCCCTAAAATAATGCAGATCTAGATTGAAACTGTGTTGTAGGGGATAAAATCACCTTGGACTAATGCCAAATATGTTAATAAATCCCAAGGGGCTTCTTTACTGGCCTCCCAATTGAAGAAAACCTTCCTCCACTGTAAAACTAGCTCAGAAAGCACCTGATACATTCCTTCATTGCTGCAGCATGCAACACAGCACGCTCTAAGCAGAAAATCTGTTGTTGAAGAAAGTTGTAGCTTGGAAAAATGTTGGAATGTGGAAATATAGTGCAAATAATTCTCTTAAGTAGGCACTCAAAGTCCCCCAAAGATGAAGGTGGTATTCCCACTCGAGAATACCCTTTTGATAAACAACATTGCAATCTTAGCTAAACAATTGAAGAGAGCCTCAAGTCTTAACAGACCATGATCAAAATATTAATCCAATCATGCTCACAATGGCTTCCAACCCCTTCCTTATATTCTTGGTGAGCTTCCACACCTTGGGCTCCACTCATTAAAGCCACTACTTCCATGCATGTAATCTGCCTCCAAAAATGCATTGTCCATCAATGAATTCCACTCCTTCCATACGAGTGTTGTTTTATTTTGTCAAAGTTGACCTAGTCTACATGTTCCAAACCCTTTTCACACATAAGGGTCTTCAATCCAGTTTGTATATGTCCTCCATTCACATCAGGAGTGCCTTTATTCCTACTAAGGACATTTATGGGTCTCCATAGCCTCTTGTTCTTCAAACTAAGAAGAAAAATAAAAAATTAATATTCCAATTAGCTGTGTACTAATTTAGGAATATTACAATCCTCCCCTCCCAAGTGTTGCTTGTCCCCAAGAAATTGCAAGGAAATAACTAAAAAATGTGGGGAACCTCCATTCGCATATGGAGCTTCAATATCCAAGCTATCATCCATGCAAAATGAATCACCCTCTAGAATGATAATTCATATAAATACTCCTCCCATATTCTCATGAGAGGCACCTTCCAAGTGCTAAAGTTACCCAAATGGCTCATCCCATAAGGAAACAAGATATCTAATGTAGCAATCATGGATGGTTCAATGCTCTCCCTGAAATATGAAACATAAGTAATGTGGATAATATCATCTCTAATAAGAACATCCAATCTATGTGTCATCTCTCCAACCATGCCCACTGGGTTCGATCCCCAGTATGGTCGCCACTATGTTATCACTCAGATTTTCCTTGAAGTTGTTGGGAAGAGGAAAGGAGTCCAAGGTAACCAAAAACCAACTTTTAGGTACAGAATCTAGCCAGTATGTACCCAGAGAGGGCTCTCTCTTTAATTTTTAGCTTTTTTTTTAAATATATTAGGCTAGTTATGAAATTTTAGGAATTTTGATTGTGTTTGGGTGGTGGAATTCAATAGCAGAGGGGTAGGATTGAGTAGTTTAGGCCATTGGGCTAATGGAGTCAAAGAATATGGCTTAACTGGATTTAGTGTCTTAACAAGGGAGGTTTTCATAGGGCAAGGTAGTCAAATAGGGAACAAATAAAGATTTAAAATAAATGGAATGGACTCAAAAAGGGTGAAGGGAAATTAAGAATCCTTCAACCTATTCGAAAGAGGGAACTTGAATGATTATTAATAAAGGGTAATTAAGAATTATTTACCAAATAATTAGAATGAATAAATTAGAAAACAATAGCAATTAAGAATTCACTGCTCATACTAGTTCAGAGGAAAACATTAAGAATAACAACGATTGAAAACAGATTGCACTCAAGAACTTTCTGAACTATTCTTTTTCATTTATCATTCAGATACGAAACATAGATGGTATAATAAACAAGTAAAAAACTTTAAAACATAAGAGATAGAAGACTTATTGATCCGGTGTCTGACTCAAGAATCCTGTGAAAAGTCCTTTGCATCAATTCTTTATCCAGCTAGCCATACAAAATTTTTCCAACAGCACTTTATTCCAAAATAATCAGTATTACAGCAAAGTCTAAGAATCCACCCCCCTCAATACTCTAATTGAAGGAGTATTTATACAAAAAATTATAAAAAATATCTCCTAACAGAGTGAGATATATTTTAGGATGACTTATGAATAAGTTACAAGAAAATAGAGACAGATAGTCTCGTAGATAAGAGAAAAGGTAAATCGATGTTTTGTTGTTCCTATTTTTGTGAGTGTGTTGGAGGCAGGCCCTATGATTTGGCTTACTGCTATCTTCTTTGGTAACTTTGTGTTGGCTGCCCTGTTTTTACTGATACTCTTTACCTTTACTGATACACTTTGACCTGTTTGATCTCTGTTTATCCCTTTTACCATTAATTACTGTAGTAAATAACCAAAATTAATCCAAGGATATTTTTACAAAATTTCCAACATATCTTCCCACCATTATGCTTCTGGTATTCTGGTTCTTTGAAGCTTTCTAAGTATCTCATCAATTTATATGTATTTGAAAAAGGTAGGCTGAATTGGAAATAAGTGCTTTACCTCATGTTCGACATAGAACAAATTTTCCAGACTGTCATAAATAATTTTGCCTGTAAGCAACGCTTTTGCTGCTGATGAACTTCTCAATGGACTTGCTTGGTTGTCTGCATACTTATTCAATTTTTCAACATAGCTTTGATGACTCATTAGTTTATCATGAGTAACTAAAGGACTTGGAAACCCTTTACTCTGCAAAATATCAATTTTTTTCGTAAAAGCATTGATTTCTTCCTGCATATCATGGCATCTTCTTTCTAAGTTTTGCATCAGAGTTCTTTTAGTAAAACCTTTTTTACTTCCAAAATTGTCCCTATTCTATCTTGAATGCCCAGCTCTTCAAGCTGATATTTGTTCTTGGTATTTAAAAAATGTATGAGCTCGCTAGCTTCTTCAGGCATATTTCCTAATTCTGCCCTTGCCTTTTGAACTTCTTCTAGAGCTAGTTTAACTAAATCATTTTTCTCATAAATTATTTGGATTGATGGCCAAACACCATTTATTGATTGCGTGATGTTGGCCCAAAGAATTCCCTTGACTTCTTTCAAAGGTTTCTCAAATGTGAGATCCTTTTCTAATGCTTTCACCAAATTTTCTAACCTTTTGATCTCTCCTGTATTTTCTACAACATTTATCTTTGAAAAATCATACTTTTGTTCCAAGGTAGTAAATTGTTCCTTTACTTGTTGGAGTTCTGTAACTTGGAGCTTCAATTCTTCCATTGATTTTATTAGTTCCTCTGTGCTCAAATTGGCAGTGTTACCCTGTGTTAGTTATGTTGACTGCTTTTTTGTTGTTGTACCTATGACCACTTCTGCTGTGGTTGTTGGAATGTTTGATGCTAGTGTTGTCCCAAGTGTAGAAAGGACTGCTGTTGAGACTACAGGTATCACATCGGGAGGCTAAGAGGTCGACTCTCCCTGCTTTTCCTTCAATGTTTTTTCAAGTTCTTGCTCAGACTCATCCAATCGTTCATTAAATTTGAAGAGCAAATCCATCAGTTCTTCTTCAGATTTTTTCTTTATGACCTCAGCAGTCCATGGATGTCTTGAAAGTGGCAGCTTTAGTTGTTTCCTTAGGGCAGCAATATCTTCATCTTTCTTTTTGATTAAGGCTTATGTAGCCTTAACATCTTTGGGATCATGAACCAATCCAATAATTATTTCTTCTAAAGACTTTATTCTGTTATCTTTGGCCTGGGAGGAATCTTTTTCTAGTTGCAGTTGGGAAGTTGTATTATCCAAGGAATTTTGCAACCTTTGGGCCATCATTGCCTTACCATTCAAGGTTGAATAAATCATTTCTCCATTTTTCTTATGCAATTCAATCTGATCCAAAGGATGAATATCCTTTTTCATGACTTCAAAATTGGTTCTAAGGTAGTATGCTGCTGTTTGAGGCTGCTGCACTTTAGGCTTGAAATAACTCATTACCATTTTACCTTCCTTGATGTCATAGGCTGACATCAATATTTTTTGATTTGTGGGGGCCATCTTCAAATATTGATTATAAACTTGAAGTATCAATGGATCATTTCTAGCTTTTATGTTTATAAATGTCTTCTTGATATCCCAAGCGTCCTTCACTAGTGGTCTGAAGGATGATACCTCTGCACTTTGTTGTATTTCTAACTCCTTTATCTGTGTGTTGGTAGATGTCCCACTGACTGGGAATGTTTGCTAGCTGTCTACTCCTTATTTCCTCTGACTATCAGTGATCTCTTCAACAATTTCTTCTTCTGAGAGGGGATTTAATCTTTTCCTTTTGGTACCAGGCTGTTCTGAAGATCTACTGGCAAGGGTAGCTATTTCACTGTCTCTCTTTTTACTTCTTTCCTCATTTAGGGGAGTTTGCAAGATTGGAGGCTCTGCCATATTGACCTGAGTGGGAGAGGTATGCATTTGGGCCTGCTCCTTGGAAGTTTTGGGTTGCTCAGACATTGTGAATTGCTCTGTGGTCTGTGTACTAGTCTCTTTTTCCTTACATGTGGATGTTGTTGTGGCTGGTGTGCTGGTCTCCTGTGAATGTTGTTGAAAGGTTCCAGCAGAGGAGGGACCAATCCCTGATCTTCGTACCTGCCCAAAAGAATCCAGGTCAAGTATTTTCTCAAGATCTCTCATAACATTCTCAACATCGACCTATTCACTATCATTTTCTACTAGGGTCTCTTCCATCCATTCATCCATGTTTGCAAATTTTTCAATCTCTGGAATCCTATGGTGAATGTATGGTGACAATTTGTTCTTCATTATTTTATCACATATAAAGCTGTTAGGGTCATATGGTACCCATCGAAAACTCTTTTGCAACTTAAGATAATCTTCCATAATTCTTTCTGCTTCTTTCCATGCATCCCTACTATTACAGACAAAAGGGCTTAACTGACTCTTGATTCTAAGCTAAAATTTCTTCTTGGCATTATAAAAATGGATCAGGTCTGAATTTATCATTTGCCTGAAATATTCCAAGGCAAAGAGTCTCATTGGAACATACTTTGGTAGCTTAAAAGGGTAGAGCTCACACCCATATATCCTAATTTCTGTATGGTTCTTGTATAGGTAGTAATCACCTATCCTGTATTTCTTGGAGAGCTAGAGGATTTTCTTCATATCACTATTAATCCTCAGAGGGGAAACTCCTGTTAATAAGGTGGTTGCTGGGTGAACAAATAGGTCAATGAATTCATTGTATGAGTAAGGGGACCCAAAAGAACTATGGAAGACTGCAGACCAGAATATTACAGATCTTGGATTTCCTCTGGTGTCAAGTTTCATGACAGGGAAGGGGAAGTTCTCTGACTGATAATAGAGCATAAGATTGTTTATAAAAGTGGAGTATTTGAAAATTCTTTCATTTTCCAGTCTCATAAACTAGTCATGAATCTTGTCAGCAATGTAAGAGGCAAAGTCATATTTGACAGCAGGGGGCTATCCAGGAGTAAAAATTGACAACAACACTAGGGTTATCTCATCAACGTATTCACTAGTGTTAAATCCCATTATTAAAGATATCATATTCACTATAAGTCTGCCCATATCTGTGAAAAAGGTATGTCCATAAGGAGGGGGGCCTTTGGGTTGATTTGCTTGTAGCATGAAATTTTGACAGAGGCGATTCAGTTATTCTTGGGATAATTTTGTGGATTTTTCAAGTAAATATTCCATGGAAAGAGGAGTCAGGGCTTGACCGGGATGAAATTGTAATATTTCATTGATGGATTGAGCAGTTATTGGAAAAACAATGGTTTGACATGGGGACATAACTACTCGTTGATTAGGGTCATAATTGGCATGGTAGTGATAAATTATTTCAGGAAAGACATGAAATGAGGGTAAAAAATACATTGGAAGATTGGATTCCCACAATCCAAAAATATCAGAGCCATTCAGGTAATTATTTCTGCTTTGGCAAAAGATTCTGAGAGGATTTTCACTAAAGGTGAGGTCTTTTATCTGGAAATCCCTATCCGCTAGTGGAAAATAGTCTAAATCTTTGTGGGGAGCATTCAGGGGTGCAACAGTCAAATCCATAGGGGTTTCCATTTCTGTTTCTTATGGATTCAGAAAGGAATTTGGATTTTCAGTGGAAAATGGGCAAATTTACAGGTTTGGGAACTTATGTGGTGAAAAAAAGACTGAATTATACTATATTTTAATCCTTTTTCTGTGGAATTACAATATAAGATTGAGATTTTCAGGGTTTGGCGGAAATTGGATAAATACCTGTGTTTGGGCGAAAACAGGTGCAGGCAATAGCTGACAGGTTGTGGACTGGTTTGGCTACAAATTTCTTAGCAAGGTGGCAGTTAGAAATCTTCGACAGTTGACTTTGACGTTCTTTGCATGGGAACACTAGTCGCAGCATAGAATAATGAAAATGACGTTTTGTTTTTTTTCTTAACAAAGTCAAGGTTGGCGGGGGTTTTTGTTATTTGGACGGATGACGTACACGGGAATTATTTTTTGTCATATGCAGAGGGCGGTAAGCGGTATGATATCGCACCGCTTTTGGGGACGGGCGGTATTTGGCCGGGAACCAGCGATTCCATAGACTTTGTGATGGATGGCGGGGTACCGTTTACAAAACCGCTTTGCGATCGCACGTTAACATTCGGTCATGGAGGGCCATGCGATATGGACGACGACCGTTGGATGTGGAAGGCTTGATCGAACGACTATCGGGGAGGCGAGGTGACGGGAGTTTAATGAGGGCGGGCCCCATATCGGGAGCAACGTGATTTGGTCCGAAAAGTTATTAATTAACCGTGGGGGTTAATTAATCCTTTTTTGATGTTAATATTGTATTATGGTTATATTTTAACCAAGGGGCGGGATATGTAAAATCTGGGGATTTTGCATAGTTATAGTAATACGGGAATGGGTAGATTTTTATATGGAAATAAATAAAATAAGTTAAAAGTTAATATGTGATAATGAATGAAAAAGCGCTAAGTATAAAACATTAGGATTGTGTATTTAACTTAGGCTCGAATGAAAAAGGGGTTTTATGGGATATTGTGCAATTTTCCTAAGTAAAATAGGATTTTGCTTGGGAAAAGACTTATGGAAGTAAATGAATGACTTATGGATGGTTTTAAGTATTTAGGCTTTTAAATTATTGGGCCGAGGGTCCGGTCCCTCCAGAAGTCAGAGAAATGCTCTGAGCCCCTCTAATTTTCAAATTCCTTAGTACTTAGGGGAAATTAGTGAATTTTTTAGGGAAAAATGAGAAGGGGAGTTAATCATTTGACCTTGTTTTGCTTGAAATTCCTCCAGTGTAATGTCTTCCTTGCACTTGTGATGAAAGTAAATATTAACACATTTAGAGTCATTATCCATCACATGTAATTCTGCAACATCATCTACCTACCCTACCTACTTTAACCTAACATTTTTTTCTTCTTTATTAGGGTGCACTTAGACTGGCAAACCCTTATCACACTTTATTTTCTTTTACATGTAGAAATATATCTGAGTCTAACCTTATTACATCCAAGGGCTCATATTAAGCTTTTGAGCTCCTTTTATTTACTCTACCTATCTACTTATCTGCCAAGATTAAACATTTTGGTCAGATTTTATTCTCTATCTCTAAAACATAAAATTCAAACATGAACTAGCCAAGCTTAAGCTTTTTGACTGTTCACAAATTGTGGCATAAGTTACAAGTTGCACACAATTTTTTTATTACATACGAGCAAAAAGTAGTGGCATTTAGACTTGCACACTTTCCTTGGCCTTTCTTTTGGTGGGGTTCATTTTCTTTCACTTTTTTTGGCCATTTTATTCTTTTCACCCTTTGATTTTTATTTTAGGGTATACCCCCTTTACATTTTTTAAATTTTTTGATTTTTTGACAATATGGAAAACCTTTGCAACAAGGAAAGGTATGAACATATTACATAGCCCATCAAGTCAATCATGATATATGACACCTATTACCTGAATGGCTCTGATATTTTTGGATGAGAAAAAGCTTGTTTTTCCATGATGTTGTATTTTAATGATGTGTCCCTTAGTGCTTTACTAAAAAAGGCTATGGGTTTCTCACATCCTTGATCATCCTTTTGTAATAAAATAGCTGCTATAGTGTGTTCTGATGCAAATGAAAATATTATGAAGTCTCTATCAAATTGTGGACTTGTAAGGACCGGTGTTCTGGTCAAATTCATTTTAATTTCTTCAAATTCTTGTTTGGATTCTACTGTACATTTAATACTTGAATCCTTTTTTAACATATTATTAAGAAATGTAATTATTTTAGCTAAGCTAGATATGAATATTCTCAAAAAATTTATTTTTCCTAAAAAAGCTTGAAGTTCTTTGACATTTCTAGGGTGAGGTATCTGCAGTATAGCTTCTATTCTAGTAGGATAAATTCTAATACCATATTTGATTCTGATATGGCCTACCATCTTAGGGAAATATCTCCTCGAACTTTAGAAGATATGAAAAGTATAACTGTCAGTGTTGAAGCCAACTTGATATCCAAACGAACTAAAGCCAAAAGTGAAAGGAGGATACCATTAAAAGAAGAACCCTCAGCCTTTGAATAGAAACTGGATGCTATTATTAAAGGGATGTAAAGGCTAGGAGATAGAGTAGAAACAATTGAAAGGAAATATCCTTGGGATGGTAAACCGAGCAATACTGGGAGAAATCCAAATTTCAGAAAGAACCAAAACCAAAACACTGGAAAGACTGGTCCTGACCAAAAAATTAGGCCCCCATTCCAGGAAAATTATGTTGAAGCCTCAAATTCTGATGAACCAACAGAAGATACTAAAATAAACTTAATGGGACTCAATAATGAACAACAAGTTTTTTTGACCCAAGAGGATCAAGAAGCTCACATTCTAAAACAATTCCAAACTCAGTCAGAAGAATCATTTGACTTCAAGGAGGGATATGATACAGCCATTTATGAAGTCCACAAGAAATATAATCTGAGAAGCAGAAGAATTGATGTCCCTGAAACCAATAAACAGAAAGCTACAAAACAACCCCTCAGAGGTAAAACCAATACTACCCCTGTACATATTATTTCTAGATCAGATCCTAATCTTGCTAACCCAATTATTGAAGATGTATCCGATAATCAACCTAATAACAGACAACTCTCCAATACTCTCCCTCCCAAAGGAAATGTAGAGGAACCTCCAGAAGTTGATTTGGAAACAACCTTAGCCCATAACCCCACTCCTGAGAAGGAGAAAAATACAGAAAATACAGAAGAAGGAAAGGATGATCAAGGATGTTTCTCACATCCTTGATCATCCTTCAGAGCCAAGGAAAGGAAAGGTATAGAACCATACAGAAATCAGGATATATGGGTGTGAGCTCTGCCCTTTTAAGCTACCAAAGTATGTTCCAATGAGGCTCTTTGCCTTGGAATATTTCAGGCAAATGATAAATTCAAACCTGGTCCATTTTTATAATACCAAGAAGAAAGCTTAGCTTAGAATCAAGAGTCAGATAGGCCCTTTTGTCTGTAACAGTAGGGATGCATGGAAAGAAGTAGAAAGAATTATGGAAGATTATCTTAAGTTGCAAAAGAGTTTTCAGTGGGTACCATATGACCCTAACAACTTTATATGTGATAGAAGAATGAAGAACAGATTTTCACCATACATTCACCATAGGATTCCAGAGATTGAACAATTTGCAAACATGGATGAATGGATGGAAGGGACCCTAGTAGAAAAGGATAGTGAACAGGTCAATGTTGAGAATGTTATGAGATATCTTGAGAAAATACTTGACCTGGATTCTTTTGGGTAGGTACGAAGATCAGGGATTGGTCCCTCCTCTGCTGGAACCTTTTAGCAACATTCACAGGAGACCAGCACACCAGCCACAACAACATCCAAAGGTAAGGAAAAAGAGACCAGTACACAAGCCACAGAGCAATTCACAATGTCTGAGCAACCCAAAACTTCCAAGGGGAAATCCCAAATGTAGACCTCTCCCACTCAAGTCAATATGGAAGAGCCTCCAATCTTGCAAACTCCCCTAAATGAGGAAATAAGTAAAAAGAGAGACAGTGAAACAACTACCCCTGCTAGTAGATCTTCAGAAAAACCTGGTACCAAAAAGTAAAGATTAAATCCCCTCTCAGAAGAAGAAATTGTTGAAGAGATCACTGATAGTTAGAGGAAAGAAGGAGTAGACAACCAGCAAACATTCCCAGTCAGTGGGACATCTACCAGCGCACAGAGAAAGGAGTTAGAAAGACAACAAAGTGCAGAGGTATTATCCTTCAGACCACTAGTGAAGGACGCTTGGGATATGAATAATACATTTATAGACATAAAAGCCAGAAATGATCCATTGAGACTTCAAGTTTATAATCAATATTTGAAGATGGCCCCCACAAATCAACAGAGATTGATGTTAGCCTATGACATCAAGGAAGGTAAAATGGTAATGAGGTATTTCAAGCCTAAAGTGCAGCAGCCTCAAATAGCAGCAGACTACCTTAGAACCAATTTTGAAGTCATGACAAAGGATATTCATCCTTTGGATCAGATTGAATTGCATAAGCAAATTGGAGAAATGATTTATTCAACCTTGACTAGTAAGGCAATGATGGCCCAAAGGTTGCAAAATTCCTTGGATAATACAACTGCCCAACTGCAACTAGAAAAAGCTTTCTCCCAGGCCAAAGATAACATAATAAAGTCTTTAGAAGAAATAATTTTTGGATTGGGTCATGATCCCAAAGATGTTAAGGCTACAGAAGCCTTAATCAAAAAGAAAGATGAAGATATTGCTGCCCTAAGGAAACAACTAAAGATGCCACTTTCAAGACATCCACGGACTGTTGAGGTCATAAAGAAAAAATATGAAGAAGAGCTGATGGATTTTATCTTAAAATTTAATAAACGACTGGATAAGACTGAGCAGGAACTTGAAAAAACATTGAAGGACAAGAAGGGAGAGTCGACCTCTCAGCCTCCCAATGTGATACCCGTAGTCTCAATAGCAGTCCTTTCTACACTTGGGACAACACTAGCATCAAACATTCCAGCAACCACATCAGAAGTGGTCACAGGTACAACAACAACAAAGCAGTGAACAGAACTAGCACAGGGTAACACTGCCAATTTGAGCACATAGGAACTAATAAAATCAATGGAAGAATTGAAGCTCCAAGTTACAAAACTCCAACAAGTAAAGGAACAATTTACTACCTTGGAACAAAATTATGATCTCTCAAAGATAAATGTTGTAGAAAAGGCAGGAGAGATCAAAAGGTTAGAAAATTTGGTGAAAGCATTAGAAAAGGATCTCACATTTGAGAAACCTTTGAAATAATTCAAGGGAATTATTTGGGCCAACATCACTCAATCAATAAATGGTTTTTGGCCATCAATCCAAATAATTTATGAGCAAAATGATTTAGTTAAACTGGCTCTAGAAGAAGTTCAAAAGGCAAGGGCAGAATTAGGAAATATGCATGAAGAAGCTAGTGAGCTCATAAAGTATTTAAATACCAAGAAAAAATATCAGCTTGAAGAGCTGGGCATTCAAGATATAACAGGGACAATTTTGGAAGTAAAAAAAGTTTTTACTAAAAGAACTCTGATGCAAAACTTAGAAAGAAGGTGCCATGATATGCAGGAAGAAATCAATGCTTTTATGAAAAGATTTGATATTTTGCAGAGTAAAGGGTTGCCAAGTCCTTTATTTACTCATGACAAACTAATGAGTCATCAAGGCTATGTTGATAAATTGAATAAGTATGCAGTCAACCAGGCAAGTCCATCGACAAGTTCATCAGCAGCAAAAGCGTTGCCTATAGGCAAAATTCTTTATGACAGTCTGGAAAAAATTTTCTATGTCGAACAAGAGGTAAAGCACTTATTTCCAATTCAGCCTACCTTTTTCAAATACACAGAAATTGATGAGACACTGAGAAAGCTTAAAAGAACCAAAATACTAGAAGCACAATGGTGGGAAGATATGTTGGACATTTTGTAAAAATATCCTTGGATGAATCTTGGTTATTTACTACAATAAGTAATGGTAAAAAGAATAAAAAGAGATCAAATAATTCAAAGTGTATCAGTACAGGTAAAGAGTATCAGTAAAAACAGGGCAGCTAGCACAGAGTTACCAAAGAAGATAGCAGCAAGCCAAATCATAGGGCCCACCTCTAGCACACTCACAAAAATAGGAACAACACAACATCGGTTTACCTTTTCTCTTATCTACAAGACTATCTGTCTCTATTTTCTTGTAACTTATTCATAAGTCATCCTAAAATATATCTCACTATGTTAGGAGATATTATTTATAATTTTTTGTATAAATACTCCATCAATTAGAGTATTGAGGGGGGTGGATTCTTAGACTTTGCTGTAATACTAATTATTTTGGAATAAAGTGTTGTTGGACAAATTTTGTATGGCTAGCTGGATAAAGAATTGATGCAAAGGACTTTTCACAGGATTCTTGAGTCAGACACCGGATCAATAAGTCTTCTATCTCTTATGTTTTAAAGTTTTTTACTTGTTTATTATACCATCTATGTTTCGTATCTCAATGATAAACAAAAAATAATAATTCATAAAATGCTTGAGTACAATCTATTTTCAATCGTTGTTATTCTTAATGTTTTCCTTTGAACTAGTATGAACAGTGAATTCTTAATTGCTCATGTTTTCTAGTTTATTCATTCTAATTATTTGGTAAAGAATTCTTAATTGCCCTTTATTAATAATCATTCAAGTTCCCTCTTTCGAATAGGTTCAAGGATTCTTAATTTCCATTCACCCATTTTGAGTCCATTCCATTTATTTTAAATCTTTATTTGTTCCCTATTTGACTACCTTGCCCTGTGAAACCCTCCCTTGTTAATAAAGTAAACCCAGTTAAGCCATCTTCTTTGACTCCATTAGCCCAATGGCCTAAACTACTCAGTCGTACCCCTCTGCTATTGAATTCCACCACCCAAACACAATAAAAATCCCTAAAATTTCATAACTAGCCTAATTTATTTTAAAAAAAAGCTAAAACTTAAAGAGAGAGCCCTCTCTGGGTACAAATTGGCTAGATTCTATACCTAAAAGTTGGTTTGTGGTTACCTCAGACCCCTTTCCACTTCCCAACAACTTCAAGGAAAATCTGAGTGATAACACCCACAACAATGATAAGGACATCATCAACATATGGGACCATAATTAGAGTTATACTGGCTTCCATATATAAAACTGGAGAAGGATAATTATCCCTCAAGTGCAACCAGCGCAGTTTTACTCCAAACTACTTGAGATTAGGATATGATGAGTGGTTTCCCAACCACTTGCTTGCTGCCCCAATCCTCTCACATGCTTGAGGAATGTGTATGATGTGAGGTGCACGTTGAGCACACTCTGAAAAAGACATAATCTCCCCAACATCTCCTAGGGAGTGGCCATCACCATCACTGCTTATGTCCCCGAATGGATCATGAGGTCTATAAGAAATAATACCCCATCTTGGAGCAATAACCTGTACATGGATGGAAAGGAAATATAATCACATAGTAACTGAATCATGATACACATAAACAAAATCCTTACCATGTACCTTGAACAAGTTGTTGAAGTGGCTCATATATGAACCTCTTCTCATGCCCAATGAGGAAGGAAGTTGTTGTGTTAAATCTATCAAAGAGTTATGTCCCTCCTCAAAATAATCCATGCATCTCCTCATTTGATGGTGCATATCCTCTATGATGCATTTCCAAGTGAATCTCTTTATGATAGTACAGTATATCCTCATGAAATCAGTGTGACTAGAGATAAAATTCCCATGTGTTGCATGCCAATCCTTCTTCTTGTTCTTGGAGGTCCAAGTCAAGAAGATCATATCCTGGTATTAGATGTCTCCATCCACCACTTTTGAATCATAGTGCAAAGTATGGGATAAAATCAGCCCATACTCTCCCAAGATTAACCAGAGCAACAATAGATATTGCTTCCTCCTTACACCTCCATCATACAAACCGTGGGGTGAAAACATGATGATTGACATCAGAAATTCCACATCACCCCAATGCAACCAAAATTCTTTCTTCCATATGATGTAAGTTTCATGCCATGTCCCAACTACTAACACACCCTTAAATATAGGATATGTTACATGATGGCCAAACCCTTTCAAGAGTATCCAGCGCAACCTTGCCTCCTGTTGCCCTGTGTCATAGATCTGCAAGTGGCTCACCAGCGTCTTTCTCATCAAAATCACCCATCCAATCAATGGTGAGTTTTTACTGTCATGCTCTACATGGGTATTCCTTCGATGGAGAATACCATCCTCCCAAATCAAATCAATATCTCTACACTTCATGGGATGTTGAAGTGCAGCCTCTTGAAGATCTCCATATGAAGACCACTCATCAATGACTATGTTGAATCCATAAGGATCCAATTATACTGAAGGTAAAATATTCTCATTGATTTGTGAAGTGCTCATCAAGAAGGATCCATCATAATAATGGGAGATAAGATGTCTCTCATCAATCATCTGCCCATTCCCTGCTACATATGTAGAATGGTCATTGGAATGCTCCAATAATGGTTGGGCCCCCAACTCATCACTGCTGCTCAATGACAGTGTTGCTGATCCCCATGATGGTGCATCTGTTGTCTCATGATCATGCACAATTCTAAACATATGGTTCTGCATTGGATTTCTTATGACAGTACTCATCCCATCCTCCAAAAATATACACTTCAATCCCAAGAGTTGTGTGCAACTCATAAATGACATAATAGGATGAATATATATCTCCTCCTTGATCCTCTCAAGGGTCCTCTACACAGTGATAGTCTGTTGCTTCAAATCAGCAGTGTATCCTAGCCCTAGGTCATGCAATGGCATGTTCCCACAACCTTCCATATGATGTGATGAAATAATAGAAAATGGAAACATTTTCATACCTTGGTTTTTCTTGGGAACATATTGTACTGCTACAACGGTTCCTCCCACTAGTGTGATGACTTCCCAAACTATTGATGATGATGGTTGCTCTTCTATGGATGCACCAGCACTGGTATAAGTCTCCTCGTCCTCATGCATATCCTAAATAATGCATGGGACTCTAAATGTAAAGAGATCAATACCACTTTGCAAAGGTGCAAGTGTTCCTTCTCTTGATGCAAGTGTTCCTGCAACAAGTGGTGGTGGAAGTTTCTTATCCTCTAGTTTCTTCTTCTCAAACTTCTTGATCGACCTTTGAGTAAAATCTGCATATGTAGTCACTCTTGCATGACTCAAATGGTTGAACCACCAAATGTTTGCTTCACCCTCCGTTGGCTCGAGGGGTCCTGACCCAGGTTCGGATGTTCAAGGTTTTCCAACAAACCCCTATACTACTGGCCCTTTTAGTAGTGACCTTCTTGTGCAAGCCAAAGTCTCACTCGAAGTAGTATGGGTGGGTGCTAGAACCACGTTTTCTCACCCTAGGAGAGGGTACGTAAGTCAAGCAGAGCTGCATTCAACCTCAGAGTGACCAGATCTTGTATCACAGAGCCTATATCTACAGATTCCCTTTGCATCCATGTGTGCAACAACAATGATATTCAAAGAAATCAACATATCATGAACTCACATAACGATAACGCAACTATTCCAGATATTCTTGCATGAAGTGAAATAGAAAAAATCTAGAATGAAACATAAAATAAGTAACACAAGTAAGTTCACAGCTTAAATCAATAATACAACAACATATATTAAGTAACCAAACATCACAGATTCATATCACAAAAATTCCAGTGGATTTAGATATTCAACAATACTTCTGCATTCATTAATCCTTCAGATCTACTTACAATACCCCAAAACCCAACCTGCGCACATAACAGGATAGAGGCCCTCCGCACACACAACAACAAGAGTCCTTACCCAACAACCCTAACCAGATCTATCGATTCGCACATAGCATCAATCTCTTTTCATTCTTAGTCTGCCTTACAACTAAAAAAGGTTCAACTACTTATACTATTTTAGCCTACGCATCCAATGGTTTGCAAACCATGGTTTGCAGACTCTTGGTCTACCCTTGACCCAATTACAATGCATTAGGGCCTTTGACCCACCCCAAAACCCCTGCGTTAGATTAAATATAATAAAAAATATCCAAAATGGACCAGTTTTGCAGCTTGCAGGAGACCCTGTTCCAACAGTCTCCCAACACAATATTGTGACTTGTCCTGTGTCACTGCGGTGGTGGGGTCTCCACCTGTGCGCACAGTCTATTGATGGTGGTGATCAGCATGGGCATCACTTGTTGACTATGAGCAGTAGTGCTCTGCGCAATATCCACGAGCTTCTGGGATGTCGGTCCTTCGTTCGCTGCAGTGATACTCTCCAGTGTCTGATTCAGTCGCTTAACCGCAACATTGGTATCCTCTGATAGTTGGAGGGCTGCGTTGGCCCAAGGCTTCAATCATTCCGCGATGGCATGCTTCTTGCGTCGGAGTTCCTCAATCTCATCTTGGAGCATGTTGTTAGTATTCAATCATGCCAGATGCTATGCAGGGACTAAGGAGGGCAATGTAGCCTCGACCTGATCGAAATCTTCTTCTTTATCCCGCAAGTCCTGATTGATTCTCTAGAGGACCGGATCACGCTAGATCTTGGTCCAAAGCTACATGGAATCCTTGAGTAATCGGGCACCCTGAGAAATCTATCCTATAATGGTGTTGGTAGCCGTGGTCACTAGCACAGCTAATCCGGATCTTGGGGGGAGGCCCCCAATATCTAAGAAAATTAAAATGGATCTAACAAGATCTACAAAATTAGAATGCCAGAAAAAAATAGAGAACAAAAAGAAAATAAAACCACAAAGAAACTTGTTTTATTAAAACAGAGAATAACTATAGAAGCTACATTGTGGTGGATAATTTGTCCTTTTACAAACTGAGGCTTGTTATTTATAGCTTTTTTTTGAGTTATAATACCATGAGTAGATACCATAGATGGATACTATGGGTCAATACCATGGGTAGATACCACTTACAGTACCATGGGTCAATACCATGGGTAGATACCACTCACAATACCATGGGTAAATTCCATGTGTGGATGAATACCATGGGTGGATGATTATCATGGATAGATGTCACTTACAATACCATGGGCGAATAAATACAATGGTTGGATGAATACCATGGGTCGATGAAATTTACAATACCATGGGTAAATTCCATCGGTGGATGGATAACATGGGTAGATGAATACCATGTGTGGACGCCATTTTCTATTCAGATCATTCCTCCCTCCTTAAGAATCAATGGTCCCCATTGCGTGAATTTCCCTCATGAGAAGCATTTGTTGAATATGAAGAGCCACTAAAGAAAAGGGTTTTGTGTGGTTAACCCATAACCGTGATGAACGAAGAACCGAGGATAGAGATACCCTGTAATTCTTGTGACCAACTATGATATTGATAGTGTGCGGCCTAGAAAATGGAATTCAAGGAAGTGTGGGTTTCTGGATGAACCAAAACCATGAAAAACGAAGATCTGATGATAGAGATACCCTGTAATGCTTGTGACCAATTGTGTTACTAACAGTGTGCGGCCTAGCAAATGGACTTCGATGAGAAGGATTTTGTGCAGTTGACCCATAAGCGTGATGCTGATTGTTGATGAAGTAGCAGGTGCCTACATAGCTAGGGGTGGGAAGGAACATCTCCAAATAACCCAAGCTAAATGCTGCTATGCTGAAACTAATGAATGTGAAGCATGTGCCTACTAAAGCGGGGTGGGAGGGCACGTCTCCAAAGGGAACCCGCTCCGAATGCTACTCCAAATTTAAAATGAGCATAACTCGGTCAATATAACTCAGAATATTTATTATAACCTATTTTTCGAAATGGAATGATCATTATGCATATTCCCATGTGTTTTGAAATTGATATCTAGAGACTCTAAACTCTCAGATCCGCGCTGGAACTGTCTCACCATCACAAAATTTTTGAAAAAATAGTTGATTTTAAATCAACGAGAACTCCCACATCAGGACTCTGATTCGACCAATTTGTTTTTTTAACTTGAGTGATTTTTCAAGGGGAGCTCAGATATATAGCCATTTCTCTAAAAATTTTCACTGAAAACTGTGAAAAATGACAGGAGAGCCGCCGTCCACGAATTGTCGTCAGAACATTTTCTACAACATTGCTGATTCAAAATCAACGATATCTCCCTCATCCAAACTCCAATTCGGTTGATTTTTTTTTTGAATTTGGGTATTTTTTTCCAAGGAATCCAGATCTGGTTTCAATTTTGTAAAATTTTCACCAAAATGTTCAGATATGATCTTCAAACTCGCCGCCCAAGAAATTCATGGAGTTTGCTGAAGATTGCTGCTAAAAATTGAAACTGAAATATGCTTCAAACCCTCATTCCCATGGATTCATAACCTGAATCTGATACCACTAATCCAGATCTTGGGGGGAGGCCCCCAAGATCTAAGAAAATTGAAATGGATCTGACAAGATCTGCAAAATTAGAATGCCAGAAAAAAATAAAGAACACAAAGCAAATAAAACCACAAAGAAACTTGTTTTATTAAAATAGAGAATAATTATAGAAGCTACGTTGTGGTGGACAATCTATCCTTTTACAAACTAAGGCTTGTTATTTATAGCCTTTTTTTGAGTTACAATACCATGCGTAGATACCATAGGTGGATACCATGGGTAGATACCACTTACAATACCATGGGTAAATTCCATGTGTGGATGAATACCATGGGTGGATACATACCATGGGTGGATGATTATCATGGATAGATATCACTTACAATACCATGGGCGAATAAATACAATGGGTGGATGAATACCATGGGTCGATGACATTTACAATACCATGGGTAAATTCCATGGGTGGATGGATAACATGGGTAGATGAATACCATGGGTGGATGCCATTTTCCATTCATATCATGGGCTTGTACCTCCGAAGGTGTTTCAGGCTACAACTTGGCCTGTAAATCGGTGATTTGCTGCTCCAGCTGCATCTTCATGACCTGCATCTCTGTCCTGGACACCTTCAACGCTACGACCAACCCTTCAACTTTAGCCCGTGGGGTGGCTGCAGCCAGGATCTCCTCTGTAACCTCCATGAAAAGCTGGTGGATCAATGTTTCAAGCTCTGCCTGTTGTGTGACAGCGCATAGTACTTCGGCGTTCTGTTGTGCGATGGTCTGCTCGGCCACCCCGAGTTGTTGGTGCACCTACTAGTCCCGATGGTGAATCTCCTGAAATACAGTGGTCTAGAGGCCTTGTAATGCATCGTGGGGAAACGTGGCTAGATTCAGTTGCACCCGTGTTTCTGCATGGAGTTGGACTGCTTGATCAGGTGGTCTGATCATGAGGGAAGCGTTAGATACAGGGAAAATTTTAAGAACCCCCCTAAATTTATATATATAATAAATAGGTGAATCCCCATGATACATAGGAAAAATGGAAGGCGATTTTATTAATAATATAATATGTATATATAATTTTTTGGTGAATCTCTCACGAGATTATATTATCTTGTAAAATTATGGCAAATCACCAGTACAAATGACGAATCACTACTACAAAAAGGTGAATCGTTGTCTAGTGGAGTTCGGGATGTTGGTTCCAATGAAGATATGGTAGTTGAACTAGAAGAAACTTGAAGAATATTCCAGAAGATCCTTTTTTTCTGACTGGGCTTCCATGTCAACGACCTGTCACCAACCTGCAATTTTTTTAGCTGTTTTAGAAAGTGAACAACATGCCATAAATTACTCATACGAACTCGAATTTTGATGAAACAAGTTGCATTGGAATCCTGGTGATGAGCTCTACGTTGTCGTCCTGGTCTGAAATATTTTGGAGCACTTTGAATTTTTAGCTAAAATATTGATCCCTAATTAGTCCTTCAATTGATTAAATAATTAATTGAAAGAGGGAAAAATAATTAATTGAAGACCAAAATGGTATTAAGTCACTTAGATGGAGTCAAAGAAGAATTTCTAGAATAATATTAAAATAATCAAAATAAGATGCTTATAGAGACTAGGAGATCTATCTATGGAGTCTTTATAAGGAAGAGGAGGAGATCATTTGGGACATCTGGGACTTGAGTATTTGTCTTGTTGAGAGTTGGAGGACAAAGTTCTCTACTTCAGTAGCCCCAGTACGAAAACCCCAAGGTGATTCAATGAGTAGATGTGAACCTAGCTCTCTCCCTTGGTGAATCCACTCAGGATTCACATGCTGCAGCATATTGATTAGTCAGTTTAGTTTTGGAGGCCCAATGTAGTATTGGAGCAAGTTTCTTTTGGTGGCCATTCTCTCGGCCATTACCAATTTTATATTTACTCCTTTTATATTAATAAAATAACGTTGAGTTTCACTGCATGTGCACTTTTTTGAATTTTTAGTTGCAGTTCATATTCCCTATTGCATGTTAATGGTATGGTTCAATTTGTGAATTTTGTTTAGTGAGTTGAAAACAAATTTTTTATATGCAATTTCCTGCAAATTTTACATATGGGATATTACAATCCACTTCCCTACCAACAATTTTAAGCACCCATTTTGCCTCCAAACTAGTTGGACCCACCCGTTCCAATAACGTTGATGCCTACAATCATGCAACGCTTTCATCATTATCAAGCAACAGACAACTTGAAAGGGAATCTTACTATGGCATGAAACCAGAGAAACAATAGTGTCAAAAGTCTTTTGATTATTGCACTCAATGGGGGAAAATGGTGCAAAAAGAACAATATTCCAAAAATTCATCGAGCACGAGAAAATAAAAAAAGCAACAATATGTCTATGTTTAGAGACCTTTATACATTGGCACTGATCACAACACACCATAAGCACTCATGTTGCATGCATAAACAACATAACCTCTTCCTCGTACACCTCTTTTGATCTGAGATGCCACCAATTTCAATAACTGCAATCTCCATTAATATGGATTTGAACCAAAGTTTCACATAGAAAATCACAAAATTAGAAAGCATTAAAGTTTACTCTAATACCATATCATAAAACACCATCACATATTATACATCATATAAACAATGGAAATTGAATACACAATAGCAAAAACATCAAAGGAAAAAATCCCACCCTTGGTGAAACCCAAAACACTTCCCTACCTATTTCCAATATGCATGCGTACAAGGAAAAGCAGACTTGGGGCAACCATCCTTGGTAGTATAAGGGCAAGCCAACACTTCACTTTATAAGGTAAGGCGATGGCTTAATTGGTTACTACACCATGATAAGGCTCTAACTTATCTTATATCTAATAATTTGTTCTACTCTAAACAACAATAAATTCATTACATGATTTCACCATGTACAATCTAGGTGATTACAATGGGTATTAAGAGCTCTATAAATAACAATCAAGATAACTATACATTATTTATCAACTACTAGGTCACCTAACCAATATAATAATAAGGTGTGACTAATCCACCTTCTAACCACCACAATAATGACAGGCTAATAAGACAATTAATGTTCGTATAGTTGTTAATTGGGTTTATTTCAAGTGATTGAGAAGAATGATTGTTGATCGTTATCTTCCACGTGAAAGTACTATTCCTGTAAGTGGCATGATGAGCTCGTAATGAGTATATTGTTGTAATGGCTTCTAACCTTACAATGGGGATTAAGAGCTTTATAAATAACAATCAAGCTAACTATACAGTATTTATCAACTACTAAGTCACCTAACCAATATAATAATAAGGTGTGACTAATCCACCTTCTAACCACCACAATAATGACAGGCTAATAAGACAATTAATGTTCGTATAGTTGTTAATTGGGTTTATCTCAAGTGATTGAGAAGAATGATCGTTGATCATTATCTTCCACATGAAAGTACTATTCCTGCAAATGACATGATGAGCTCATAATGAATATATTGTTGTAATGGCTTCAAACCTTATTGTTGAATAACCTTGATTTCTAAAAAATATCTTACCCTTTCTGATTCCTAAAGAATATCTTACGCTTTTCTATGAACTCAAGCATGGGCTGCTTTAATTAATGGAAAAATTAATGTACCCTTTTCTATGGACTCAAGCATGCGATGCTTTAATTAATGGAAAGAAATTAATATCCACATAATCAAATATTAAATAACATATTCCAAACAACTCTTCAAGTAATATGGATGTTGCACTTCATCAGATACAAAATCTCTCATATTCTACCTAAACAAGACAATTAACAGAAAAAACCCGTCTCTACAACCCTATTTAAAGATAATGTTCACGCTTTATCCTTTATCTTTTATGGGATAACTAGCCTAATATAAATCTATGTTAGCTAACAGAAATAACAGTGAAGAAATTAAAACTATCATAACACTCTATCCTAACATAAAAGCCATTAACTAACAGAAAAAATACACAACTATCCAAAATTCCAATGACCCGCACAAAGTACCAATAACTAACAAGGAAGTGGGTTATCTTAGAGATCGTAACATTTGTCAAGCTATCTCTTAGGTAATAAATCATATATTGACAAAAGGCCATCAATTTCAAATATATGGGAAAGGCAGTAAGCACTATAAAGGACAAACGCAGAACAGCACACTACTCAACATGCATAGTTTACATCTAGAGTAGAAACACTGAATAAATAAGTATAACCAAATTTTCCAATATGAAACTCACATGCAAATATTAATAGCTGATGTTCCACTTCATCTTCATTGACTTTTGAATTTGGGTTAACTAATTTAACCTAAAGCTTCGTTAAGTAACAGACAAAAATACAGCATGAAACTCTATCTTAACATAAAATACGTTAACTAACAAAAAATATATAAAGTATCAAAATTTCCAATGACTGAAACTCTATCTTAACATAAAATAGTAAATACATTAACTAACAGAGAATATATAAATAAGTATAAAAAATTCCAATGACTCAACTAAAGTAAAAAGTTCCAGTAACTAACACTGAATTGGGTTATCTTAGAGATCATTATATGCATGCACATCAGTAATAAATCATATATTCCCAAGGCCACAATTTCAATGACAGTGGAAAGACAACTAGCTCTACAAAGGATAGACACAGAACAGCACACTCGTCAACCAGTATAATTTACATCTGGAGTAGAAATATTGAATAAATATCCCAAAATTGTCAATTATCAAACTCATACGAATAATTACACTGTTAACTAATAAAGTAGCTTTTAGTTGTTCGTAGACACGTAACAGCACACTGATTAGCAGGGATAATTTACATTTCAAGCAAAGTGATCGAAAGTTAAACATGAAGTGTATACCAGCAGAGTTAGATCTCAAACTCATGTTGACTAATAATGTTGTTCAGCAGTTCATTTCCATTCAAATGTGGTGACTGTGCCTCACCTTTCGAATAGATGGATCTCCAAAATAACGGGAAAATTCTGACAAGACATCTTCACCACCATCCAGCACGTCTACCCATACACAGGACTTCCCATTGCCAAAATAATCTTGAGATCCACAAGATATGCTGAAACAAATGATCTTCCCATGACAAACTGGGCTCTCTTTCTTGATATTAATGTCTGCAACCTGCATTGAGCATCACAACAGTTTGCATGGCTATTAGACAGGAACACCCAAAAAAGCTAATTCAATGTGATTTTCATTAAAGCACTTGCAATGTTGAGGGTACAGTAAATATTGGGAAAAAAACTACTCAGCACATGCCTAAGAAAAAATGAAAAGGCAGGTTGAAAACAATGAGACCATAAGTTTCTAGAAGTCATGTCAAATGGGGGCATTGATAAAACTGGCTATGGAAGAGAGGACAGGAAAATGACAGCTTGAATAATTTAAAATTTGTTCAAGTCTTTAGCAGCCATTTGCATCTCGTTACTCCTTCAAGCACAAAATAAAAAAACCGGTTTTCTTTGAGCTAAGCTGGAATAAATGAAAACTAGTCCCAGTTCAGAAAAATCTAAATTGTAGGTTACAAAAATCAATAGACTTGCAGTTGACATCAATTGTTTAAAAATGGGGTCCATCCACCCAACTGCCTACTATGCCAATAAATATTGAATTCAGTCGCATCAATGTTCATAGACATGCATTAAACTACCTTTATAAAGGTAATGGGGAAGTTTCTTCCCTAGATAATGGACAATAGTCCTAGTCCACTAATAAAATCAGAAGTTTATGGAAGAGGTAAAACTACCAAAAAAATCGAGAGAAGTTCAAGAACTAAACAATTTCATTCAAGTTCATAGATGAAAAAGAATATAATCATACAAACAGACCACAATCCTGCTTCATATCAGAAAAACAGATTAAACAGTACAAGGCAAAGGATCAATGAAACAGCCGGAATAGTAGTACTTATAACTCTTGATCTCCTTCTTTGTCCTGGTTCGAAATGTCGACAGTAAATATCTACTTAATACGATGGATCCGGGAAAAAACATTATTACAAAATAAAAATAAATCAAAAAACTCTTGACCTTTTAAAACAAGAACAAAACAGAAATGGTAGGAAACTGAACCAACCTCTGTATCACATGCATGAATAAGATTTTTGTACTCTCCCATCAGCTTCCCTGCAACCATCTTTGCAGTCTCCACTCTCCACATCCTCAACAATGCAAATCTTTTTGTATAAATGAATAAGTTTCTCTGGAACATTGTTGCTATCACTGTCTGTAACACCAGTTCAACCTTCATTAATTGCAGAATCTTGACCATTGTCCAGCCCAATATGCTCACCCTTAGTTACAGGAATTTCAATGTTTTTCTGCTCTATCCTGCAGCTGCCTCCGTCCTCCATTTGTAAAGGCCTCCCTTTCTTGTCTTCCTGATTCAATGGGGTTTCCTCGAGATTCCTTTGTACAAACTTGTTACCAGAAACTCCACCTGCATCAGTCATATGAGACATATGGCCTGTTGTTTTTGCGATTCCTGAATGAAAACCAACCTTTTCTAAAGATGTCACCAGCTTGATTAAAGGATTATTGGGTGAATAAATATTTCGATTTTCTAGATGTTGTAGTCCTTGATTTTGAGCTGAAGTGGTTTTATTCGAATTGGATAAACTAACTTGTTTGCCTCCTGTTTCTGTGGCTATAGGGCCCTGAACAGGAACATTTTCTTCAACGGACACACAATCTAGTTTTTGTATAAGAGCCCCACAGTCTAATGCAGGTGAAGTAAGCATTAGCATATTGTCTCTACCTTGATTACTCATTGATAAAACCTCTTATGTTCTAGAAGAAGGGTTTGTATCTAATGTCATAGGCTGGGTATCAGTTCCTACACTGCACATACTGCCTTCTGCATGACTTCTCATAGCATTTATTCTCTCAATTTCTTTCCGCCAAGCTTTGTTGTCCGACTTCATTGCTAGAGCTTTTTTGGAGGCAATATTAAGACCTTGAGGAGTGTAACGTGCATATGTACCTAATGTCATAGGCTGGCTATCAGTTCGTACACTACCCACACTGCCTTCTGCATTACTTCTCATAGCGTTAATTCTCTCTGTTTCTTTCTGCCAAGCTTCTCTGTCCAACTTCATTGCTAGAGCTTTCTTTTGGGCAATAGTAAGACCTTTAAGAGGATAAAATATAATGATATATATTGACTTGTAGTTTTTCTATCTAATGCCATAAGATGGCTATCAATTCGTACATTGCCCGTATTGCCTTGTGCATGACTTCTCATAGCGTTTATTTTCTCTATTTCTCTCTGCATATTGATTTTGGTCTTGCCTCAACTGTGTTTGGTTTCTGGAAGTTTGCAGATTTTCCCGGCGATAGCTATATTGCCCCTTTTGAGAGGTACCACAATGGTAATAAGGCGGGACGCTATTCAAAGCACTTGATGGAGACCAGTATCTTTTATTATGATTTGGACTTGATTCCCTCAATTTCAAGCTACTAGACCTCATTCTCACTACATTGTTCATATCATCTAAACCCTTGTCAAAGTCACGGGTTCTATGCAGACAAGTATCGCTATCTTCTGGTGTATATGCATTGTGGCCTCTGTATTGGTCAGATATGGGTCTAGTTAGCTGGCAATCGGCTTGAGAACCCCTATACACTGCAAAGTTTTCTCTAGCATTGGAAGAATCTCGGTCATGGCCAGACAATGAATGATGGTTGGAAGAGACAGACCATTTTATGGCTCTAGAATCACCTAACGATTTTGAACTAAGCTTTGAGCTATTTCCTCGGTGATCGCCTAAATGTGACTCCCCTGAGCTGTTGTGCCTCCGTGAATGTGACACTTCTAAGCTCAATTGCCTGAATCGAATTTGTAGATAACTATGAGAGAGGCATCTGAGGCAAAGTTATAACTAAAACATAAATTAATACAGGAGACTGGAATAGTTTTTTATATTAATTCAACAACATTTCCATCAACAATACACCAAGAATGACAAGTCGAGTTGTTTTTAGTTTTTTTTGCTGATTCTTCTAATCAAGTTTATTTAAAATTTGGTAAGAATTCATTGATTGAAATCAAGTAATTCTACACAATGAAATGCGAGTGCTGAATCATATATACAGTAAAAAAAAACTAATTTAAATCACACAAATCAAAATCAAAATTTCGCCTGAAGCTCCAAAAAAATCTCACTAAGCATAAACACAATTCCTTTCAAAAAAATCTCGTTAAACATAAACACAATTCCTTTAAAATATAGTATGGAAATATATATTTCAAAAGCATTCATAATGTACTCAAATGTATCACAGTAAAAGAAGATTTAACAAACTGGTATGTGAAAATCCTTTTTTTTTCATTCAGTGTAATTGAGGAAGGATACAAGCTTAAGAAAACTGAAAACTTTACATATCATTAACCTTTTACAGGACAAGCTCCCTTCATTGGTTGGGCATCATCTCCTATAATTTCAAGCCATGCAACTACTTCTTGAATTGTGGGTCTTTTAAATTGGTTTTGATTAGTTCACATGCAAGCAACATCAAGTACCTGCAACATTTGATCCTCATATCCTTTGCCCTGGATCAAAGGATCAAAGACCTCCTCCTGCTTACCTTCGGACCTCATTTGCTGCACCCATGTCACCAAATCACTGCTTATTATTGACTTGGACACTTCAACTGGCCGCCTTCTAGTGAGCAACTCCAAAATAACAACCCCCAAATTGTAGACATCACCTCTGAGAGTAGCTACCCATGCTTGTCCATACTCAGGGGGAATGTATCCCAGAGTGCCTACTAATTCTGTGGTCACATGTGTATCAAATGGAAAAATCAACCTTGAAAGGCCAAAATCTGCAACATAAGCTTCAAATTGCTCATCTAAGAGAATATTACTAGACTTAATATCTCGATGTACAATGTGAGGATCACATACCCTATGCAAATATGCCAACCCCCTGCTTGCTCCTTGAGTTATTCTTAGTCGAGTAGGCCAGTCCAACATTGGGCTTCCATCATGCCTTTCATGCAACCAATAATCCAAACTCCCATTTTCCATGTAGGAGTAAATAAGCAACCTGCAATTGCCAATTCTGCAATACCCTTGCAACGATACAAGATTCTTATGTTGAGCTCTTGAAAAAGCTTCCACTTCTACTGTGAATTCACGCTCCATCTGACCACAATCTCCTGTTAATATTTTGATAGCTACTTTTGTACCATTCCCCAAGGTGGCTTTATATACCAATCCAAATCCTCCACATCCAATGATGTTGGCCTGATCAAAATTATTGGTGGCTTTCAGGATATCAGCCACAGTCAGGTCCTTGATATCATGATTTTGGAATAGAAGCACCAAGGAAGATCCTAAAGCATCAGAGATTATATGAGACATGTTGCACTGTATCTCATTTACATTTGCCTCGGTTTTAATGGGTTTTCTTGATAGGCTCCACAGCAATCCACCTAGCAAAAGAGCAATACCAACTCCAACACTAACTGCTATACCTAAGATGCCATTCCTGTTCAATCTCTGAGTCTTGACTTTGAAACCCATGTAATCATAACCTGGCTTTAAAATACTAGCATTGTAGGGAGAAAGAGGTGGTCCATATAGACCAGGGTTGCCTTCAAAACTAGATTTTGGAAAAGTATCGAACTGCTTTCCTGAAGGAATAAGTCCTTCCAAATGGTTATTGGATACATTGAATTTTGACAAAAATGTGAGTTCCTGAAGAGATGTGGGTATTCTTCCAGTTAGACTATTGTCTGAGAGATATAAACTCTCCAAGTTTGTCAAATGAGATAGCTCATTTGGTATGTTCCCTGTTAAACTGTTGCTCCTTAATTCCAAAATGTGAAGCATTTTCATGCACCCGAATTCTGGCCATATAATTCCATTGAGTTTATTGTTGCTTAAGTATATCGCAGGAGGAAACTTGGACAGCTGCTTGTACTATAGTCCAGATGCATTTTCATTGTGCTTAACAATTAGTGGCAATTCAAAGGAAGTTTGACCCATATCAGTGTAATTTCTCTTAGATATTAGGCTAGGCAGCTTTGTGAGTTCAAGGGGAATCGATCCAGAGAAGGAATTGTTTGCAATATCCAAGTAAAAAAGAGACTGGAAACTGCCAATCCAATGTGTAATGCTTCCAGTGAGGTTATTCCAGGAAAGGTCCAATACCTGCAACTTTGAACAATTCCTCAACCAGCTGGGAAACTTCCCTGAAAGAGCACAATTTCCAAGGGCAAGAATCTAAAGCCCTTCAAAGCCCGTGATGCCTTGCGGAATGGACTCCTAATGGAAGTTCTTAAACAGAATCAAAATGTTGAGGTTCCTGAAGTCCTGAAAAACATGAAGGGCTCTTGTAATATTTCTCAGGCTATTCTTTGAGATGGAGAAAAAGGTGAGAGACTTAAGAGATGTCATGCTCTCTGGGATTTGACCTTCAAGTTTGTTTCTTGACAAGCTTAATGACTTGATCTTTATGCAGGTCGATAAATTAGGTGGAAGTTGACCGGAGAACTGATTGGAAGCAAGATCAAGTGAAATCAGGTCAGGAAATCTTCTGAAATCAAGATGGATCTCTCCACTCAGAGAATTGTTCCTCAGGTTGATGACTTGCAATTTGTTACACTGAGATAAAGATGTTGGCAGGCCTCCACTGAACTGATTGCTCTAGAGAACGAGTTGTTCCAACTTCTCAAGCTTTCCAAGCTACTTGGGAACGTTTCCTGTGAAATTGTTGCCATAGAGAGACAAAATGGTGAGATTTGATAGGTACCCAATATCAGAATTCAGAGCCCCAGAAAGCCTATTGACGGGTGCAGAGAACTTTATCAAAGATGTTATATTATATAGATCCTTCGGGAGAATTCCCATGAGGTTGTTGAAACCCACTTCGAACTCCTCAATTACCTTACATTCTTGCAGCCCTTCATCAAGGTGTCCCTCAAATCTATTCATCGAGAAATCAAGGATCCTGATTGAGCTAAAATTCCTGCAAATAACTGTTGGAATTGGACCAGTGAAGGAATTGTTACTAACATTAAGGGAAATCAGATTTGAAAGAAAGCCGAGGTGGTGAAGCCTATCTGAAAAGGAATTGCTTGAAACATTGATGGATTGAATCTCCAAGTCTCTGCTATATAGGAACTATGGGAGGCCCTAACGGAGTCAGGACCAGAGAGAGTCGTCCAGGCCCTAACGGACCATGATGGGATTCCTGTGACTGTTTTTTTCCGACTCGGTCTCGCTCAGCCAGCAAGAACTTAGAAGATCGATGTGCACAAAGCCCAGAGCCACCTCTCTGAACCACTGAAAAAATCGGGCGAATGCCAAGGAAATCTGGAAAATCGATTGGAAAAATGGGGCGAATGCCATAGAAATCTGGAAAATCGGGGGCGAATTTCATGTTTCTAGTTTTGTGCGCCCTTTTTTTGGTGGGCTAGTATTAAATAATTAATTATTTTTAAAATATTTTTTGGGCTAACTTTATTAAACTATAAAAATTGGGTTTTATATAAAAAATTCGCCCTAATAAAATTTAAAATCCCTTAAAATTCGCCTTTGGGCTAAAATTCGCCCCTAAAATTTTCCCTGGCTAGATATGGCATAAAGACGGCTTTCCTTCGTAGCGAGCATTATACGGCTGGTTACCAAGGGAGGCCGTACCTGAGTCACGATAGCCTGTAGTGTGTCTATCTTTAACTGTAGGGTGCGTAGCTTAGCCTGGAGGGTGTCAATTGCAACCTTCTAGTGTTCCTCCAAGGCTACCCATTTGTCTTCTGTGGCCATTGTGACGGCATCTGCTATTTGTTCGAGGTCCTCGTCAGTTAGTGTGATCGTCACATCATATTCCCCCCGTTGCACGTGCTTCTTCTTTCGGGGCCCCTTGCCGGGCTCACCTATTCGCTTTGTTCCTCCGAGGTTTACTTCTGGCAGTGAATCGACCTGGATTTCAGCCCAGGTGTTTTTTGGTGGCACGTTTTTCTTCATGGCTGCGTCTGAGCCTTGCTTTCTTGCTCTTGCGGTCTCCTTGGTGGGGGTTTTGAATCCTATCTTCCAGGCAGGAGGCCATAGCTCGATCACACAGCCAATGTCCTCATATGCTACCATATACGGGAGGGATGTCTAGGTTTTACCCTTGAGGCCGCAGATCTGAATGTGGTGCACCATAACCTAGAATGTGGCAATACTTTTGTACCTATTATACACTATTGGGGATAGCCATGGTCGAGAGTTGATGGCTGCGGCCAAGCTGCTCTGGAAGAGGACCCAAAAAACTTGGTTATATTCCACACGCTGTGCATCCTTGGAGTCCCACAGATGGGCGAATCGAGCCCCTTCACACATTTCTGGAGTGAGCTCAGGGAGAACCGACTCCTCAGGGGCTTCCCATGCAACTAGTGTTATAAGGAGAAATAGCCAAGAATAGAAAAAGGCCTTCCCTTGTTCCTGATATTCACGGATGTTGGTCAAGAATTCGTCACATGAATATTGGGCCCAACTAAGGCAAACCCCCTTCACACACCGACCTACTAATCGAATGACATAGGCAGGGACGGTGCCAACCTGGCACTTCCGCATTAGCTTGCATGTTAATAACATATTACCCATCTGTGTAGCACAGTTGTTGATGGATTTGATGATAAAACCCTGGGTATTCCACTCCACCATATACTTTTGGTGCACAAATTCAGCAGTCTCGCCTTCATATCTCTTGCACACCTGCTCCAGAGGGTGCAGTCCCTACATGGGAAGGCCCGTAATCCTTTGAATTAACGCAACATCAATGGGGACTCGGTCCCAAATCCATAAGCATCCATCATGAATCAAGGAGAGAAACTGTCAGGCCAGCCGGTCCGTGACGTTGCAATGGCCAAAATGGGGCATCTGCAGCAGGTTCAAAAGCCCAAATCCGGCCAATCCACATACCCAGCGCTGAGGAATGAATGTGCCTCCATCATTCACATAAAATATGTCGAAGTATAACACAAGGGCTAGCTTAGGGAAGACTTCATAATTATCCAATTCGTGATCATTAAATTTAATTTTGTGGAGCTTCCCGCAATGATCACTGATGATCGAGACTTCTCCCATGGTTAACGGCGTTTGTAGATAGGTGATCAAACCATCCAATTTTTTTGGTGTGCACATTGAAGGCCAACGTGGTCGGATGAAGGGAGGTAACCAATTGATCAGATTGGCGGGCTGGGCTTCCTCCTGTGTAGCCTGATCCAGAGGTGTTGCTCATGGAGACTTGGCATGCCTCGGGGAAGTCCTAGGCTTCCCTACAACCCATTTTGTAGCTTTCAGGGGCTTCCTCAAGCCCTATGCTTTCTCTTTTCCCTTCCTTGTGACTGGTGTAGATAGCACTTCTTCATCCTTAACCCCAATCTCCATTACGTCTTCACTTTCTAGTTCTATTGGTGTCGAGGTTTTAGCAGGGTTCGTGGCCGTCATCCTAGTGCGTAAAAGGAATCCCAAATCTGGGTGGCTACTATCAGAAGGACTAGGCTGATCAGACATGAAAGGGATAGTGCAGACCAGGAAAATCGTATAGCTCAAGTTCTCTTGAGACAAAGGTGAGAAGTACAAGCTATGCAAGTGAGGCAGATCCCTTATATGAGTTACCCTGCCCTTTTTATAGTGCCTGTGGTCATCCAACGATAGGGTAAAATTATCCTAGAACTTACCATCAGATAAACGGTAATAATTCCCCAAAATCTACCTTATTAAATGCTAGGGGGCCACGCCTTCCAACGTTAAGTTTTTCTTTTTCACCAGATGTTAGTGTGCCAACGGCTAGTTTTCGCATCTCCTGTGCACTCAACATTCCTGGTATGCTTGGGTCAAACCCCTGTGCTTCCTGCGCATCCTCCCCCAACACAAGCTTGTTCCTAAGGTACTTCACAACCAAAGACATGGTTTCCCAACAGGTGTCATCCCAATCGAACTGGACCCCCTGCGTAAACAAGTCTCTCAGAGGTGTTGTAAGTAGCACATATTCCCAAACAAACTTTCTGTAATACCCTGCATGGTTGAGGAGTGAACGCAGTTTTTTCCTTGTTGTGAGAGTCACTGAATATATGATAACTCTTCCTTTGTATTCGCATTCCCATTCTTAGCCAATGTAGGGTGCATCCCATTGCTACCCATTCGCAGCCTGAGTGGCCCGGTAGCTGTGCGCACCCCTTCCAATTCTGAGTCAGATGCAACTCACGGATCATCCTTACCCTCTGTTGGGGTCAGGCTACGGTAGTTGATCCTTCCTGGTATCTACATTTCCCTTGTGGTTATTTCCAGTGTGATAAATTGGCGTGACTCACCCCATACCCCGTGTCAATTTCCCGCAGGACTGCATCAAGCGCCTCTGTCCCACCTACTAACCCAAATGTTCGCAGGAACTCTTCCTTCAGTGTCCCCCAGTGGCAGGTGTGCCGATGTAGCTCTGCATCCAAGTACCATGCAGAGGGAAGTGGCTCTAGGGCATGAATTAACAAGTGAACCCACTCTTTAGTCGTCTTTTCACACCACTGTTCTTTCCATGCGAAAAAATATTCGTGTGGATATTCCGATCCAAGGAATGTCTTGACCTACCCACTGGTTGGGGCTTCAAATCGCAAGATCATCATATCCCAACATTCCTCCCAATCCTCGAATCCCTATTCATGTGTCTCCCACCAGCGTGCAAGTGTTCCACGCATGGCTAGCTTAAGGGCCCATAGCCTTCATCCTTTGGGAACCTCGGCTCGAATGCTCGCAAAAATTCCTTTATGCTACCAAAACCGTCAAAGTAGGGTAGGTCTCTTACCTCTGAAGAAATGCAGTGAAAGTTCCTTGTGACTCGAAGACATCACAGTGCTGAGACATCGTGCAACCGGTTTTGCCAATTATCCATCTCTCCATTAGAGTCGGAGAAGCATTCACTATCATTGTCCTAACAGAGTACTCCTTCTACCGTGGGGTTGATCCAATTTTCGTCCTGCGCAGTCAACTTGTAAATTTGATCCACCTCCTCTTCATCACGCATTTTCTCTGTGTATCATTCACCTTCCACAGGATCTAATGGTACTATCACCCTTGTACCGTTATTCTCAAACACCATGCTTCTCTTTTTGAGGTTGATGATACCACCCATATCTATGGCCCAATCCAGCCCTAAGAGCGCAGGGTAGGGGTCTGCATCTTCTACAATTTCAATTACCTCAAAGTCAGCCCGAGCCTTTACTCCTACGATATCCACTGTAATTTTAGACAACCTTTGTAGTGGGATGATTTTCTGTTGGTTTTCCATGCGTAGTTGAATAGTGGACCATTCCAACTTAGGCTCTCCCTTTTGTTGCTAAGTCTGTTTAGGTAACACGTTCGCATCCGACCCTAGGTCAAAAATAACCTGATTCATTTCGCAGTCACCAATCTGCACAGTCAACCGCATTTCTCTCCCGGTTGTGCACATCCTTGACCTCCGAGGGTAGATTGGGTCATGTTGTGCAGTTATCTATTAACGCCTGAAGATTCTCCACAACCTTTGGGTTGTGCAACAGCTTCATACATGCCTGCAAAAAGGGCTCAACCTCCTCATCTGCCTTGAGGTTCGCAGGTGCCTGAGCAGTAGCTGCCTCCACCTTAGAAAAGTACTTGCGAGCTACAAGAAATGTTTCTTTTCCCTTTTTTAGGTCCAAACCTTATTGTTTAATAATTTCTTGTTGGATCAGAGGTTCCATCGCAACCTCCTCCTCGGGTCCCTTAGTGGGCATCCCACTGTGTGTCACAACATTCACACTTGGATATTTTTTTCACAGCTCAGCCTTAACTCTTTGCACATTTTGCGTAGGTGTTGGTTTTTTTTCCTGCATTTTTGCTATCAAGATTGGACAATCTTCAATTGCATGGTCCAGTTGTTTGTAATATTGGCAAGATTTCCTTGTAGGGTTCAGAAAGTCCCTTGCAAAGTGTCCTGCTTCTCGACAGTTATAACAGATTAGCTGACCTCATCCCCGACCTGCACTTCCACCTCACCCTCCTCCCATGCCCCTTGATGGGGAGCCACCTATGCCTGCGGGGGTTCTTGGCGATGCAAGGTCTAGTTGTACTCTATATAAGTTTCCTCAATAAATCATCAAACCATATGTCTGGAAGTTCTATTCATCATGTCCCACTAATTTGCAGAACCTACACCATTGTTGCTTTAACTCTAGAACATACGCAGCAAGGCGGGGACAGTGGTTGGTATCGTGTAGCCTCACAACGCGACAATCATCGCACCATAGCGCAGGCCCACTGGGCTCTACATCTTCCCTAGGGCGCAATGGGCTAGGTCCCTCGACCTATATATAGTCTACTAATAGAGGGCAATTATCCTTGGTATGACCATTCACCCAGCATCGTATGCACCATATCTCGGGGCTAGCCTCTGCCCCTCGTTGCTTCTGCAAGTTCTGGATCTCTATGTGCATCGCTTCTAGCTGTCCCTGGATCTATTGGACATGCAGCTGAGTCTCGTCCTGAGGTGTAGCTTCTAACTTCATGGCACCGTCCAATGCTTTCTCCTACGATTCAAACGTTTGGTGCCCCATAGGTATGTGCAGGTGAGGTAGCATCATAGAAATGAACCATTTTGTGTGCTATCTGTCATCATATTGGAATCCCCCTTCTTCGATCACCTTCTTTCGTTGTTGATCGGCCTCCCACATATATTTAGAAGGCCCTTGCTTGAAATCCTTTAGATCAACCACGATTTGAGAGTAGGACTTAGGTTTCTTGAACTGTTGTTTCAGGGCATTCTTAAAATCTTCAATGGTTACATTTGCGTTTTGGCCGATGTATCCCATGTACCAGTCCAAGGCTCTTCCTTCGAAGGCAAGGGACAATTGTACCCTTTTCACCGCATCATTAGCTATGTTCTATGTAGTCCATACCGATCCCATGACAAAACAAAACTGATCCATGTCTTCATCTCCCACACCCTTAAATGTCAGCAACTTCATGTGCGCATCCATGTCGTCCTCCAGTGGCGGAGGTGTAGGTGAATTCTTACCCCTAGGCTGGTTTGAAAGCGATGTGGCTGGAGGAATCTATGAAGCTGCTTCTCTTACAAGACTGTAGACCAATCTCTCTCATTCTAGGTTGGTTCTATAGTATTTTCCACTTCGCGTTGTGCTCCCGTCCAGATCAGAGGTCATTCAATCGATATGGCTACACAAAATACTCTTTTCGCACAATAATATCTTGATCATCAATGGTAACGCCTTTATAAACTTACCTCAGAACCCCTTGAATAATATTTGCTCTGCTTCAGAGTAGGAGACAAACTGATCGATGGCAAATTCTGTCACAAATCCTCCTAACACATTGTCTACCCAAAGGTCCACCGTGCGAGTGATGGTGTTATCAGCCTTTTCTAACCACTGGATTAGTTTGGGAGTCCACTCTATGACCCGCTTGTCCTTCCAACACTTCTGAAATTCTATCAACCTTGCGAGCCACTCCTGGAGCTCAATCGCAATCATTAAAAATAATATCTCATAGATCTCTGTGAAAATGTACTTATTCTTCCACTCTTCGGTGTTCAACCTCTCACTACGGTTTTCTTTTACGACAAATTCCTGAACTTGCTGTTCAAACCATTCATCAATTTCCTTTCTCTCAGGCTTCTTGTATGGCCTTGGAATTACCCGATCCCTCTCTCAAAATTCTCCCGTTCCCGGAAACGGAACCATTTGTTGGCTCAAGGGGTCCTGACCTAGGTTAAAATGTTCAAGGTTTTCCAACAAACCCCTATACTATTATCCCTTTCAGCAGTGACCTTCTTGCACAGGCCAAAGTCTCACCTGAAGTAGTATGGGTGGGTGCTAGAACTAGGTTTCTGCACCCTGGGAGAGGGTAGGTAAGTCAAGCAGAGCTGCGGTCAACCTTAGATTGACCATATATTGTATCATAGAGCCTATATCTATAGATTCCCTTCGCATACATGTGCGCAACAGCAATGATATTCATAGAAATCAATAGATCATGAACTCACATAATGATAACGCAACTATTCCAAATATTCTTGATGAAGTGAAACAAAAAAAATTGAGACCGCAGCATAAAATAAGTAACACAAGTATATTCGCAGCTTAAATAAATAATATAGCAGCATATATTAAGTAACCAAACATCACATATTCATATCATAGCAATTCTAGTGGATTCAGATATTCAACAATACTTCTACATTCATTAATCCTTCAGATCTACTTACAATACCCCAAAACTCAACTTGCGCACACATCAGTAGGGTTTGCACACAATAGGACAGAGGCCCTCCGTGCACATAGTAGCAGAAGTCCTTATCCAACAACCCTAACCACATCTACCGATTCACATGTAGCATCAATCTCTTTTCATTCTTAGTTTGTCTTACAACTCAAAAAGGTTCAACTACTTATACTATTTTAGCCTACACATTCAATGGTCCGCAAACTATGGTTTGCAGACTCTTGGTCTACCCTTGACCCAATTACAATGCATTAGGGGCTTTGACCCACCCCAAAACCCCTGCATTAGAATAAATATAATAAAAAATATACAAAATGGACCAGTTTTGCAGCTTGCAGGAGACCCTGTTCCAACACCCTTAAGGTGCAACGCTGCAATATCAAAAACTTCTCTTTCTACTATTGGATGTAGTAGAAAAAATGCATCCAAATCCATTCCCAAATCCCTTGCTATGCATGTGGATATCCCATCAAATGTATACAATAGAAACCTATTACACTTTCTTCTTCTATTGCTGCAAGGTCTTCTTTCTTCTTTAAGTTGAATTAACTGTGGGAGAGTTAGAGTCTCCTTGAAAGCTCTTGATTGAGACTTATATTCCAAAAATACTCACTTAGAATCTCATAATCTAAGTGTCCTCCATCTCCATGTCTTTCACCTTCCTCTTCAAATAAATTAGACATAGTGTATTGCTTTGGAGCTCTATGCAATACCAGTTTTATTTTCTGCTGATAGGAAGTGCATGGACCTTCCTCTTCTTGAAACCCTAATGAGGTCTCATTGTTTCTCTCCATTATTCTATGCTTGAACTCCTTAGTGAGGTCCCTCATATATTTTAAAAGAGATGAGATAAAAATAATTCCTTCCACCATTTTAATCTCTTCCTCCTTCTTCTTATTCTCCTGATAGCATAATGGCTAAGATCCACAGGTTGAGCCAAGATTATGCTCTGGTACCACTATAATATTCCCAAATGGGATAGCAGCAATATATGAACACAAAATGGAAATAATAGTGTAAATCAACACAAAAACAATTGAGACTACTATGGGGCCATAACATCATGTATAAGAATAGAAAATCAATGCAAAATAGTGAGGCACAAGTCATATGATATGAGGAAACAAGCCTCCCATACACAATCACTCCCAAACGTGAGATGATGCTACAATAAAAAATGTTGGAGAGCTGCTAGAGTGCAGTCATAACATGCATAACTACAAATGTAGATCATACAATGAGACAAATATAATGATATATGCCTCAATAGATGTCATACAAGAAGATATAAGCCCTATATCACCTTTCCAAGATAACCCAAGAGGGTTTCCGGAAAATACAAAAAATATAAAAATGTGAGTTGGAGCCCTAGGGTTGAAGATTTTCTGCAACAATATAAATGAGAAGATATGGTTGAAGCTGATGTAGAATCATATATATCTTCTCCAATAGTTCGCCCGGATGAAAGTATGTCCTCTTTACTGAAGAAATCACCTCCCAAATCAAACACTGCAACTACCCCTACAACTCCTCCCTAAGATAACATAGATCTGGACTGAAACTATGCTGTAGGGGATAGATCACCTTAGCCTGATGCCAAATATATCAATAAATCCCAAGGGGCTTCTTTACTGGCCTCCTAATGGAAGGAAAGTTTCCTCCACTGCAAAACTAGCTCAGAAAGTACCCGATACAATCCTCCACTGTTGCACCCTGCAACACAACACAAATATAAGCATAAACAATGATGTTAAAGAAAGTTATAGCTTATCAAAATGTTGTAATATGGAAATTTAGTGCAAATAATTCTCCTGAGTAGGCACTAGAAGTCCCCTAAGGATGAAGGTGGGATTCCTACTCGGTAACACCCTTGTGCTAAACAGCTGAGGAGAGCCTCGAGTATTAACAAACCATGAAAAAATAATAATCCAATCATGCTCGCAATGGCATCCATCCCCTTCCTTATATTCTTGGTGATATTCCTCACCTTGGGCCCCATTCATTAAATCCAGTACTTCCATGCATGCAATCTCCCTCCAAAATTGTGTTGTCCCTCATTGAATGCCACTCCTTCCATACCAGTGCTGTTTGATTTGGTCAATGTTGACCCATTCTATAGGTTCCAACCCCTTTTCACACATAATGGTCTTCAATCCAGTTTTTATATGTCCTCCATTCACATTAGGAGTGTCTTTATTCCTACTAAGGAGATTTATGGGTCTCCATGCCCTCTTATTCTTCAAACTAAGAAGCAAAATAAAAAATTAATATTCCAATTAGTTGTGTGCTAATTTAGGAATATTACATCAAGAAATTAGGGGGAAAATGAAGGAAAATGAAGGAAAAAGGGAAATCAATAATAAAAAGGAAACAAAGGATCATTTCATAGCTTTTGTATTATTCTAGCTCTCTCATTTCATTCTCACTCATATAATCTTGCACACAGATTATTCTTGGAACATTTTTTCATTCACTTGGATTTGGATAAATGAAATCAAAGGAAAGGAAGGAGAAGGTTGGATCAGTAGCTTTAGCAGGAGTATTTTTTAGGTAACGGGGTGCATGTGTGAGTTCCCAACTGAGGTGTTAATGCAAGGTATATGAATTTGTTTATTTGGTTCATTTATTATAATTGGCATGGGTTTTTCTTGTTTTGACAGCGGTTCCAGCCTTGCCTTTCCATTTCCTAGATATCCATGGTGTGATGGGATTCATTCTTGGTTGATATTTGGATTACCAGAAGGTTTTGGAACCAAGTGAGGTGGTCTTAGGAAAATTTCCATGGGTTTGGGGTGGATATGATTTTCTTTGGGAATCCCTTGATAGGTGGGTGGAGACAGTAATATTCCTCAAGGTATGGTGAAGAAATTATGAGGCATCTAAACTCGTTTCGGTTTTGTGATCTCGAGATCGGTTCAGATGAGATCACAGTAGCTTGAGGGTGGAGTTGGTTTAACCTCTAGAATCCCTATTTGATTATTTCTTGTCTTATCCTATGAGATCCCATGATTCATGCTTGCAATTTAGCATGGGGATAATTGGTTGAAAGAAATGTTTGGTTCATCACAATCTATGGTTAGGTGGTACATGGAAGTATCTAACTTTGTTGGCTTTTTCATATGTTAATAATAGTTATTTTATTATTTTTATCTATGAGCACCTGTACATTTTATTATCCTAATTTGATGGTTGATTTGTCATGATTGATACTATGGTTATATAATGGTTATAAGCATGGTTCTATGATGTGATCTAGCTATGGCTCTTGCTCATGATATGATAAGTATTTGAACGTTTAATGATGCATGGGTTAACAAGTGTTGTTGAAGCTACTTGACATGCCATTAGACCTTTTTGTTAATTCTTAGATGAAGTTAAGATATTTGTAATGAGATATGCATTCATGACTAGTAGCTAATATGTTTACCATATGTTTACCATATGTTTGATGAAATGTATAATGTATACTAGGTAGTCTAGGTGAAGTTTTGGCTTTAGGTTTGAATGTTTGGCATTATCGTCATGTTAATCATGATTCTATAAATTTACATGTAGTTTCAGGTAGTGGTTTAGAGGCTAGTCTGGAAAAGTGGCTCATATTTTGGGATCGTTTCCACTGAACTAGAGGATGTAGGTCACAACCACATGGAATCAGGCTTGCACATGTGATTGGGGTTGCATAACCCCACTCTTACCTTGTTGTGCGTGTAGTTGGGGTTTTAGTCCAGTGGAAAAGGTTCCTCTCAGGAATTTACAACTTAGGGTGGTTTTCAACCTCCTAAGTGTTATTTTTTCTCTAAGGGATGTCAATTTGTGGTAATATTGTAGGCCCCACTTCCATAATTGGAACTTGGAGGTCGGATCATTTCATAGTAGCACGCAACCTAACATTTACCCTATGAGCTTGTAAAAGTAAGTAAATGCCAGGGGGAGGGTGGTTACAAGTTGGTATCAGAGCTTCCAAGTTCAAAAAATTGTATTGGATGGGTTATATGTGGTTGTTATACATGCATGTTAATCGTATGCATGCATTGTAGTGGCTATGATTTTCATGTATGTAGTTAGTGTTACAGTTTGAGTTACCATGCATGATGATGATAGGTTGATATGTTGGTGTCATTATATCTATATATATGTGTGTGTGTGTGTACATGTATATTTTTCTAATCTGGACTGAATTTTGCAGATGAGATATCTGCCCTTGAACTTCACTAAGGTATGATTTTGATTATGCCTATATTTGGTTTATCTAACATGACATGTTTTTAGGAGATAGAAGATTAGAAATGATAATAAAAATGGTGGATTACAATTCACATGACTCTCCTTATATATCAATTTAGCAACAAGGAGATGAGTACTCTTTTGATATAGCAGATACACTAAGAAGTTTGAAGGAAGATATCAGAAGTTGCAAGGTTGATAATGACAGGATAATTCAGTCATAGGAAATACTTTATAAAGCTTAGGAAAAGAAATTTGAGATTAATTTAGTGACCCTTAATAGGTTATCAGATTTTCATATATAGGGACAACCATTAATCATTCATGGGTAGGAGGAGAGGAATAATGGGGCATAAGATATCAGGTCTCGATCAGGATATAGGTTGGACATGGATGACACAGTTAGAGATAGAAAATGGTTGGATACATATGACAAGAGAGGTAGTGCTTAAGGGTTTTATTCTAGTTTTGTTTCAGAGAGACATCAATTTCATCAGTGTATTCATCCTTATAGGAGGAGCAAGAGGGGAAACTTTCTAGATGATTTCAAGAAAGAAAAGCCTCCTACATTTGAAGGAGAGATGAAGAAACTGAAATATGCAAAATAATGGCTTCTTGGGATGAATAAGTTCTTTGAATTGCATGGTTATACAAAGAATATGAAAGTCTAGATATATATTTTTAGTCTTAAAAGGAAAGTAGATATTTGATGGGAAGATGTGAAGCGTGTCATAGGCATCAAGGTACAAGCTTTGATTTGGCATGAGTTTAAAATATTCTTCAGAAAGAAAAACTTCTCCAAGAGATACTATGATGGAAAAGCTAAGGAATTATATGAGCTTAAGATGGGATATATGACAAACGAAGAGTACACAACCAAGTTTCTAGAGTTGTTGATGTATGTGCCTTACCTCAAATATGAGAAGACAAGGTTCAAAGTTTCACCAGTGGAATTCCATTAACATTCAAGGATCAGATTGAGTATGATGAGCCTTGGTCATTGAGGAATGAATCGGGAAACCAAATCATTTTTATGGTAAGTATAAGCATTAATACGATCCTAAGTGATATTGGAAAAGGAATGATAAGGCTAAGGTAAAATGGCCTCAGAAGTGGGAAAGACCTCAAGATGTAGGTGAGAGGGAAAATGTGGCACCTTACAAGAAGTTTAGTGTAAATAAGAAGGTACATGAATCTCAACTTAGAGAGCAGTAGAATAAAGGTAGTAGTAGAGAACCATTGCAATGTTGGATTTGTGGTAGGGATCATCACAAGAAGTATTGTTCATTGTACTAGGGTGGTAGGCCTAATATCTACAGTTATTCAGAAGCACAAATATTTGGGGATGTTTGTCATAACATTCCTCATATATATGCAACGCTTGATAACAAACAAGAAAATCATCAGGCATACATTATTGAGATGGAATGTAAGCTCCACGATTGAGTTCTTTCTATTTTGATTGATACTATATCTAATTATAGTTATGTTAGTTTTGACCTAGTGGATAAGTGTGGTTTGAATAAATAAGTGCATGCAGAGTCTTGGTTGGTGAAGTTGGCTACAGATACCAAGAAAAAAGTTCATCGTTGGGTTATAACTTATGTATTTGAGCTTAATGGTATGCCTACATCAGCACATTTAAATGTGCTTCCTTTCGGTTCATATAGCATGCTTTTGGGTATGGATTGATTGTTTACTCATAGGACCAAGGTATATTTTTAAGAGAAGGATATTGAGTTCTTGGAAGATGATGGAGAAAAGTGAACCTTGCATGGAAACAAGAAGCATAAATCAATGAGTATGGTCACGATTATGCAGACTAAGTGGAGTTGCAAGAAAGGGTGTGTATTGTTTGTAGTGCATATTCCTAGTGACAAAGGAAAGGATGTTGAGGATGATAAAGTCTTAGAGAAGTATCTTGTTTTTTTAGTAGTTTCAGGATGTCTTTCTTGTACACATTTTAGAGTTACCACCTTATATGGAAGTGGGTTTTTCTATTTAGTTGGTACTAGGAACAACACTAGCATCAAAGGCACTTACAGGATGAGCACTTCAGAGTTGGTGGAATTAAAGTTATAACTTAAGGAAATTCTTGATAAGGGATAAATAAGGTCAAGTGTGTCGCCTTGGGGTGCACTAATGTTTTCTTTAAGAATAAGGATGGTACTATCAGATTGTGCATTGATTAGAGTTAGCTGAACAAGGCGACTATCAACAAAAGGTATCCTTTGTTGTGGATTGATGACTTGTTCAATCAGCTAAAGGGAGTAGTAGTGTTCTAATATATTTATTTGAGATTGGGATATAATCATGCGCGCATCAAAAAAGAAGATATCTACAAGACTGCATTAGATACTAGGTATGGGAATTGTGAGCTTTTGGTGGTTCCTTTTGGTGTTACTAATCCTCCAAATACTTTCATTTGTTCGATGAACAATGTGTTGCATACTTATCTGGAAAAGTTTGTGATAGTGTTCATTGATGATATATTGATATATTCTAATAATGAGGAAGAACATGCATAGAACTTGGAAGTATTATTGAGATTGGTAAGAGAGAATTAGTTGTATTCCAAGCTTAGCAAGTGTGGTTTCTTTTAGTCATAGATTCACTACTTGGGACATGTTGTTTCCAAGGAAGGGATAGCAATGGGCCCAAAAAATATTAAATCTATCATGGAGTTGTTAGATCCTAGGAATGTGGATGAGTTTAGATAATTCATGGGACTAGTATGTTATTATATGAGGTTAATTAGGAACTTATAAAAAATTTCCCATCCTATTACACCTTTGTAGAGGAAAGGAAATAAATTTGAATGGACTAAGGAGTGTGAAACTAGTTTTGAACAGTTGAAGCATTTACTTACAAAATATCCAATCTTGAAGATTCTAAATCTAGATAAAGATTTCGTGGTATGTACATATGCTTGCAAGAGAGAACTTGGTGGGGTCCTGATGTCAGAAAGAGAGGTGGTACACTATGAGTCAAGGAAGTTGAATGAGAATGAGCAGAACTATGTGACTCATGATATTGAGTTTCCAGCTATCATTCATTCCTTGAAGATGTGGAGGCATTTTCTTCTTGGCAGGAGGTTTATTCTGATGAGTGATCATAGTGGACTGAGGTACTTGTTTGACCAACCCAGTTTGAATTTCAAGAAATCTAGATGGTTGGCTACTCTTAGTGAGTTTTATTGAGATCAAATACATTAATAGAAATGATAAAGGTTACAGATTATCTTAGTATGATAGTGCAGGTAAATCATATTTCAGTTGTAAGCTCTTATGGGACAGATTCATAGGAGCAGATTTTGTAGGTGAGATAACATCATGAAAGGTACCAGTAGATGAAGCAGATATTGAAACACCAAGGTGAAGGTGATAGGGATGAGGAGTATCACCTCATGACAGATGGCTTTGCCAGATTCAAGAATTGTATTTATGTGTTGGATAGCAGTGAGATCGAGAATACTATCTTGAGAGAGATCCATGTCAAGCCATATTTAGGTCACCTAAGATATTAGAAGACATTGAAACCTATTAAGAAGTTATATCATTGGCCGAACTTAAAGAAATATGTGGATGAGTTTTTGCTAGATATATGGATTGTAGCATGTAAAATCATAGTGTAAGCATCCAACTAGTATATGGTAGCCTATTCTGATTCCAGAGTGGAAATGGGAGGTAATTTTCGAGTTAATTACAGGTTTTTCGAGGACATCGAAGGAGCATGACTCCATCATGGTTGTAGTTGACATGTTAAGTAGAGTAGCTTACTTCATTACATTCAAATCTACTAATTCATCTAGTGAGGTAGCTCAAGTCTTCATCAGGGAGATAGTGAGGTTGCATGATGTTCCCAAGAATATCATGTCAGACAGAGATGCCAAGTTTACTTCCAGGTTTTGGAAGGATTTGTTTGCATGCTTAGAGAAAAAAATTTCTTTCAGTACAACTTATCATCCACAGAAATATGGAAAGACAAAGAGGGTTAATGGGAAACTTAAGGACATGTTGAGGATTTATGCCATGCATCAATAGAGGAAGTGGGATGAGTATATTCCACTAGTATAGTTTGCATATAATAATGGGTATTATAAATCCTTGATGATGAGTCCATTTAATAATATTTATGGGCAAAGTTGTAATATTCCTATGAGTTGGAGTGATCTAGTGAACACAGTATTGATTGGACCAGTTATGTTGGATGAGATGGAATAGGAAATGCAAGTTATCAGAAGGAATTTAAAGGCATCATGGGACAAGAAGAATATTTATCCGGATCAACACAGGGAATTCAAGGAGTCTCAAGTTGGGGCGCATGTGTACTTGTACATCAAACCCAAGAGAAGCTCCTTGAGGATTGGATCATGTGCCAAGTTGGCACCCTGGTATTGCAGGCCTTTGGAGATATTTGAGAGGATTGGACTAGTGGCCTAGCAACTTTCATTATTTCCAACAGTGAAATTCCATGATGCTTTCCATGTTTCATTGCTTAAGATATGTAAAGGATGTTGATCATGTGATTGATTGGTTTGTATTGTAGGTAGAAAAAGAGGGATAATTCTAGCCAGAAATTAAATGCATATTGTAGCAGAAACAACTCATGCTCTGGAACCAAGAAATAATGAAAGTTAAATTGCAGTGAAATCACTTTGGGCATATTGAAGCTACATGGGTGATGCCTGATCATATGTGGGCTTTGTATCCTCGATTATTTTTTAATTCAGGAAAATGATATTTTGGTATATGTATATGTATATGATTGTAAATACCATAATGAGTTGTGTTATAAAGATCCAATATGTGGTATGTTTCTTTTGTTTTCAGCAAGATGTCATTGTAAATACTACACAGAGCTATGTATAAATCTCCATAGAAAGATTTTTTTTGTTTTCAGTAGTTTGTTGTTCATAGGTGTCATAAAACACCGAGGATGGTGTTCCCCTAAGGGGGAGGGGTTTGTAACAACCCCCAGTTAAATTTCATGTAATAAAGGATAATAAATGCAAAATAAGATCAATGTGGACACATATTTAAAGTTGAATGTAGGGAAAGCACTATAGCGGGCATCTCCTATGGTTTATCATGGCTATATAAATTGGAAAAGGAAAAGAGGAATTTATTGGAATTTAATTATGATAAAAAGGAAAATAGGAGAAAATGAAGGTGAAGAGACATATATTTGAATGCTAAGGAAATTATAGGAAAAATGAAGGAAAATTGAGGGAAAAGGGAAATTAATAATAAAAACGAATCATAGGATCAATTCACAGTTTTTTTCAGTTCAATTTGGCTCTCTCCTTTCATTCTCTCTCTTATACACTCTTGCACACATAGAGTATTCATGGAGAATTTTTTCATTCAATTGGATTTGGAGAAAGGAGAGAAAGGAGATCGTTGGATCAATAGCCTCAACAGGAGGATTTTGTAGGTAACAGGTTGCATGTGTGATTTACTAAGTGAGGTGTGAATGTATGGTATAGGCATTTTTGTATTTGTTTCATTTGATATCATTGGCATGGGTTTTTCTTGGTTTGATAGTGGTTTCATTCTTCCCTTTTCATTTATAAGATATCCATGGAGTGATGGGATTCATTATTGGTTGATATTTGGATTGTCATAAGGTTTTGAAATCGGGTGAGGTGGTCTCAGGAAAATTTGCAAGGGTTGGGGGTGGAGACAGTTTTCTTTGGGAATCCCTCAACAAGTCGGTGGAGACAGGAAAATTCCTCAAGGTATGGTGAAGAAATTATGAGGCATCCAAGCTCAATTTGGTTTTGTAATCTAGGGACAGGTTTAGGTGATATCACATTAGCAAGATGGTGGATGTGGTTTAAATTATGGATTCCCTGGTTTATTATGTCTTGGATTATCCCATGATATCCCACATTCATGATTGGAATAATGAATGGGGGTGATTGGATGAAAGAAATATTTGGTTCAGCCCAATCTATGGTCGGGAAGTGCATGGAAGTCTTTGACTTGGTTGGATTTTGCATATGCTAATAAGAAATATTTTCCTATTTTTATTTATGAGCACTTGTACTTGTTATTATCCTAGTTTGATGGCTAATTTTTTATGGTTAATACTTTGGTTATATGTTGGTTATAAGCATGGTTCTTTGATGTGCTCTATTAATGGCTCTTGTTCATGATTTGATAAGTATTTTAATGGTTGATGAATGCATGGGCTAGCCAGTGTTGTTGCAGCTACATCAAAGGGCATTAGACCTTCCTAGAAATTCTTATATGAAGTTCAAATATTTGTAATCAGATATGCATTCATGACATCTATCTCATATGTTTACCATATGTTTGATGAAATGTCTAATGTGTACTAGGAAGTATAGGTCAAGTTATGACTTAAAGTTTGAATGTTTGGAATTTTCATCATGTTACAGGAAGTTATGGGCAGTGGTCTGGAGGCTAGCCTAGAAAATTGGCTCATATTTCAGGACCGTTGGCACTAAACTAGAGGATTTAGGTCATAACTACATGAAATCAGCCTCATGTGTGCAGTTGATGCCTCATAACTACACTCTTTCCTTATTGTGGAAGTGGTTTGGGTGTTAGGTTAGTGAAAAAGGGTTCCAACTCAGGGATTGAACACCTGGGGTGGTTTGTAGACTCCTCATTGGTATGTGGTCTCTAAGGGATGTCATTTTTTGGTTAGATTGTAGGCCTCACTTCCATAACTGGAACTTGAAGGTGGGGTCATGTCATAGTAGCACTCAACCTCACATTTACCCTGGGATCTTGTAAAAGTGGGTAAATGCTCGTAGGGGTAGTGATAGTTATCCTAGTTGAAAAGTTAAGGTGGGAGGTTGGTTAAGGTTAGTTTCTATGACACATATTTCTATTGATATGCAATACCTTCAATTTGTTGTGCAAGTTATTCAAGTTATTATATTTTTTGTTTCACATTTTGTTTTATCGGTTTTAATCACTTGTATATTTTTGTTTGTAAGTCGAGAGAAGTTGCACTGGTTACATTGGAAATTTCATTACACTTGACCTTGGCCTTCTAGCTGGTTATGTTAGGAGTAGGTCTAGTTGCATCCTAGTTTCCTTTTCACTCATATTGCACTTGATCTCCATCTAGTCCCTACATTTATTTATTTTTCTTATTTTGTCATCCATGTTGTTTTAAGATTCATCTCCATATTCTTTGTTTGATCTTGTTTCATTTTTTTGTCATTCCTTTTATTCCATGTTCCGTTTAATAAGACTTTGCATGAAATATGTTCCCTTTGGCTCAAAAGACAATGTGGAAAAACTTGAAAAGGGAAATTGTGATGGAAAACTATGCTTGGCTAATATGTTACCTCTTCTCTAGAAGTTTGTACATATATTTAAATTCAATGATGTTTGAATTGTGAATACGATCCATTCGAATGGAAACCCTCAACATAACCATGATACCTATACCTAATTTAGGATCTTCATTCTGTAACTTGGTATTGTAAATAAATTGTGTTTTTATTACTGATCTGGCCGAGTAGAGAAGGGAAAGGGAAAATAAATGGTGATCAAGCCCATATAAGAGATGTATGAAACCTTATATGAAAAAATAAATAATTAAATAAAATTAAAATTAAAAAAGTAAATAAATAAATAAAATAAAATAAAATAAATAAAAATAAAAATAAATAAAATAAAATAAAATAAAAAATAAAAAATAAAATTAAAATTAAATTAAATAAAATTAAATAAAATTAAAATTAAAATTAAATAAAAAATAAAATTAAATAAAATTAAATTAAAATAAAAAATAAAAATAAAATAAAACCCTCTCTTTCTCTCAATAATTTTGGATCCCTCTTCTGTCCTAGTGAAATAAACAAGTGCCTAAGCACAATTCTATAAATAAAATAAATAAAGGGTGAAAGAAGAGAAAGGCTTCATGTGGAGAGAAGTGAAGCAAGTAACTTCTCTGGGGTATGGTTTGGGATCGATGGCAGCGAATTGATGTGTGTGTTCCTGTAGTGACTCCTACAGGGTATTTTCCAAGCTTGCTAGCAACGGAGAAACACTAGATATGAAAATTCATACTCTTGTTATTTCTAATTCATGAATACATATTACCCTTATCCTAGATCGAAACAATTATGATTTTACAAATTTGATGAATGTGTTCAACCGTGAAAATAAATAGAGGAGATTATATCTATAACTAGGAAAAATGGGGAATCCAAGGTAATCCACATGATCAATAAATACTTCCTGATAGGTTGATACCTTGGCCTTATGGATAAAACCTGAAGTAAGAATTTTGAGTTCTACCAGTGTGTCACCAAGTGTTGGTGTTGCGATCAACACACTCCAAATTTTTTCTTATAATTTAATTTTGGAGCATACTCAGAATCTAACAATCTATTGTCCATGGTCACTTCATTGTTTATTAATTTTGTATTAAGTTTCTTAGCTTTCTTCTTGGATTCTAACGGTTAAATCTAGTTGTTCTCACATGCTCAATCCTTGTTGAATATATAAGCATAATTATTTTATGCAAGCTTGACTAGTAATGGTCAAATAAGTATTTGAGACTTACCTTATCTATTCTTAGCTGAAATTTTGTTCCTATGAGCCTTCTTTCAGTAAACGGTGAGTAAGGGATCGCCCAAAGGACACCCAAGAAGGGAAGGGAATGGTTCTCTTCAAGTTTCATAGTGAACTAGATGTGAGGGGAAATTTTATTGAGATGGAATAGGAAGGATTGGAGCATTGGTAAACCATGGGACCAAATAGAAAAGGTATCGTCAACAAACCATTTCCAAAATTTAGGTTTAAGAAGGAAAGTTTTAATGGCGATGATTTTAAAGTTCTTTATAAAAACATTAGCTACTACAGGGGACAGGGATGAGCCCATGGATGTGCCCTCGGTTTTCTCATAACAAAATTTGTCATAAGTGAAAAAGGTGGTGCTAAGGAAAATTTTGATCAGGTTAAGGGTTTTAGGATCTACAAGCTTATAAATGAGGTCAATGGTTTCCAGGATAGGAATTTGGTGAATAAGGAAATGACATCAAATCTAACCATGATGTCATTTTTATCAAGATTTAGGTGCTTGGTTTGCTAGATAAAATCAAATGACTCTTTAATGAAGGAGTCTTGTCGGAATATTCCACGTGTGCCAAGCGCTTATCTTCCAGTGATTAACTTTATGCTACCAAAACAATATTTTGAGCTCATACTCGTTGGGCTTCTTCCTTTGGGCGAGGCTATCAAGTGGGCTCCTCCGCTCGTTTCCCATTGGAGGGTGCTTTACTGTCATGTCTCGACATTATTCTCCTGGTCCATTCATGTTGTGTGCCAAAAGGGTTGTGCCTGAGTTAATATCATCGAGTTATACCTTCGACAGGATGGCGTCATATGCTGGCATTATATGCTAGTGTCATATGTTAGCATCATCCTGCTCCATGCATATCATGGCTTATACTTATATGCCATTACCATACTGTCAGGGTAACTCCATCAGGTGGGCTCCAGCAACACCCAATAAAACACTTCCCACTACCTTGTTTCTAATTCCACTTATGCACGGTCCACCTTTTGGATGCTCTTCTAACTCTATCATTGGGTTTGGATTATTTTCCAAAATTGGAAAACTGTCTCTACCCACCTCTTTACTCAAATAAATTTGACTTGAGTCAAGTCAACTTTGTATAGATAAATCTCTCGATCCATGAGGCCATTTTCAAACTTCCGTATACCATAGAAAATATTTTCCAGAGCTCTTCCTATCTAAGTGGGTTTCACCTACACCTGAGATGACATGTTGAACAAGAAATAGCTTCAAAGTCTCTACACCTTCCTGCTACCATGTTGATCTTCTCATGACTGATCCTTTTCCATGATTTTCCTTTACCACCTTTGTCATTACCTTTTCCATCAATATTTTCCTTTACTAATGCATTTGCAGTTTCCATTGCCTGCCATTTCCAATCTTTTCCATCGCCTTTACCTTTTCCTTTTCCATCAATGAAAACATATTTCCAACATATTTTTGGTATGGATTGGTTGGAACCACACAAATTAATTTTAGATTACCTAAAAAATTATTTCATTTGCAATAATGATGAAGGTGAGGCATGTACATTCAAAGGATTGTCGAGAGCTATTTTTGTAAGGTAAATTTATTCCTTACAATTAAATAAATGTGCTCGAAAAGGATGTCAAATGTTTGTAGTACAAGTTGAAGACATTTCTAGAAGTAATTAGAAACCATATTTAGAGGATTATCCTATATTGAAACAATATAGGGATGTTCTTCCTAAAGAAATGCTAGGAATTCCTCCAAGGAGGGATATAGACTTCACCATTGTCTCATTCCTGGAGAAGTACCGATATCAAAAGCCTAATATAGAAAGAGCACTCTTAACATAATGGACTTAAAATTTCAGTTGCAAGAGTTGTTGGATAAGAAGTATATAAGATCTAGTGTATCACCTTGCGGTGCATAAGTTTTATTTTTTAATAAAAAAATATGATATTCTTAGACTTTGTATATCCTATAGCCAACTAAAAAAAATGACCATAAAAAACAAGTATCCTTGCCGCTAATTGATGAATTGTTTGACCAATTCAAGGGAGCTTCAATTTTCTTGGAAATTGATCTGATATCTAGATACCATCATATTAGGGTCAAGGATGAGGATATTCACATAATAGCATTTAGAATAAGATATGGACATTATGAGGTCGTGGTACTCCCATTTGGACTTACTAATACACCAACAAATTTCATGTGTTTGATGAATAGTGTGCTTAGCCCTTTTCTGGAAAAAATTGTCATTGTATTCATATATGAAATTTTAGTTTTCTCATAGAGTAAAGAAGAACATGATCAACATTGGTAGAATTTTCTTCAAACAGTTAGAGAAAATGATTTGTACGTTAATTTTAGAAATGCTCATTTTACCATTAAAAAATGCAATACTTAGGACATATGGTGTATGAATAAGGGATTATTGTGGATCTGGAAAAGATAAAAAATATCATAGAATGGTTAGTACCTAAGGATATAGTTGATATTAGGTATTTTATGGGAATTATAGGTTATTAAAAAATATTTATAGAACGATTACCTAAATTGGCATACTCAATTATTTCTTTGCAAAATAAGGGAATGAAGATTGAATGGAATCAAAAGTGTCGGGATAGTTTTGAGAAATTAAAGCAGTTATTAACTATTATTCTAATCTTGAAATTAGTTGATCCCAATAAGGATTTTGTTGTCTGCATGGATGCATGTAAGAAAGGTTTGGGGGGGGAGGGGGGGTCATAATGCAAGAAGGCCATGTAATTAGCTATGAATAAAAGATACTAAAATACCATGAGAACAACTACCACAAGTGACTTAGAACTAGTTATTATTCACACTCTAAAAATGTGGAGGCACTATCTTATAGGAACAAAATTGTAGCTAAAAATAGATAAGGTAAGTCTCAAATACTTATTTTACCAGCCAAATATGAATGTGAGGAAAGCAAGGTGGTTTGAATTATTTAGTGAATATGAATTTGAAATCATACACATTAAACGAATGGAAAAAAAAAATTGTTGATGCTTTGAGCATAAAATTAAATCAATTTTTTTGCAAATTCTGTAGCCAGTTGGCAAACAAATATGATAGAAGAGATCAATTCAATCATATATTTTGATTAATAATACATTAAAATTAAAGAGAAAATTCATAAATATCATCTGTTAGGTGAATAAGAAAGTTATTTTTTAGTAAACAATTAGGATTTTCTAATGTACTAATACATAATTTATCTTCCTAATGATCTAGATCTGAAATCGTGTCCTAGATGATTTGCACAAGAAACCAACAGCTGGGCATCCTGGTTACCAAAATTTAATAATTGTGTTGAGAAAAGACTGTTATTTGCCTAACATGAAGATAGAAATAACAGAGTATGCGGTTAAGTGTTTGGAGTTTTAACTAGTGAAGGCTTCCAATCAACACCCAGCAGAGATATTACAACCCTTACCCATTCCAAAATGGAAGTAGGAAATAATATCAATGGAATTCATCACTGGTTCACCAAAAAATAGGATACAACATGATTCTATCACTATAATAAAAAAAGACATTGGTGAGGGGCGAAAAATGTCACCATAAGCTCATTGGTGAGGGTAAAAGAGCATTCGTCACCAAAAACTAAACATCACCAAAGGCGGCATCACCGAAAGTATAGGTGTTGTGGTGACATTCAAGTTTTGTCACCAATAATGATTTATAATGAAGGATAGTGTATGTCACCATTTCATATGAGCAATGGTGACAGACAATAACCTCCATCACCAAAAAACTTAACGTCACCAAAGGTGGCGTTGCCAAAAGTATGTGTTGTGGTGACATTCAAGGTCCGTCATGAATATTGATTATAATGACGGATAGTGACTGTCACCATTTCATATGAACAAAAACAATTTTTTGTGATGGACCTTTCATAGCCGTCACTATTGGTGCATATATGTGGCAACATTTGTTGACCGTCACCATTTCATATTTGGTGAGGGTCAAAAAATGTCATGATAAGCTCATTGGTGACATCAAGGTCCGACACAAATAATGACTATAACGATAAAAAATTACCCTCTCCATTTAATATAAAAAACAAACGATTTATGGTGATGGAAATTTCATGGTCATCACTATTGATGCATATATATGGTGGCGTTCATTGACCATCACCATTTCATATTTTGGTGAGGGTCGAAAAATGTCACCATAATCTCATTGGTGATGGTCAAAAGAGCATCTGTCACTAAAAACTGATCGTCGCCATTCCCTATGAATATCAAGGCACAATGGAATTGAACCACCAACCTCCTACTTGTAAAGCAGGTGCTCTTCCATTGAGCTAGCACCCTTTAAATAATTAGACTTTAAACTAGCAATTGCCCCTAAAGGTGAAAATATACATCAAAGGAATATAAGATCTAGGAAGATCAAAAGTTCCTAGAAATAACATGTTCAATATACATAATAAAAGACAATAATAATAAATATGATATTCATTATACATATTAAAAATACAATAACTCAATTGATTAATTTCCTCTATGATACCTATTATTTACCAAAAATATTCATGATTAAATACTTAATATTTACCAAAACTACTAATGATTAAATACGTTTATAATTTCAAGAAGGAACATGATGTTCCTGTTACAATTTTTTGGTCCTGTCATGCCATGATTTAATATGGAGAATGGTTAAATACACACTGATTTGGATTTAATCCAAGGAGTGTTTAAAAACACGTAAATTTTAGAAATGAACATTTTCATGTTACAATACAATTTTAAAACAGTCGGAGGCCATAATTAAACTTCTATGACATAACCATTTATGAGAACGGGATAATGATAATATTAGGTATCAAACACTAAAATCATCTTGATTTCCACCTATATTACATTGAAAGATTCAGTATTCTGGTTTACAATTAAATGCTTGTTCCCAAGGAGGGTAGAGCAAGAGGATATCAATAATAAGAAGCTAACATAGATGAATGACAATGGTATCGATTTGTGCTCTCCTCGTGGTGTTTAATAAGGAGAAAATTCTATGTATTAGCCAACCCACCACAATTATTAACTTGGAGGGTAGATTTATCAAAAACATAGAAACACAATGTCCCACAACTGGGTATATAGATGCACTCTCTAACAATTGGATTTTCGTGGGGAATGATGCCCAAAGAGTTATAGAGGCAATATTCTATTTTGGCTATTAGTATTATGTTATATTCAAAAGGTTATACATGAACAAACTATAAAGAAACTTAGAAGCTACAAAGTGGAAGTAAATATGGAGGCCATGTAAAGAGAAAATTCTAGGCCAAATACAATTATCATCAATGCCTTGGCCTTGTGCTCAGTATTGGCTTCCTGCAACAAATGTACAAATCTCTTCATTGTTTGCCAGTTGATGGGCAAGGTGCTTATGCAAAGGAGTCCTAATTTCAAAACCATGGTCATTTCCTCCTTGAAGCAGTCCACAAACTCAACATACAACACTTCAATAAATCCATTATTTTTCTCTATTTTATTGCACACCCACTTCGCAAGATCTTCATCCTCTCCAATTTCTCAATCTATTGGTTGTCTTCCCATCACCAACTCCAAGATCACCACTCCAAAAATATAGATGTTACTTTTTTGATCATTTCTCTATAGAAGTTATGTCTTCCTGAAATCCTTGCATTGGGGACTTTTTGTGTAGTGCTTCCTTCAAGTTCACTAAAAAAAATAACACTAACAAACTCCACCATGCTGATAATGGTAATCTAGGAATGGAAGGAACACAATTAATGTCAACCACAAATGATGAATTATTGAAATGTACAGAATCTAACTAATGAAGCTCCTAACATCTATTGACTTTGATGAAGTAGGTTTACATCACTAAGGAAATTAGATAATAACATAAGATGAGCAATAAAATTTGGAGTGATATTTATAGTGAAATAGGGTATGAACCTGTGTTAAGGTTGGCCACACTATATTTAAATTTGAAGTCCATAATGTGCACAGATTAGTGTATGTAGGCTATAACAACAAAAAATGGAAAATGCCTAATTGCTAAAATAAACTTGCATGGTTCAGCTTTCCAATGCTAACAAGTATATTGTTTATTCTTATTTCTAAGATTGCACTTTACCATTATTCATTCATAACAAGCACTCACCTTTAGATTACTTGTCAATAGAATGTACTTGTTTTTTATCACTTTTGGATATTAAAAAAAGTTTCTTATTATCCCACCCCAATATATACAAAGTGCATAATTTCAGACAATTTTTCTAGAACTCCATAGAAATATATCTATAGACAACACCACCAAGCATACCATAGACAAATTATTGATTGATGGTTGCCAGAGGACATAGTCAGATACACTATCGGTCTCCTCATTAACATGCCTAGATTTTCAGATACTACCCTCTACTTCAAATCTTGTTCACAGTACCTATTATAATATAAGGATGTTTTTTAAGTATTTAGTTAGTCTTAGGATTTAGCTCATTTTTTTCCCATATGCATTGGAAAACCAAGGTGATGAATGGGTCACAAGCATTTCCTATTTTCCACAACTAAGTATGTTTTCTTCTTTCACTAAATATGTAATTATGAGTATTCATAGGAGGGATAAGCCATGTGTTTTGTAAAATTTAACACCATTCCTCTGCATGATATTTTGTACCAACACCTAATATAAGTTTTTAGAGTCAAGTAATCATGAAAAGAGATGGGAAATTCACAAATTTCACTTTGATCTTATAAATATGGAGCACAATATTCAAGACCAAAATGAAACTCAATAACAAAACCATACCAAAATAAATTATGATTCCCAACAACCAAGGCATTTCATATAAACATGGAGACAGGATACCATAAATGCCATGATGATAATGGATACCAAATATTTTGGAACTTCCATTTGAAACTTGTGGAGGTACTGCAAGGGGTGGCAGTAAGAACCAGGAAAACTAAAATAATCCAGTGTCCTTGCTCCGATTTTTATTCTACGACACTCTATAAAGTATGATCTTGATATATGATGTATTTGTGCCAAGTGGTTCTAAGTTAATAGTAAATGTTATATTCAGATAAAATAAATGAATAACTGAGAGGCCTTATGGGCTAATTTTTAATCCTTACACCAAAATCTCTTAATATTCAACTCTATGGAACAACTCATTCAAAGTTCAAACTGGACTCGATTTTAAATGAAAGCATAAAACTAGATAAGTAGTTTACAAGTTAACATTTTGGATATAAATTTTGTTCAATTTATATAACAAGTTATGCCATAACCTTGAAACTAGTTTCTTAGCTAAAATATTTTGTTAAGTCAATAATGACAAAGAAAGATAGTCATAGCAAGAAAACTTCTCTTGTTTTTTCTAATGAGGGCGCATGTAACTTGATAAAGGTTGTATGAGAGTATTAAATCATAAATAGTTTCACTAAAACATGGAAATGACAAAGTCTTGTTAAGAAACAAAATTTTAGTTGAATACATGAAAAGCATCGAGCTAAATGACATAATTAAACTAAAAGTAACTCTAAAAATATGAAATTTCCATCATATACCATCTGGTTTGGTTAGTTCTTCGGAAAGAGAAAGTGCAATTGCATGATCCAGCTCCTCATCTTGATTATGTAATGGACCATCCTAAACAAAAATCTCCACATACAAAAATAAATGTTATCATATTGGTAAGACTTTTGATATAATAAAATAAAGCATGTAATACATAGGAGAATAACTGGAAAGCACAACTAGAAATTTGAATCACAACATAAAAATATAAAATAACATGCAACAGGAAAGGAACAAATCCACAGTTTGAGAAATATGAAAATGAATGGGCCTATTCTTATACATTGATATAGATAACGAAATAGAAATCTAGATTTATGAAATTCAAGTATCACACAATAATGCCTTGAACAAATATCAATATGTAAAATAGTACTTTTTTCATTTGGATTTACCTTGTGTAACCTCAAGAAAATGTTTCCACAGAAACAACCAATAAACATAACAACATTGACCTCAGGAGAAATTGTGCAGGGGATAAAATATGAAGGCAAATAACTAGAGAGGTATTCAAAGAAAATGATGAAAAGCATATATATAAATAACTGAGAACCCTCTGAAGTAAAACACACATTTATCATCGTAACTAGTACACTTGCAAAAAAATATCAAAATAAATTATGAACTATTCCACCAAAAAACACTAAAATTTTCAACTAAAATACAGTTTCAAATTAATCACTAGCATGACACTAAATTTGTTAGAGCTAATGGATAGAAGATTGAAGTTTTAAAGATAGTACACTCTAATGAATTAGGGATTATCGTGACATTAGAGGGAACATGCCAAATTACATTATCATCTCCAAATGCACCCCTACATAGCGTCCATATAACACTTTGTGACTTGAACCTTTACAAGGCTTGCTCAGCCACTTCATCATTCGAGATTTATTGTGAGAGTGTGATGGTACAATGTGACATGCATGTCCCAAATAACATGAGCCAGAAATGAAAACCATGATTAAATTATTAGTTCCTTACTAATTTAATCCTTGAAAAGATGAAAAGCATGAATCCAAGAAAGAAAATGATAAGTTTCTCATTAACCAACTATTATATTTACAGATATGGCCAAATTGGTGATTGTCTGTTTCAGAATTTAAATCATTTTACTTATTCTCTCAAACATATAAAAATACACTAAAATTACCAAGGTCATACTTCAACAAAAATCTTGCAGAAAATAAGATTGCAACTATGGAGATATTATTACAAAAATCTTGCAGAAAATCAGATTGCAACTTTGAAGATATTATTACAAAAATCTTGTAGAAAATCATATTGCAACTATGAAGATATTGTTCTAAATTTTAAAAAGTATAGTAATAAAATCCATCTTCAACATGACTTAACATGTTAGATCATATTAGAATTTGAGTTAGCGAACAAGTACAAGGTTCGGAGTTAAAATATTTGCGTCAAGGAAAAAGAGATATCATATACAAATTTCTGAGTTGAGGTTATCACTAGAGAACATAGTCTTGAGTCTTAAACCGGTACTTAAAGAGGGACTTCTGGAAATAAATGGGTAAAAAATGTGAATTCATCCCTCATGAGTCATGGCAACCCGTAGATAACTCCTAAGGCTTTACAACCATTTCATTTTCACCCATCACACTACCTTTTTAGGTTGAATTTTCCACACCTGAGGCTTTGCAAGTTGCAACCAGTGCAGTTGCACCCATCACACCACCTTTTTAGGTTTAATTGTCCACATGTCCTAATCCACAGAAGATGTAGTTGAATAGTCTGTTGTGTTGAATTGCATAGCTTTTTCCCACAACTAACCATAAGTCCTTGCATGTGATGAGTGCACCATACATGTATCATGGGAGCCACAAAACCTGCAAACAAAATTATCCATGAAGTCCAGAACAGGGAGGATGTAACTGGTTTTGCATGGAAGGTATTTCAACAAGAGCATATAGGTTTTGTACAGGGTAGAATTATTCTATATACGTAATCTAGACTTGAGAGGCCTTGGAATGGGCTTGAGATAGTGGCTAGCAGCCATGTTTTCTGCAGATTGGAGCTTCATAACAGACATGTTGGTTTTGCTTGTACTTTGGACCATGATGTGTGGCAATGGTGAACACACTACTCTCTAATGCATCAACATTTCTCCTTGTTAGTAACTCATCATCCCCTGAAATTTTGCTAAATCAATCTATTTGTCAAGGGTGCCCCTTTGCCCCAGATTTGTATACTTGAAAATGGATGCCTTGGCTCACCTATTTGAATTTTATTGCATTCGGGGACAAGCGAAGGACATATTACATCTTAATGGGTCAGACATGGCCAACAATATTTTTGCTAATGGATAGTTTATTTATATAATGTTAAGCAAAGCTTGGTTGATGGTGCTCATACTTCTTTGCACATCATTGTATCTACATTAGATGTTGTGGTTAGTGACCATGAGACATTTTTTTAGTTTTTAGAGTTATACTCTCAGCCTACTAGATTCCCACAACTCGGATTTATGTTCAACCCAGGGTAATTGTGAGGTATCTAGGCATTGCATTTGGAATCTTGAAGTGGGACTTTCACCAGTGGCTATCCAGGATTGGTGTACCATGTCTTCAACAATTTTAGAGTAAGCCTTTATTTTGGCATCATAAGGACCTGTCATTAGATGGGAATTTGACAAAGGGGTTGGACATATCCTCTACGCCTCACACATTTATTATGTATCTTGTTGGTTGCCTAGTAAGAATAAATTTCAACATCTAGAGCAGATCATGCAATCATACCTATGGTAAAAGTATGGTGGGAAACACAATATTCCACAAGGATGGGGTGGCTAATCCCTCACCCAATGTGTTGAAAAATAAAATTTTGACATCGATGTTATTTTGCATGGATGCAGGGTGGATATTTGATCAGTCCTTGCAGTAGTATCAACCGCAAAGGCTTTAACATGTGTTTCTTTAGCAAAATCTATTATCTCCAACTCTCAATGCAAGATGGGGTTTTGATTGATATAAAATATAGGTGAGCACACAAATTACATCTTTCTAATATTTTTGGAAAGATAACCAAGACTAGTATTTATTTCTCCTTTAATGTCGGGTTCACTAGTGTGTTTCCTTGTTTGGAAATTGTAGCTATCTTGTCCACTTTTCCTTCATTAGGATTTGGTAGTGATTGGGAGTCTCTTCTCTGTTTTCCATAGGAATATTAAGTGTAAGTTTGTTTTTGAGAAAAAAATTAGTTATCTGTCTACTTTTTGTTCCATTTATCTGTCAAATTTTTTTTTCCATGTGGTGTAATGAGGTACATAACTAGCTATTAATTGAGTGTGAATTATTGATAAGAGATGCCCAATATTTATATTCGGTAACCTATACAAACTTTATTTTTGCTTTGCTAGTCATACAGAAGAGGATACTGATATAATCTCCATTATATATACACTTCCACCTTTTGATTTACTGTTTGTAAATACTTTTTTCATAAATAATATAAGAGATATTTTGACAACAGCAACAAAAAAAATAATCTATGACCTACACTAAAAGCTGTTGATTTTCTTGCATTCTTCAACTATGTTGGAGAAAAAAAGAATGGCAGTCACTAGATAAATATGCATGCCATCAGGATTAGATAATTATATAACTACGCTGAGAATTGGCCTAACCATGATGAGATGTCATACAGTCCAAAAATGAAGCATTCAATGTCCTGCGAACATGAGCCACAGTTGAGGCATACAAAACAATGAACTAATTCTGGGACATGTTGGCATTCAATATATTGCATTAGAGACAAGTGTCTTCAAAAGGATTGGGGATTGATTAAGAAAGTGAGAAAACACGTCAGATACTCCAGAAAGAAGGGTAACTTCATCAGGGTAACTAATTATGGGACATGTTGGCATATTAAATATATTGCATTAGAGAAGAGTGCTTTCAAAAGGCTTGGGGATTGGTTCATGGAGTGATAAAACTTGTCAGATACTCCATAAAGAGGGAGAACTTGGTCAGGGTCACTAAGTTCACCAGCTTTAAATCAACAGTGCATAAATGAATTCCAGTAAAAAATTGTAGTGTAATTTGGACCCCAAGTGACCCCTCCAACCTAAGAAAACTAAGGAGCTATATTAAGGTTAATGAAAGAAATTTTTTGGTAAAATAAATGAATTTTGGAGTTTTGGGATTTTGTAACTACTACTTCACTTTAGTATCGTAACAAGTCACATAATCATGTTGTGAATTTTTGTGTCTAATGCAGATGGTGTAGAATACAAAAATACATGTCAGTAAAGGCTCATAATACTTGGTTTCCCTTCTTAATATATATTTTTTCATTGGTTTTGAATATCACCCTCATGATGGTCAGAAACTTTGCACCACCATTGTTGATTATTGTCCATTTCCTGTGTCTTAAATAGATTCCAGTAGAAATAGGTGGTCTATTCCATTACTAAGGCATCCACTATAATTCCATAGCTTTGAGGTATCTTGTGCTACATTCCTAGTTTTGAGTACTGCATCAAACTATGGAAGATGTTTGATTTGCTGAGTTGATGTATTAATGGAAATTTTTGTGAAACTTAAATTGTTTTTGCTGAAATAGGCACCACAGCTAAAGGCATACAAAGTAGTTAACTCCTAGCACAAGGTGGGCATGTTCATTATATTGAAGTAGATAGGAATACCTTCTAAAGGCTTTGTAGAAATGATTGGCAGAGTTACACACCTATCTAGATAATATATCAAATGATTAGGCTCAATAATTCAATGGCTTGCAGAAACAATGCATGTAGATATGAAAATGAATTATCAAAAACTAGGGATTATGGATCTCAAGTACACATTAGTTGTAGTAGCTTCCGCCAAGAACTAAAAATCTAGCCAAATGAGACCACTATTCAAGGAAATGAAAACAAAATGTTATAGTACTATGAATTTTTCTAAATTACCAAACTGCCAGTAATAAATAATTGACATTTTGGAGTTCTAGGATTCTGGAGTCTATGGTTACTATAGCTTCTTCATTACTATGGTAGATGGAAAAGAAACCAAATATTCATGTGTTCATAAAGGCTCATATGAGCTAGTAAGTGGGTCTTTTTTTATGTGAATTCAAGTGTCATTATTGTGAAGGTCTCTGAAAATTTTCCAAAAAATTGAACTGGTGCTACTTATTTCCTATTTCCAGTGCAACTTGGATAAAAAAACTGATGTTAAGAGGTGGTTCACTCCATTAGTATGTTGAATAATAGTTGGAAATTTTAGATACTGTATAATATTTTGGACAATGTATGATCTACTAAATTAATATGTTTGTTGCAATTTTTCCTTAATCACAAATTGTTGTACATCCAAGATAGTTGTCACGTGACTAGGATGACTAAGACCATTGTAATTCTTACTCACTGAGCTAGTAGTCACAACTTGTCTCCTTACCTTAGTACAATTGTGAATATTGGTGGTTGTACTTCAGTTACTAGGGTGATTACAAGACTATGCACCTAAGTCTTAATTGATTGTTGGCATCAATATTATTGAGCTCATGTTCTCTTGATCCATCCACACACACTGACTAGTTTTATTTGAGACATACTAATAAGTTTCTTTGAGCCATGGTGTGGGTTTTTTTGTATTAATTTTACTTGACTCTGGGATATCATATGTCATACATACCCCTTGTGGGCTAGAATTGTAATTATCTTTGGATAACTACGGTCCATGATCTAGTATCTTACGCACTATCAAATTAACGAATGAATCCTCATTGGTTTCTATTTATGGAAACTCGACAGTTTGACAGAACCTTTTAAAGGAATTATTGGTTTCCACATTAGCATTTCAATTTTATAGAGGCTTATTTATTTTCTTATTATACACTTAGCCACGGGGGCTTCACTTCCAAAGAAATACCATAGCACGTGAGTCCATATTGGGGGATATATAATGAGGAAAAAATGATGTAATATATTGGGGGATATATAGGGAGTAAAGGGTTTTTATATTGGCAACTATAAAAAATGGAGCCCAAAGTTAATGAAAAAATATAAAGGGGTATAAAAAATGCTAATGAAAAAAATCATATCTCCAATATATAGTGAAAGTCGGGGATTTTTAAATTGGGAAGGTGTATTGGGTTTATATTGTTAGTGGGTTAAATAATGTGAATTTTAGAGGTATTTTCCAATATGTACACAAATTAAGGGTATTGTTTAATATGCTATGATAACACGTGATATGTTAAAGTTTCATTGAGTAAAGCGCCCGTGGAATTAGCATAAGAATCTGGTAAAGGTTTTTTCTTCCTAGAATACTCAACCTTGGGTGTCTTTTGGTTCTTATCCTCCTCACTTTCATATTCAAAACTAAAGATCTGAGTAAAGTGAATTGTTTGAATTCACTTAGCCTATCACTCATGTTTATCAGATTCCTAAATCTTCCCAGATCTTATGATCCAAGAATAAAGATAGCAATAATTCACGCCTTCACATTAGCCTAGTTGGGGTAGCCTATTAAATAGTTACCTTTTTAATACTTGTTTCATGTTTCCATTGCCACTGGTCTACACTGAATGGTTGAAGTGATACGCTATCCAGCCAGATTTCTATTCCTATATCTCAGCTCTGCAAAATATAAATACTTCTCCATTATCATGACAGTTAATGTTTGAAAATTCAAATAGGGTACGTATAAAATTCATCCATCCAAGAAATGCTTCAAAGTAGAGAAATCCATTATTTATAGAGTTTACCTCAAAATATAATGTGGCTAATTTTGGATAAATATCTAGATTAAGACCTCCTTTGAACAGAGATCAATAACCGGTGTGTGAAATTACAGTGCCGACGCAGTTAATAGTTCATGAAACCTCCACTCCTTGTAGCTACGGTGGCCTTAACAACTGCTCTAGAAGTATTTCATCCATTGATCTGCTAAGCGAATTCAAATCACTTTACTCAGATCAGATATTTAAATATTTTGAATCTCAGAAGACGATTTTCATTTTGAATCTCATCCAGGGATGTATGCGATAAGTGGATATATTTACCATCTCCAGGTTCACAGTTGTGAACCTCCCCACTTTTTACCTCCACACCCCTAAAACCCCATTTGATCTATAGAATTAGTTGCAGCAGGTGATATTTTAGTGCAAGATATGTAGAATTCATTGCAATAAAATCGTGCTTTAAGTTTGAATGCAAGTTCATTTACTATTCACCGAGGTCACCGAGAAACCATTCACTTCTGTAGGTCCTCTTCTGTAATCAAACGTTAGGCCTTTGGACTTTGAGTGCTTGAAATGTCCTAGAAGGCATGCAACTTCTTTCGTTGTGTATGCTTCATTTGGTAGCCAGTGATTTCTGTCGAATGTTGAAATCCAAGGGGTGGATCTCGGATTAGAAGTGAGTGGGCAGCCATTTATCTTTGTTTTTCTTGTGGCTTGCTCTGGCAAGGGTTCGATTTCATTTCCTGTGGGTTTTGAAGAGAAATTCTGGGAAAAAGGGTTGGTATTGAAGGGATGGGCACCGCAGAAGGATATTTTATCACATCCTTCCACTGGTGCTTTTTTAACGCATTGTGGTTGGAGATCTCTCATGGAGGGAATGAGTGTAGGATTGAATCCGATATTTATATTCCATGAATTGAAGGTGGCTATGGAAGTTGCAAGACGGAGCGATAATGGAGTTGGCAGGGAGGATGTTTGCAGACCTGTGAGGGCAGTAATGACGCCAAAAGATGGAGAAGACTCGAAGGAAGTTAGGCAGAGGGCATCGCTCAATCTAAAAGAAATGGAAAAAATATGTATCAGCCAACAGACTGAATTCCCTCCCTCGACACATTGTATTGATAGGCCTTTTAGACCTTAAGGGAGATGGATAGGGATAGAGCTTAAGTGATTAAGTAGGATTAGGAACTTGAATCCTCTTTCTTTTCTTTCTTACCCTTCCTCGGTCCTCCTTTTTTATGGCCCTACCACCACCGATGCAGCTCGGGTATGAATGGGTGGGAAAAAATGCAACCAGGGCGACGTCCGATGTGATCTCCACACATTAAGAAGTAGAAGACACTGGTTACTACCTCAAGTGGGTTGAAGGAATGACGAAGTGTTACATTGATTTCTTCTAAATTCCATCCCCTTTGCTAACTGAAATGACCAGTGCATTACAACAGATTCAGTGCCAGGCATAGATACAGATCGAGAATGTGTGGACTCGAACTGTGAACCTCAGCCGAGAATTCATGCATCGATACGCCCGCCCCCTCCCATGAGGCATGAAATATCAATAAAGTTGGTTCCAATCAAAATAATACAATACTAATGAACCTGGTTATGGTTATGGGTCATAAACTAGCCCTATAAAAGGCACTACATCTCGATATGGATCTTCAACTGGAGGATCTTAAATTTTCACCGGAGCTGCTTCTCGGTTAACCAACACTTTATTTACCTTCACTTCAGGTGGTGGTGCTCGCTTTGTTACTGTTGCTTGCTTAGATGTGGTTACCTCTACTATTGGATATTTCACTGGTGAATATGTAGACAAGAGAAACGACTCCCACTCTCGCTCTCGCTCAATCTAAAAGAAACAGACAAAGGACCCTTGACCTTTTCCTTCACCCACATCTAACCCAACCATGCTTATTTTTTAAATCGTAGTTCGAACCCGAACCAACCCCATTCGCACAACTGCTATCATTAATATCAAAAACCCGACATGAAAGCACAGTGATAAAATTGAAAACATATGGTTTACATAGTTAGTTTTATGGATAAAATAATTGATTTCCTACTCGTGGGAATCATAGGCCTGGACATCATGATTAAAATTAATGAATATGCTATGAAATTACGTGGGATAAATTTGACCAAGGGAAATAAGGGTATAATAAGATATGATGTGTAGTAATTACTCAAACCACCATTTATATATTTGAACTATTAAGATGACACATTTTTATGAGTAAAATTATGAAACACCATGGATCAATTCAGCATAGAATTTATAGCCAAAATATTTAAGAGTTAGAATAGAGTCTTTAAGTGATCACAATAAAAAAATATACATTAGATATATATACATGGATCATATATATCAAGCTAAAGTGACCGCTAAAGAAACATCTACCTACACATAGTGTCCTAGATGGCCAAGGAAAGATGTCATCAAACTAATCATATAGTCATTCATATATCTCAGTTGGAGAATGATTAATGTCACAAGAATAACAAGGGTTTATATGTCAATCAAAATTTAAAATTATCCTCTAAAAATTCATATAGAAAGTGGGGTAACAGGTCCTATGACATCCAACCTGTGATTAGCAATGGGAAATCCTCAACAATATCTTTGGAGAAATAATGTCCCATTAATGGAGTTCAATAAGAGGTATGAGGCCCCACCAATTTGATAGTTGAAGAAGTTTGAATATTGGATTGTCAATGTTGGCCCTAAGTAGGCAAGGCAACATGGAAGGCCACATAAGGTCTTATATAAACATATAAATCCAAGGAGCTCCCTCATAAAAATAGTTAGACATGTATTGAAAGAAATAGATAACAGCCATATAAATATTGATAAAATAAAATAGAACATCCCTTGAATCCCATAATAAATTGAGCATATATAGATGATGTGATCCTCTAACTCAATGCTGTGTATATGGAAAAACTAGAAGATGATATCGAGAAGAGGAATATCACGATGTCATTAGTTTTGACTAGACAGTAATGTAAACCCACTTTGAAACCACCAAAGGGGAATTGATAGGAAACATCTAGTTCTCTTGTGTGTACGAGGCTTGAAAATTAAGGCTCCCCTAATTTGCATGAAGTGTTCATAGTACAAATCCATCTTAGATACAAGGCCATGAAAGGATGATGTCCAAGTACTAAATTTATTGTTTATAAATAACCTCTTTAACAAATTGACACAAAAATATAATGATGTCATTTACATTGGAGGTGTATATCATTTTAATCATGTTACAACTTTAATCGCTACCCCATAAAAAGGTGTCATGCTCCCTTGTGATGATGCATCAACCCTAATGGAGAACAATATTGTGATGTAAAAGGAATTTAAACATGATGCAACTTTAATAGTGCCCTACATTCACCCGTTGGCTCACCACTCATGGAAAATGTGAGGCTATTTCAAGCATTGACATGGATAATATCATTTTATTTTCTCTTATGTATAGTATTTTACATTGACACAATTGCATTTTTTTACCAAAAAAAATATTTGTATCAAGCGTTATCTCCTTGTTCATTAGGGTTGAAGAGGTTGTGTCATTATGAGTGATCTATTCATTGCCAACTCCTTATGTGTGAGAGCACTACAAGCTCCATGTCAACATGAAGTGTAGATATTGTGAGCAATTCTTGTTGAGGTTTTACAAATTATCCAGTTGTTCTACATTTGGTATACATGTTAATAAGGGAATTAACCACAAACAAACATCCTTGAGACCAATACCTAGTTCTATAAAAATCAAATGGTACCAATATTCTTAGTTAGAGGTGAAGGACTCTCCTAAAGGTTATTTTGTTGGTTTGATGTGTTGTTTTTTCCTTTGATACTAAGTGGTTAAGGGCTTCAAGAGTTAATAATTAAGGGCTAAGGGCTTGGGGGGAAAGCGATTAATAATTAAGGGATTTAGGTGTTATGGGTTAAGGGGTTAGGTTTTAAGGTGTTTAGGGGTTATGGATTAAGCTTTAAGGGTCATGAGTTAAGAGAATAAGGGGTTAGTGATTAGGGGTTTCATGGATTCTAGGTTAGGAGTTAATGGCTTAAGGTTTAATGAGTCAAGGGTTTTATGGATTATGAGTTATGAGTGTACGGGTTAAGATATTATGGCTTTGGGGTTAAGGGATAGGGAATTTAGTGGTTATGGGTTAATGGCTTATTGGCTATGATAGTGGGTCCCCTGATACCCTTATCACCACTATTGGGGGTTCCCCTTTCAATTTCTCTTGTTACCTTCCCTCTAGTCCTCCTAGCCCCTATGACATTAGGTCTTAATCCCCCTTCTCATTCTCTAATGCGTGGATTATAGATCTTAGTAAACCATGCTTGGACATCCCACTTATGCCCATCCACGCTACATGTGTGTCCCATAGTCCTATTCAATACACCACAAAATACTCCTCCCACGTCCTTTTCGATCATATAATTCAACTTATCCTAACATTATGGGTGAGATTGGTGTTTATGTTGTAAAGAGAGCAGAGAAAAAAATTACCTGTTTTTTCTATTGAGAAGATGTAGAAATTTATTGTCATGATTGGAATGTGCATGCATCAATATACATTGGCTTGTTTTTCAAGCTTAGACATGAATAATAATTTGGTAATACTCAATCCTATCGATGGAGTCTGGTATCACAAAGGCATCGATGGGAAGTTTGAGAGATTCTTTTGAAAGCTTGTGTGTTATGGTATTTAGCTCCTTGAGAATGTGTCTGAAAGATAGCTAGTCCAAAGAGTTGGAGGAATCTATGATATCTTGCAGGATGGGGTGTAGTTAGATGTCCTCTATCATGAATTTTTGACCCAATTGATGATGATTTTTGAATCCCCCATGATATATAGGGATTTGACTCTTTTGATGGATGAAATTTCTAGAAGGGTACAAAGAGCAATGAAATCAACTCAGTTGTTGGAGCCTTAACTTTGGGTATATCTTACTTTCTTGCTATAATATTGGGAGAGGAAGAGTACCACACCAACTTTTCAGCTAGGTGGGATAACTTGTGCAACACCATCAAATAATTCATAGGGGCATCCAAGAGGGAGTGGAGGAATTACCAGAATAACTTATTTTTCTAGTTTAGGATGAATCTTGTCTTCCAAACACTGTTTTTATCAATTCAGTTGCGATCTTTGTTAGAATTTCTCATGAATAGAATGTGTTGTTGTTCTAATCCCACCAGATATTTCTGATTAGAATGCACGGGAAACCTTTATAATAATCTTCCATGATGTTGAGTAACTAAGTTTTGAAAATTTCTTCCAAGCTTAGATAGGACCACGAGGCTATCATGTTCAATTTTTCAAGGGTGTTCATGATGACCTGCACTGTGTTGGGACAAGAGATAAATAAGTGTGAAGAAATATCATCATATGAATTTCCTAAAGCATATATGTTAGGGTGTTTCGAAAACTATCATGGATATTTCTCGTGAAAAAAATGTGTTGTTGTTCCAATCCCACTAGATATTGCTGATTAGAATGCATGGGAAATTTTTTTAATAATCTTCCATGATGTTGTGTAACTAAGTTTTGAAATTTTCTTCCAAGCTTAGATAGGACCACGAGCCTATCATGTTCAATTTTGCAAGGGTGGTGGTGATGACTTGCATTTTTTTGGGACAAGAGATAAATATGTGTGAAGAAATATCATCATATGACTTGCATAAAAGATATATGTTGGGGTGATTCATATAATATCATGGATGTTTCTCGTGAAAAAAATGTGTTGCTATTCCAATCCCACTAGATATTTCTGACTAGAATGCATGGGAAACCTTTTTAATAATCTTCCATGATGTTGTGTAACTAAGTTGTGAAATTTTGTTCCAAGATTAGATAGGACCACAAGCCTATCATGTTCAATTTTTCAGGGGCGGTGGTGATGACCCACACTGTGTTGGGGCAAGATGTAAATAAGTGTGAAGAAATATCATCATATGACTTGCCTAAATCATAGATGTTGGGGTGATTCGTAAAATATCATGGATATTTCTCGTGAACAAAATGTGTTGTTGTTCCAATCCCACAAGATATTGCTGATTAGAATGCATGGGAAACCTTTTTAATAATATTCCATGATGTTGTGTAGCTAAATTTTGAAATTTTCTTCCAAGCTTAGATAGGACCACGAGCCTATCATGTTCAAGTTTTCAAGGGTGATGGTGATGACCTATACTGTGTTGGGACAAGAGATAAATAAGTGTGAAGAAATATCATCATATGACTTGCATAAAAGGTAGATGTTAGGGTGATTCGTAAACTATCATGAATATTTCTCGTGAAAAAAATGTGTTTCTATTCCAATCCCACCAGATATTGCTGATTAGAATGCATGGGAAACCCTTTTAATAATCTTCCATGATGTTGTGTAACTAAGTTTTGAAATTTTGTTCCAAAATTAGATAGGACCACAAGTATTTCATGTTCAATTTTGCAAGGGTGGTGGTGATGACCTGTATTGTGTTGGGACAATATATATATAAGTGTGAAGAAATATCATCATATGACTTGCATAAAGGATATATGTTGGGGTGATTCGTAAACTATCATGGATATTTCTTGTGAAAAAAATGTGTTGTTGTTCCAATCCCGCTAGATATTGCTGATTAGAATGCTTGGGAAACCTTTATAATAATCTTCCATGATGTTGTGTAACTAAGTGTTGAAATTTTCTTCCAAGCTTAGATAGGACCACGAGGCTATCATGTTCAGTTTTTTTGAAATTTTTTTCATGCTCAATCTTCTTCTCAAGCTCCACCCTCCTTTGGATCTGCTATCTCCACACATACTGAATCTGTAAACCATCTTCCAGATCTATGGTATATATTGCAGAAATAAACCTCACTCTAAGGGTCACAACTGCTCTTCTTCTATGCAATTTTTTCACAGTCTTAAGGGCATACCATATGAACTAAACATGCTAGGAAATTGTCCTAACTAGGGCACTATACTTATGTAATTCTAGTTGTTGTAGAAAAAACCCTATCCACCCATAGAAAAAACCATGACTCTTGCCTCCATAAGAGACTCAACTTAGCTAATATGGATCCATAGATTCTGGGAATTTCTTTGACTGAATATTGATATGAAATTCATATCTCAATGTCGACCCTCAAACTAGGGTTACCTCAGTGAATATTATGCTTGCGTCTATTTCTCTTCTAGCTCTAAATTAAAGTGCAAGCCCTCCTCCATTTATGTTGGTCTTTATCACAGACCTTGCGGCCTACTAACCACCACAAGATATGATCGTATCAACCCTCTCTTCTATTTCATGTAGAAAATCTAACCAACAAGATTCAATCTGATCTTGTAATGTACTAAAACAAGATACTGAATCCTTCTTACAATTTTTGGAAACAAAAACACGATCGCACAATCACATATAAGTAAGAGAAAGAAATTATCAATTGCACAACACAAGATGTATCTAGGGAAAGAAAATGCTCGAAACCGCTGTATCTCTATTGTGTATTAAGTCAAGGAATCATGAAACAATAAATGCTTAATCTCTCATGAGATTATCTAGAACTCTGCTAATTGTCTCCTACTGATCTAGGAAAAATCGGTCTTGTACTTAGCCAATTCTCAACCTTCCTTCAACTTGCCTTGCTCACAAAATTCCTAGGGAATTAGCTCCCTATTAATTAAGAAATTTAGCCTTCCTTGATTGCACAATCCATCATGGAATCCCAATGACTTTATAATTGCACATGGGAAATTTTGTATAAATACAAATGACAGTTATGCTCCCTTTAACCTTTGTCTCAATTAGTTATTCCTCAGAACTGGCATGCATGAAACTATTAATAGTGAATTATCAGTTATCTGATTGATCACTCATTGTGAATTAAATCTAATTTAATTCAGTGGACCTCTCACTAGCTCATCACTCAGTTAGAACTAGTTAAACTGATTTTAACCCAATTAATTGAGTTAACTAATTAACACCTCCATCCCACTAATGCATCAACTACAACTGGACCCCCAAAACATTAGAATCCCTCTACATGCCTCATCTTAGACCCTCATGATCCGGACATATGCATGAATGCAATAAAATACAAAAATAAACATAAACACAGAGATGCGCTAGGAATAACACTTCATTTCATTAATATCAAATACTAAAAAATGTTTACAGACAGAATGGAAAACAAATTAGCTCGAGTGATGGTAGCTTATCTCTGAGAAGAGATGTGGCAGCTACATGCCTCAGAATTGTGTTAAAATAAGGCTCAAAGGCCTTTTTATTATTGAAATAAGACAAAACCATAACCCGAGGAGATGTAACACCAAGAGTTTATGGGCCTCGTTGGGGGTAGTTGGGCAGCCAAATTCCTGAGGTCATAACTTGGTCATATGATCTCCGTTTGATGCACATGATACCTCATTAGAAACATCTCTTAGAGGACTACAACCGCTAGTGTGATTTCTATGAAATCGCCAAACCTTTCATGCCCAAAGAACGTCGTTTGGGTCCTCAAAACTGCTCTGGAATTTCAGGACCTAAAAAACTAACAAAAATAGTAAACTGTGCTATAATAATAAAACTGAAAAAATGAAAGAGACAATGGCGAGGGCCCAAGTGGAATAGTCGGGTGGCCACCAATATCCACCTCAATCACCTCAACTCAAATTTCTTCAGCTAACTCATCATGACTTAGTTAACTGACCCAAGTTGATATGAGATGAAATTACAATTTATTGTCCAATTTATTTAAGGGAAAAATAAATTAGACGCCTCACATTTCTCACTCATAGTACATCAAAATTCCTCACTAGTGTGGGTGCATTTTTTTTTGTCCTTTCCGGTTGCCAATTTCACTGTTTCTTGTTGCAAATTTCAACACTCCCTCTGAACAAGAAAAGAATTCAATCTATCCTGATATGGTACCTTTGGAATTATGCATGAAACACTACTCTAGTGTTGTTTGCACCTGCAAATCCTGAAACTGAATAGCCTTCAAACAACTGAATCAATATAATTAATTTGTCATCAGAGTATTCTGACTGCTACTAGATACTGCACCTGTCTACTGGACTCTCTGCGTTGCTGCTGACATTTGCATCTGTGCCCTTTTCATTGTTGCCAACTCTGATCTATGCTCCAGTATCTGACATCGTCACTCTAATTTCTGTCTTCCTGACATCTAGCTACATCAATCTAAATGATCCTTCTTGTTAATATTGTAATGTGGACTCCTTGTAGCTAGGTTCGATCCATGAGACACACCATCTCAATGGACCCTGCCAAAATTTCTTATATTAGGATTATGTCTACACATCACCCCACCTTTCACCTGGAGGTATGGATGCATATACTCTCTGTTAGGGTCCTATAATAATAGGGTTCATAAATTTTGAATTGACTTTGATAGTCTTGTAAATATGTACATACCTTTCTTTCTGCAAGTTGTTTTCCCATATTTTGAAAAAATGAAAAAATAATAAAAAGCCAAAAAGAGGGTAAAGAGTCCTAAAAGAAAGATCAAAGGACTTAGAAAAATATAGACCCCAAAAGAAAAAGAAATAAGATCTGAAAGTGAGCAAGTCCAAATGCCACTACTTTTACTTTTTACTGCAAGAATAATGATTATGTGCAGAGTGTCAATAAATGCCATAATCCATGATTAGTTAAACAGTTTAATCTTAACTTTTCATGTTTTAGATAGTGAATAAATTTTTTTCAAAAAGTTTAAACTTGACAACTCAGTAGATAGGTAGAGAATAATGAGGAGCTCAATAGTTTAATTTGAGCCCTCGAATGAAATAAGGTAGATTTAGATAGTTTTATGCTTTGAAAGAAAAATTTTGTAAGGTTGCAAGTCTAAATGCACCTACAAAATGAAGAAAAAATGTTAGAAATAAAGTTGGGTAGGTAGAAAGTAGTTGAGAAATCATGTAAATAAGACATCATCGGGAAAAATCACTAATTTCCCCTCCCTTATAGGTATTCATTATTCTAAATTTTCAGTCAAACAGGCCCAGAGAATTTCTCTGGCTTTTGTTGGGACCAGACCCAAGGCTCGATGACTGATAAGTTAAAAATATTGAATTCCTGCCTTAAACCCTCATTCATCAACATTTACCCTTCATTCATACATCAAAAACCCTTTTTCATAAGTAAAGGCGCATTCTTACTTAGTAAAATTGTAACTCTAAAATAATTAACTTCATTATTTTCAAAAACATTCATAAAACCCTCAAAATTACATTTATCCTAAGTATTAGTGAAATAATATAAAAGATGAGCAATGCTTTATTTTTTACATTTTAATTAGAGATAACATGTGTTTTTCCATTTCACTACCCTTTTCATATTAACTTTTAACCTATTTTTATTAAATCCCTAATTTACCCTCCCGTAGATAGTAATTCCACTATATCTAAATAATCCCCAAATACCCACTATTTTAAACTTTAGACCAAAGTTAATATATCCCATGTGCGCAAAATAAAATTCCTGCCCAATTATTCCCCTTGGTATAAAGATACCTATCTGTAAATATCCCACCCCATGTAGTTTAAACAAGTGTTGAGTGCATTTGATTAAACTATATAATATATACTATATATATCGCACTTGCAAATAAAGTTTGAAACATTTTACAAATGTTTTAAATAAAAACATAACCCCTCTGCTATATTATTTAACGCTTAAGGGTTTAAACTTTATTAAATCATAGTTTTATAAAGCCTAAAATCATTCTTGCTGCATATAAAATCCTGGTCCCACTACTCTTATCCCGACGCAACTCCCGAATTAATCTCGATCGTTCGCTCATAAACTTCAAATCCGATGATGAATATCCAATATTGCGTAGAATAGATGCACGATCACCCAACCATAAAACCTGCGGGAAATGGATGGTTTCACTATTCTCTTTCTGCTCCATGTGCCATTCAATCATTGGATTGCATGGGTTAGGCTCAAAACTTCTTACCACCAAATCACTGTGCGATACCAGCAGTTTTTAATCAGTTGAATCTTTGGAAACCGCTCCTCTCGCTTGATGCGACTTGCATTCAATGTCGATTAATGCAACCAATATGTTTGATAAACCTTTTAAATACATACATTTTATTCTATATTGCACGTTTAACCCTCTACAAAGTGTCCCCGACTGTAAAAATACAGTTTTAAGCCATTTTTCGCCCTTTTTTACGCCCGAAGCCTACAAAATTTTTCCCTAAAACCTGTTAAGACTGACAAGGGGCTCCATGTTGCTCCAGATAAGTTACTGAAGTTTTCAACTCAGCAAAGAAACTCATAAACCTTTCCAAAAATGGATATCTGCATTCCAACAGGTATTCTTCTAGAATTCAAACCTGCAATCAAGTTGAAAAACCCATTTTAAAAGAAAGAAAACACATTTAAGTTAAGAAATTGATTAAGTAAACTGCCAAAAAGTCCCAAAAACAGGCCAAACTCTGGCAAAATTTTCCCAGAAACCCTGTTTCTCGGTTGCGCACCATTTCTGAAGAAATTGAAGAGTTTACATAGTTTATTAGTCTATTTCAAGCTCTGAGATAAGCCATAAAACCTCTGGAGGTACCCTAAACCCTTTGTGATCCTTTTAAAAGGTTTTTCAACCCTATTCTCATTAAAAATACTCAGAAAACCCCTGTTTTATGTTTCAAGCCAATTCTAAAGCCTCCAAATCTCTTTGATAGGCCTAATTGAACAAAAAAACCAAAGAAAAGCCTTTGCCAAAATTTTCCCATTTAAGCCTCTGCTATAAAAAAATTACTTCTGCAAACTGTCTAAACTTGCAGAATTAGATCAAAATGCCTAAAAAACAGAGTGCATGCAAGCCTGAAGGTTATAAAGCTCCTAAGCCTACCCCCTGCCATGACTCCAAATACTGCTATTGTTGTCAATCCATTACAACCCCCAATTGTTTGTATTGAACACTTTCCCCTAGCTGATATTGATTATAAAATAGCTGATCCCATTGTTGAATTCAACCTATTATATATCCATAATTGGTGCTATGAGAAATATTTAGATGATCAAGAAGAAGTCCATATTTGGGAATCCAATTTTCCCAAATATGTTGTCCCATTGACTCACCCATGTTAGGAGATTATTAGATTGTGTCAGCAGTACTATGTCCCAGAGCAAAGATCTATTGTAAATGCCAATAAAGAAGTCCTATTTACTATC